>CM069858.1:182296019-182896019 GCA_036172795.1 Pelodytes ibericus | reverse complement strand
ATGAGCACCACTGCAGGAAAGAAACATTGCATGAGCCACAGAGCTGAGGAATGCATACATAAACATACAGCTCGTCTTACATAAGAGCATTATGTCACTGGACTCAACAGAAACCTTCAGCCTTGCTGAACAATCACATTGTAGGCAGAGCTAGGAGATGCCTCACTCCTCACTCATTACAATTCCCAGGGCATGTGAGGGACATTGTAGGTAGTTTCCATTTAGCACGTTGTGTGGTAATGCAGTTGTCATTGTCTTTTCCACAGACCGTAACAGAGGAACCATAAACCATAAAGGTGATGCTGGACACTGCGCCAGAAATGTTATATAAAGACACATTATCAGAAGTAAACACTGATCTTATTTAACAAAGAACTGAATATCTATTACTTTCTGCTTCAAGTAACTTTAATCATGCAGCATTTATAGCCCCCATTTTTACTTATCACCCCCAAAGGGCGTAACCCCTTTGCTTTATGCTAATAGTGCACTTACCATCACCTCCCCCCCCCACTGGAGGTATGATCAGCAGATACTAAGCACTAAGTAAGACTGCCAAAACATGTATGAATCACCTGCCTCACAGGAGCACTGTCCAGAAAGGCTTTTTAAGCATATAAAAGCAGCCTTCTGTTTGAATAAAAGGTTACGTAGAGGGTTTTGTAAAGATAGAGTAAACCCCAAAATGTATTTGTATAAATGAAAGGTATTATATCATTTTGACTGGTACTACGGCAAGAAAAAACTTTTTGTGAAGCAGCGGTTACACTGAAGTTGTACTACAACCATTAGACCACTCTTATTGGTGTGTATGTGTGTCAATCATGTAGGAAGGGAGGGAGGAAATATTGAGAATGAAAATGTGAATGTGTATAGAAATGCTATACGGAATATTGGGTATTCCTAGACTTCCTGTTACCCCAATGCCCCCAGCAAACCTGGATAAAAAGGTTTTTATGCAGTGAAGATTTGGTATCACTTCCTGGTTGTAAGCATGATGACAGCCATATATATATATTATATATATTATATATATATATATATATATTATATATATATATACACTTTTCAAATGACTGAACTTTAATATGCTGGGGGAAAAAAAGAAGCTGTATATTGTAAACGATCCCTCTAGTGAAAACAGATCAAGGATATATGTACTTTATACAATGGAAACATATAGAAGGACAAATATAAAACATGTAAACTGCAAATTACTGATACATGTGTAAAACTAATTCTAGTCAGCATTAAACATTTACATTGTTTTCTGTGGGTACTAATTTGCATATAATGCTACAGTGATATTCTTGGAAATATCCACACACGCCCCTCACTGTCTACAGTAAATAGGCTGCAGTAACAGATCTTAGCAGCAGCAGTCATACTAATGCAACAGGTGATTATTAGTGGGGGAGGGGTAAAGCATGCGTGACTTTATAGGCGTCTCTGTGTCATAATATGACAAACGCAAAGAGCGTAGGGAAATTTAAACCCACTCATTTCTCCATTTGACATTTTTAAAGGGACAGCAAAGATAATTGTCTTTGTTTAGCGTGTGATAATTATCTTTTCGTTCAGTATGTGGTGTTTCTCGTCACCTAATGAGGAATAACAATCACTGAATAAACCCTTTAACAGGGAGAAATGTAGGCCAGTGTGTGCACATCTAGAAATGTGTTGGGTATGCATGCTCAATCACTTCTAAACACTAGATAAAACATGTGACAACCAATACAAATCACAATCTTGATTTTAGTCTTAATTATTTGGGTTATCAGGTAGCCAATAAGTAAGTACAGCTTACATTATGTTATTTATAAAGTGTTTCCCAGCAAAAATACACTATAAAAAAATATCGCTCTTATGGCAAAAATGGACTTGTTTATAAATTGTGCCATTTGATCAATCTACTATCAATTATTGTCATTAAAGACTTCATTTCAAGTACTTACTCCCATGAAATCATTAACTATATTTAACTCAGAAAACTGAAATGACTTACTGTTGCTTCTAATGCATTATGGGTATGTATCACTGTGTCAAGTGACAATGCTGTATACCCATTGAAATTTGGCATCAGTAAACACAGGTGACATTAGGCCCGGATTCTGCATGGCATTAATCTGTACAGAATGCCTACCCGTGAGATCAATGTCAAAACCCGTTCCTCTCAATTTATGAATTCGCTTGCAATTCTGCTGACATAAGTAGATACTTTAGAGACTTCTATTCTCTACATTCACAGCAAAAGCAATATTTAGGGGATAGTAAAGGAGTCCATTACATTTTCTAAAATACAGTACATGTGATTTTGACCAGCAAGAATTTCAGACTATCTCTGATATAATCTAACAATGGCCTCAGAGTCCGCAATCACATTAGGAGCTACAAGTATATCTGACACTATACAACTTGAAGGGACTGTCCCCTAAATATATAATATCCCTCCACTGGCTCCACATCTGCTCAAGGATAAAATTTAAAATTCGGTCTTTAACCTACAAAGGCTTCATCTCCTCCGCACATTGCCTGCCTTGTTAACCGATACCTCCCTGCACAACCTTTGTGCTCCTCAGTGGGACTAAAACTCTCCTCCAACCTCATCACCACTTCTCATTCGGGTCTCCAAGATTTCGCCCGAGCTGCCCTCCCTCAAAACTCATCTCTTTAAAGAAGCTTAGTACCTAACCCACTAGAATACCTGTCACTTTACCTCTACTTGATCCCACCTAGCTGGAACACACACAATTCATCTTTGGCCTATCCCACCTAGTGCCACCCATCTACATTACTGTTACTACAACTTCCTTCCCTCTGACCTCTTCACTACCTTATGTGTCTCATGTAGCCCATTCCCTCTAGATCGTAAGCTTGCGAGCAGGGTTCTCTATCTCATGTACCAGTCTATTCTAGTTTGTCTAACTTTGTATGTTGTTCCCTTCTATGCTCTGTACTTAGCGCTCCATAAATTGTTGGCGCTGTATAAATAAACATTAATGTAATATAATCACATAATAAGGTATCATGATAATCTCCTAGAAATGAAGAACACCATGGTAGAAAAGAGGAACACAGGGATTTGGATGCATAAAACGTGGGAGGCATGATAAAGTGAATATGGAATACCAAGGCAAACTATAGATTCTAACCATGCTCTGATCAGTGTATCTTTCGTGACTGTGAAGAGCTTGCAAAATCATCAGTTTAGGGGGCTTCCAATTTATTTCTGAATGGGGCTGCATAACTGGAAATGTGTGTGTGTGTGTGTGTGTGTTGGGCCCCGTTAATGGTGAAGAATAGTTTGTTAGCCATAGAAAAATGTTTGCGTATTTAGCAGTAATACAAATGCAGTTCAAAACAAGTTTAAAATTTACTTTATTCAGACAAAGGTATAGGGATAATGAGAATATGAGCAGTTAAGTCAGGTGGGCCACACCTTGCTGTCAAACGGGCCACACGTAGGGCGCTCCTGGCATAGACCCAGGTGCACCTGTTAGACGAGTCTCCACAACTTGGGACACTTCCTAAACATCTATTACAACCACCAGTGATGACAGTCAGCCCATTCTGTGGCTGATTGCATTCAATGAGGGAGAGGCCTAACTGCAAATTCATTACGTAAGTTCACTCCAAGATAACTATGTAACCCTTTGCTCTGCCAGACGTGTGTGTAAAATATCAAAGCAATGAGAAGGTGGAGAGTGTTTATATAGCCTGCAAAACCTTTTACTGCTGAAAATCATACTCTATTAATTACATTTGTGAAAAGTATCGGGAAATGTACCCTGGAATAAAATAAAAAAAAATAAAAAAAAATTCTAATTATTTGAAACTCTAATAAGAGACGGGAAGAAGACTTTTACGGTATGAACTGGAAGTTTTCCTGAAGAATTACAAATACTTGGGCACCTGAAGCAGAGTTCGAGTTAATTTTAGAAGCACTGCATTTTTCGGAATATCAGCACAGATTTGGCATGGTTTAATCACTCCATGGTACCTCCCCTAGAATGCAAACTAAACTAAAAAGTATTTAAAAAAAAAACCTTCATAGCTCAAATACAAACAGCAAGAGAACAGGGAGAGCATTCTGGCCTACAGCAGAAACCCCAGTCATTTATAAGGGAAATAGGCTAGTAAACCAAATCTGCTAAGGGATTGTGCTATGTACAGAGCTTTAATAGCATCACTGTATAGCAGACAGAGGAAAAGGGAACACAAGATAAGGTTGAATGGGTAGGCACCAGAAACTCAGACAGGCTGAGACAAGCAGGTGAAGAAATCCTAGAGGGGTGTTATCCGAGCTCAGCATTTTGACCCTGAGGGTTTGTGTCTCATTCTGCCCACTGCTCTGTTTTACATTGCCAAGATCCAGTCAATGATCAGAGTATGTGACGTCCAGAAAACTCAATACGCATGAATACATTACGGAGACTTGCAACACAACATGATCTGAACACTGCATGTGTGTAGCTGATTTTATAAAAAAAGGCCCATTACTGTAAAAACATACAGACTATAAAATAATAACAAGGCAACATATAAGTTAAATTGTATCTCCATGGGAAACACTACTAATGATAAGGATTTGGGAATAATTGTAGACAATTGAGAACAGTGTGAAGTGACAGTTCCAAATATTGATTCATGAGAGAAAGATATCATCTTGCATCTTTACATGTCAACCTTGAATTTGTGGTGCAATTCTGGGCACCCGTCTTTAAAAGGGACATTATGGAACTAGAAAAAGTGCAAAGGAGGGCTACAAAATTAATAAGGGGATTGGAGGACCCAGGGGACAAGTTGCATTTGTATATAAGCTAGAAAAACAGCATCTTAGAGGGGATATTATAACATTATATAAATATGACCAGTGCCAATATAGTGAATTCTCGTTCAGAAACAAAAATGTACAAAGAACAAGAGGTCATCCTCCGAGGCTGGAAGCGAGAAGATATCATAGACAACAAAGGAAGGGATTCTTTACAGTAAGGATAATAAAAGTTATGTTACACAATAGATTCTTCAAAAAAAATGTAGAACTTGTAGGATTGACAATAAGTTGTAGTACATAACAGTAACGACTAAGGGGTCAACCGAATGAAAGGTATAGTGAGTTGGCATATACAACTCTGTATCCCAATTGACTATCACTAACTGTGATGCAATGCATTACATTCATGGCCTTTGCTGATCTCAAAGGGTGTGTTGTGTGAATCACTCGAGTCACAATGGGGTAACACCCACACAGAAAGGTGCAGGGCGGCAACTGCCATCCTTAAAAACACAAAGGAGGGTTAACAGCTGACTGGGGACAAGCAAAACTATGAACTCATAATACACCTGAGCACAGGAAGCCCAGATTTATGTTTAACATGTTTAAGGATGTCTTCATAACTTAGAAGTGTATAATTATTTACAGCAGGGCTTGAAAAACCAGTCGAAAATATAAATTAATAGAACAAGGAGAATTAAGAAAAATACAAGGAGAAAATCCAGATAGCCACAATCTGATTTATGTTATATGTTAGTATGTAAGTATAATATAAATTATGTATATAACGGAGATTCTTTTTATAAGAAAAATCAGGTAATACCCATAAGAGAAAAATGTAAGTGAAAAGAATAAAATGAAAGTATTTTGTAATTTTGATAATAAAAGAAATAAAGAAAGAAAAAAAAGGAGAAAAAACAGGGAGCCAGGTCTATTAGCTCCCCCCCCCCCCCCCCCCAGGTTTTCCATATTGCTGACTCGTGAGTATACAAATATTTGTCAAACCCTGACTTACAGTGTGCTGACCAGAACTGAAGCAAAACACTAAACATGTATTTACACATAACGGGTATTAGCGTCGCTGCTAACACAGTTTCCTATCAAGGCACAGGAAAAAGGAAAGAAGGATGAATGAAGGAGGTTTATGAATGAAGCAGATTTTAAAATAGAAAGGGAAAATGTTGGTAGAAGGGAGATCCAGCGTGTACATTCATGCTTTACAGCAAATCATTACACACCTTTTATGTTGAACTAATTATTTGTTACTATGTTAAGAATGTAATCTATATACTGCAACAACTGGTATATATTAATTCAAGCCATACCCCTGGAAAGATGCACACAAAAACAATATTTACAATATCAAAGGGCTTCATCTGTAAATACATTGATGTTGAAGCATTAAAAGGGACAGGAACATATTTTAACTAAGTGCTGCATCAGGTGAAGTAAAGCATTGTATCAGTTTTGTTTGTTTTCCTGGTCTCTTATCTCCTATAAACTGTAAATAAAGGGTAACAGGTTATTGCTGTTTCTATAGCAAACGCCCTACATATCACTCCAAGCTCTCCTTATTGGATGAATTTAGGGGGGCCTGTGCAATTATTTAAAAATTTAAAACTACAGGAGAACTGCAAATATTTTAAAGTGGAAATTGATTAAACACACATGCATACAGAAAATAAGCTTGGTGGAAGTACACAAACTTTTCCTATTCCTCAAAAAAGTAAGAATAAACCAACATGGGACGGATTAAAAAGGGTAAGTTAATATTTTAGAGCAACTGATTAAATTTGCAAAAGGAAGAGAGAGCAATTAGTTATGCTTAGCTATTCCCTACATAATAAACAATTACCCTCAAAGTGTTCTGTGCATGATGTACTAATAAATGGATCTTTGATTTGTATAGCTCTAAACAATACAAAATGTATCAGACTGTTGCACTCAGACTCCAAAACGATCACTAGATATGGGTGTGTGTCTGGAAATTCAGGAGAATTTTACATAGATACACACAAAGGCTGGAGGGGGAGGCGGTGTGTCCTGCTTTCCTAACCCACCCCACACTGCATTCCTAACTTCAGAGAGGTCAAGCAATGCTTCAACCGCTTAACCTGAACACAGCACTTTGCAGGGTGAAAGTCTCACTCATGTTGCTCAGACTTTTAAGAATGTTTAATGGCTGTTTCATATCACAGGAAGGTTGCTTTATTTTCGGCACTGAAAGGGTTTTATGGCTTCCTAAACCCAGCAAGGCCTATAAGTGATATGAACACTTCCTTCTAGTGTTGTTGCCACATAGATACTAGATATTACAATCACCAAAGTGTTACACACTGAGTAGCTGAAATAAAACGGTGTAACACAGCCACTAGGACCATTACATGAGGGAAAGTGCTCAGGAAGTGAATTAAAGAAGTATGGAGGGGTAAACAAGCCCCCACCACTTTCATAAAGTTGTCCTTAACTGAAAGGGGGATAAAAGTGACACTGGAAAACCTCTTTATGTGAACTTAGATATATTGGTATTTGGATCATCAACAGTGACCTCATCCACTTTTAATATGTAGAAATATCCCATTGTAACGCTCCTTTAGACAGCAACCCAAAATTCTAACCTTTGTTATGTTATCCCACAACTATACTGACACTGTTATGCTATATTCTTCTCTATGTAAAAAAAAAATCTTAATACCTCACTAAAGCAGTAATCACCCCCCACCATGCTGTTCTTTTAAAGTTACCCCAATGTCCAATTATAACTTTATAGCTATCATTTAGGTACCATCATTTGTATGTCTTCCACTTCACCATAGAATGAGCCTACTTAACTTGCAGCCAATTAATCTTCCCTTTATCAACTGTTACTCAAACAGACAACTAGATGCAATTCTCTGGCCCGAGAGGCCTGTCAAACCACGGGAGCATGGGGACCGAAATGATACGTGTTTTCTAACTTTCCTGAAAATTGAATAAGGCACCCAATGGGTACAGATGTCAGGTTTCTCCCAGTCCCCACCTCTCACTCCTGCCTGCCTCTAAATCAGCAACATCCTATTTTCTGTCCATTTCACCAATATTCTGGCGAAGTTACACCTCCTCTAGGGTTCCTCATTTACTCCATCATCCTACACATGTAAAGCATCATCAGTCCTTCTCCTGTTTCTCCTGACAGCCATTGACCAAAGCAATCACCCACTATCCCTCCCTTTTATAAATTATGTGTGTGCAGTAGCTGTGCTCCTGGGCCCTCTCCACCCATCCAGGACACATCCAGAACCTAATCTAAACTCCCCCACCTCCCGAACCGCCTTCCATAGAGTTAATATAGTCTGAAACACACTCTCCTCGGGCCCCCACTGCCCTACACGCACCAACGGAATCCCAAACGCACATCACACAGGGCCCCCTGTTATACATGTCCCCACTGTACCTTTAAATAAAAAGTCATATTCGTCGTCCCTGGTGCCCATATTGACAGTTACTGCGTGTGTTCAGGATCTCCAGGTACCAGCGGCTACCGACAAATCTAGGAAGCCCGGCTGTGCCCGAACCCCTCCCTGAAACAGGAACAGTGCTTCCGCCCAGGCCGACCCGGAAACAACGCAAACGTCACTTCCTGGTATCCCGGGCAACCGGTGACATGTTTGTTCACTCAGAAAGTGCAAAATGACTTGCTAAAGGAAGAGGGTGTACATAACTTTCCATTGCTTTCAAATTTATTATATAATCAAGACTTTTATATTAGTATACGACATTCAACGTGTTATGTGAGTAAAATAACCTTAGTGCGCGAGTTAGAGTAGCAAGATGGCGGCAAATTGTTTCGTACCGAATTGATCTTTAGTAAAGGAATCTCTCAGAGGGTTAGCAGTTCATGTGTACAAATCTGATTTTATGTAACTACTGGAGTATATAAAGGAATATAATTTATAGAAAGTCTCGGAAATTAAAAAAAATGTTCACTTTCGACTGTTGATAGTCTTTACGTTTCTACTTCCTTTTACATTCTATGTGGTTCCATGGTGTAATGGTTAGCACTCTGGACTCTGAATCCAGCGATCCGAGTTCAAATCTCGGTGGAACCTATAGTTTTTGCAACTTTTCATTTTAGAGTATACTATGTATTTTATTTCTGTTCAAACCATACTGTGCTATGTTGATGAACATTCAATAATTTTTTTTAGCAGTCTTTCAATTTGATTATTTAAGAGACACATAAAAGTAATGTTGTTTTGAAGGTATTGGTGACCAGATTTATAAAATGGTTAGGCAAATGACCTGGCATTAGGGTTGCCAGCTTTTCTTCAAAAAAATACTGGATATGTTATTGACTCAATAGACTAAACATTAGTGGCAAGGAGTCTGTGGGTGCAATGGCAAGTCCTGTGGGTGCAATTTCAAGGTTTTTGGGTGCAATGCTAAGTTTGTGAGTGCAAGGCAAGTCTGTGGGTGCAATGGCAAGTCCTCTGGGTGCATTGGCAAGTCTGTGGATGCAATGGCAATTAGTAAAAATTTATTTTCCTATAATGTCACCTAATATTTAGGATTTTTAATTTTTTTTATAAATGAAATTCAAAAGTTTAGGGGGCCATCTTATATTCAAGAAAACTCTCAAACAGTCATCATTGTAACTAAGGATCCCTTAACGGTTGCTCGAAACCTGTAAAAGAGAAAGACAGCCAAAGTCCTCCATGCAACAAGTAACGTACATCAGTTTAATTCTGTCCTTGGGTATCATTAATATCACACATTACAAGGCATCTTGCAGAAGCAGATGCTTGACTTGGTACACACAGTCATCCTCCAGCAGCCCCTCTAGAGACCAGGTAGAGTGCTGGGGGCATATTGGCATGTCTGGGATTCGTCTGGGGCAAATTGACAAGTTTGGAGGAGCATTGGCAAGTCTAGGGGTGCATTAGCAAGTCTACAGGGATACTAGCAAGTCGGGGCACATTGGCAATTTTGGGGATGCATTGTCAAGTCTGGGTGCACACTGGCAAATAAAATGGAAATAAAAAACAAGTAATGCATTTTAATTTCCAATCACATTTTTATTAAATATGAAAAAACTGTTAACATGTTAAGGAATATTTACTAGTAAACCTTTTCCTGGTGATGGGTGTCAAGCAAAACCGCACAAACATATCTTGCAGTTGAAGATCTATAATTCACCAACCGGTGCCACAAAGCCCAAACTATTCAGAAATGGTTTGAGGAACACAACAACGAGTTCATGGTGTTGACTTGGCCTCTAAATTCCCCAGATCTCAATCAATCCAATCGAGCATCAAATGGGAGGTCCAAACCACGGGGGCCTTGCAACTTACAGGACTTAAAGCATCTGCTGATAACATCTTGGTGCATGATACCACAGCACATATTCAGAGGTCTAGTGGAGTATATGCCTCGACGGGCCAGGGCTGTTTTGGCGGCAAAAGGGGACCTCCACTATATTAGGCACTTAATTATAGACTTAATTATAGACGAAAGTCTATAAACCAAATCTTTCGGTTTATAGAAAGCCCCTAGCATTACATACATATGCATTGTATGTAATGCTATGGGCTTTCTATAAACCGAAAGTCGATAAACCGAATCTCTTTCGTTTTATAGAATGCATGTAATGCTATGGGCTTTCTATAAACCGAAAGTCTATAAACCAAATCTCTTTCGGTTTATGGAATACATGTAATGCTATTGGTATTCTATAAATCGAAAGAGATTTGGTTTATAGAAAGCAAATAGCATTACATGTATTCCATAAACCGAAAGTCTATAAACTGAATGAAGGAGATGCAATCCAAGATTATGGGCTTACTATACTAATACTATGTATTAGCAAAACAATGTCTAGATCAGTGATGGTGAACCAGTGGCACAACTGGCAATCCAAGCTCTCTGTTGTGGCACGTGTGGCTAGGGGGGAGTTGAGGGGCTGAAGCCTCTAATCTCAGCTCAAGAAACAAGAGAGAAACACACTGCGCCCAATTGTGGTGGAAACAGCTGCAGCAAATTCTACCAGTGTCTCACTCCTGGCAATAAACAAATCAAAACAACACACAAGTGAAAACGTGCGCTGTGACCCAACACTTCAAAACACACAACTCAGGAAAAATAAATAATAAATTGTTACCCTTAAAGTAAATCAGCCTTAAAGTAAATCAGCTCAATATTCAATCCGAAGGGAAAAAAATAAAACAAAACAGAACAGAAATAATATAGTGTAGTATATCACATAAAAGTGCTGATAACAAATAATAAGTGAGAACACACTCGCATCTTCCTGAGCAGAGATCTGCTCAGTCTATACAGCATCCAGGGAGCCCACCAAGGGGTTAAAGATCCAACTGGTTCACAGAGGAATCCTAGGCAGCTTATTCAGGGTAGCAGACCCAGAAGGTTCTCCCAGCAGTAGTATAAGAGAGGGTAAGGAGGAGACTATTTAGCTTCAACGATTTTAATACCAATAAAAACATATAAAGAATCTTACATTCAAAGATCCACTTGAACGATACATATATAGAGTCCCAGTAGCAGTCTCCTCTTGTCCACAACGCATTTCACCCCCAAAGTAGGGCTTTTTCAAGTGTCGAAAAAAAAGCCCTACTTTGGGGGTGAAATGCGTTGTGGACAAGAGGAGACTGCTACTGGGACTCTATATATGTATTGTTCAAGTGGATCTTTGAATGTAAGATTCTTTATATGTTTTTATTGGTATTAAAATCGTTGAAGCTAAATAGTCTCCTCCTTACCCTCTCTTATACTACTGCTGGGAGAACCTTCTGGGTCTGCTACCCTGAATAAGCTGCCTAGGATTCCTCTGTGAACCAGTTGGATCTTTAACCCCTTGGTGGGCTCCCTGGATGCTGTATAGACTGAGCAGATCTCTGCTCAGGAAGATGTGAGTGTGTTCTCACTTATTATTTGTTATCAGCACTTTTATGTGATATACTACACTATATTATTTCTGTTCTGTTTTGTTTTATTTTTTTCCCTTCGGATTGAATATTGAGCTGATTTACTTTAAGGCTGATTTACTTTAAGGGTAACAATTTATTATTTATTTTTCCTGAGTTGTGTGTTTTGAAGTGTTGGGTCACAGCGCACGTTTTCACTTGTGTGTTGTTCTAATCTCAGCTTCATTACCCCAAATTGAGAATTTTCTGCTAAATAATTATTTACTGAAATGCTATCCTGTTGCCTTCTGAGCAGTAACAGCAGTATTATTGCTCAGGAGCCAGCAGGTTATGCATTTCAGTAACTCCACACCCCTCCAGATTGCAAGTTGATTTAATCATCTCAGTTCCTCTCCCAGCATCAGCTTGACAGATGACACCCCCCTGTTCACACAGCAGTGTAGCAACTCCATCAGATCTCTAGCAGCTCTCCCAAAGCAGAGACTTCTTGCAATGCATGTGTATATATACTTGTGCTGTGTGCTAGTGTGTATACTTGTGCTGTGTGTTAGTGTGTATACTTGTTCTGTGTGATAGTGTGTATACTTGTGCTGTGTGTTAGTGTGTATACTTGTGCTGTATGTATGTGTGTTAGTGTGTTTACTTTTGCTGTATGTGTGTCAATGTGTATACTTGTGATGTTTGTTAGTGTGTACACTTGTGCTGTATGTATGTGTGTTAGTGTGTATACTTGTGCTGTATGTGTGTATACTTGTGCTGTGTGTTAGTGTGTATACTTGTGCTGTATGTATGTGTGTTAGTGTGTATACTTGTGCTGTATGTATGTGTGTTAGTGTGTATACTTGTGCTGTATGTATGTGTGTTAGTGTGTATACTTTTGCTGTATGTGTGTCAGTGTGTATACTTGTGATGTTTGTTAGTGTGTATACTTGTGCTGTATGTATGTGTGTTAGTGTGTATACTTGTGCTGTATGTGTGTTAGTGTGTATACTTGTGATGTGTGTTAGTGTGTATACTTGTGCTGTGTGTTAGTGTGTATACTTGTTCTGTGTGTTAGTGTGTATACTTGTGCTGTATGTATGTGTGTTAGTGTGTATACTTGTGCTGTATGTATGTGTGTCAGTGTGTATACTTTTGCTGTATGTGTGTCAGTGTGTATACTCGTGATGTGTGTTAGTGTGTATACTTGTGCTGTATGTAAGTGTGTTAGTGTGTATACTTGTGCTGTATGTGTGTTAGTGTGTATACTTGTGATGTGTGTTAGTGTGAATACTTGTGATGTGTGTTAGTGTGTATACTTGTGCTGTGTGTATGTGTGTTAGTGTATATACTTGTGCTGTATGTGTGTTAGTGTGTATAATTGTGATGTGTGTTAGTGTGTATACTTGTGCTTTGTCTTATACTTGTATGTGGGTATTCATGTGCTGTGTGTGAGGTTTCCTTTACTGAGCATAATATAAAGCGCTGTTGGCACTTTGAGGTCAGGAACTTGGTTGCAAATTGGACACTGGTCCAAAGGTTTCGCCATCACTGGTATAGATCATTTGCAATTATTTTTCATGCTCTACATGCACAGTAATTTTGAGAATTTTTCCAGCTCAACTACTTCTGCCTTATTTTTACAATTTGGTTTTCGGGTTCACCACAGTTCACTATTTATTAAATAAATCCCAATGTATGGAACATTTTTCCAGTTTACATTCACACTGTAAACACTATTTTGGTTATGGGCTATCTTTAAAAGTGCTTGAATCAGAAAATAACAGCTGTAGAATTCAAAAAGTAGCATTGCCACCTCAGCCATTTTTTATTTTTTTTTACCAGTCACATATAACTTTTGCAGGTTGCTTTGCATTATGTAGAAGTCATGTGACCAGAAGGAAACCTATTAACTAATCAATGTGGTTCTGTGGTATTCACTAATTTGTTAATTGATTTCTTTCTGGCCACATGACTTCTACATACTACAAAGCAACCTGCAAAACTTATATGTGGCTGGTTAAAAATGGCAACCCTATTCAAAAGATGAGACACAGAAACTGTGGTCAAATCCACCCATTTCATTATCTGAGCAATGACTGAGGCAATGGGTTTGACTCATACATGTTAAGAATGCAGAATGTTGCAAAAGTTTAAGAAATTTCCCTTTCAGGGACATATTTTTAAACTGACATAACATGCTGCACACACTTCCTGGATATGACGGGTGCTCATCTTAAAGGCAAAGTACCACATAGCAGCAAAGACGTCTGGGTTCACCATAGATCAATATGAAGATGATAAATATTAGGAATGATCTATGAGTATATATCACAAGACTATTAAGGGCTAACAAGCCAGCACTGTTTATCCATTTGTGCTTCACAAATCATCTGTCACTAAATTGTATCACTTGTGTAAAAAATTAAATGGTATCAGTTTATCAACAATAAATAAATTCTATACATTGTTCTAGTCAAAATTCTGGCAAATATTCGGGGCCAAAAGTTCAGCCCTATTCGGTTCAGGGAACTTGTCCCCATTTCAGCAAATATTAACAAATTTTGACCCTTTCAGTTCTGAAATATTATTTGGAGACTTGAACCTTTTAGGTCCATTAAGTACAGTTAGAATTTTTTTTTATATGGTTAATAAATATGTAATATGATAAATATTTGCCTTAATAGCATGACTGAATTAAAAAATAAATAAATTATATTTTAGCATAAATGGTGCACTTCCTACGTCAATTAACCTATCATTTTAAATATTTATTATATCACACACATATCCTATATGCCAATTAGTAACCTGCCAAAAACTAGGGAATTTTCACTTGTAAGTATGTACAAATATTAACATATATCATTTTACACACTGCCGTAACAGCTCTTGTGGTATAACAATTCCAGTGAGGTCATGACAGCTATAGATTGGCATCACATCTCCAGTTATTGTTCATCGCCAACATCTGTTAGGTTATTTGTACCCTCCCGCCATCATGTCAAGTGTATTACAGTACCGTTTCTTGTCCACTGTATGGATAGAAATACAGTATTTATACAAATAATAGTATAACAGCTCCATAGCATAATATTATTTTCTTGTTCATAAAAAGAAAAACCAGGGGGGTGGAGCTAGCATCAGAGGTGATCAGTCGCATGGCGCCGGAGCGCCCTGCTTTTAACGGCCAAAAAACTTTATTTTTGGGGATAATAGAGCCAATTCTATCTGAAACTCTCTAACTATCTGAGTGGACACTATGGGCAAGAAAAACAAAAAAACAGACCCTCCACAAACGGCCCGACAATCGGACATTGCGACGCTCCTGTCGAGAGTGCCTAGGCCGCAATTGAATGTGGAAGCGGAGTCCTTTTTCCCACCAGGTCCTGATTCGGATTCTCAATCGAAGGATTCTGATGTACCTACATCGGCTACTTCTCCTCTGAAGAGGACAAGGGAAGCACCTAAGGAAGTATACGCAACTAAAGTGGACATTCACAATCTCTTTGCAGAATTTCAAGCCGCATGGCGGGCGGATCTGCAGGAGGTGCGTACAGACATCCTGAGTATCCAGAGTGTCCACTTTGGAAAAGACCTTTGATACCCTATATCTGCGGTTACAGCGGCTCTTACGATACAGGTGACTGACTTACAGAACAAGTTAGTAATGTTTGAAATGAAGGCCCGCAACAATAACGTCAGGATCCGAAGCGTCCCCAAGAAGATTGTCCCCAACGTCTTCAGTTCTTACATGAGACAATTGTTTATTAGTCTGAAACACCATTAATCAGTCTCCTTTGGACTGTTTTCGGATACGCAAGGCAAGGGGAGCACCGTCCAACGCCCCATGAGACGTAATATGGAAGCTACCATCCTTTTCAGACAAGGTTACTCTGTTGGCAGCACACCGCAAGAAAGGACAACTACTTGTCGATGGAGCCATGATTCGCATATTTGAAGATCTACCGCCTACCGTGGTGGCTTGGAGGCGCTCTATGAGCCCACTCACAACACATCTCAGGGAACTGGACATCAAGTACAAATGGGTACTACCACACTCCCTTACACTGACGAAGGATAATAAATCTTTGGCTATTACAGATCCGAAAGATTTCTCTACATTTTTGGCCTCCCTCAATTTACCACCACTCACCTTGCTTGAAGACATAGAGCCCGCCCGAGCACCTGGTCCGGAAGACGTCTGAGGAGATTTCTGAATTCCCCTAGTTCAAAAATCTCTCTTACCTTTCTGTATATTTTGTATACTTGGCTGTGATTTGTTTATGTGTAATTCATGCGGGAGCCGAGGCGCCTAGACCTCACCGTTTTATACAATGACATTTCTGCCATTTTGACTAATCTGAACTATGTCAGTACTTGACCTGGTTCCAAAGGAAGAAGCTTCAAAATGTACACCGTTGGAGGTTCCATAAAACTTGAATTCTTTATAAGTATGGTTCAAAGTAAAAGCAGCACATCGTAGGAACAGAGAGTGGTGATGAAAAAATGACAAGAGAAAGGGCTAAATGCCCATGCTTGACGCATTTTGTGCTATTGAGCACATAATGATAAGCATATGATTACGTCCTCAATAGAACAAGTCTTCTTGGAGAAGCTTCCCACCAACCCTGCCCAATGGGTAGGGTTGGAGGTCCATTTTGTTCTTTACTGGGGGTAGGGATCATCCACCCAATAAATGGGAGGTGTACATCTTGATGGACAGCCGGATGTTCCGCCACTTCACGTTTGCGCTACGTCCAAGGCCCAGACTGTAATGTGACTGCAACATGACTTCCATACCCACACACATGTGCAAGACACTGCCAATTCCCCGTAGTATATGGTGAATTGGCTTCACCCCTTTAAGGAGGATACACACATCGCTCTCTCCACCTTTCTATTTCTTGGTGGATGCAGAGAGAGATTTAAAAGTCCTCAGTTTGCTTATTTCTTTGCCTTTGATAGAGGTTTATTACTTGCTCTGACTGTTTTCTCCAGTGGTCATTTTGTGCTCTCCTGTTAGCGACCCCGGTATCCTGACCTTGTTCCTGACTTTAGTTTGTTCTATGGTTTTGACTTTGTGCTGCCTGCCCTGACTTTGGTTTTGTTTCCTGACTAGTACATTTTAAAATGATGTGAAATGGTGTTAACAGCACTCTGCTTTGGGACAGGCTGCACTTGCCTTACAGGCTGCACAATGCAAAACATGTTTTCTGTGATGTCCCAAGCAGTGGTTTTGAAAATAAATGTCATAAAAACATAAAAGCAAAATAAATTTGTTTCTTATTGTGAAGTTGACCTGTCATCTTCACAGTTCAGCTCTATAAGATTCTAGGGCGTTTGTAACAACCGATTTGAACACTTGTGAGCTGACGGGTGCTTGAAAAATATCTTCCAGCCAATGCCCTTTACTGATTGGCTGCTCATGATCTATTATTAGAGATCTCTGAATTACCGGTATAATGAATAGGAGAAAAGAATTGACATGTTTAGGTTCATCCACTAGATGTCCTCCTAAATCCAAAATACATGTTAAATGAAGACTGTGAGCAAAAAAATAAATGTCTCTTTAACTGACAAATTGCATTAGACATATATTGTTGTTTATATTTAAATGTTTTACTGACAGAATACAAATAAAGTATCATATTAAGGTAACAAACATATTATTTAGAATCTTGGGTCAGATCTGACGGCATTGTAAATAGAGACACTGAGATGGAGCAACCGAAGTTAAAAAAACAAAAACAGGGAGAAGGGGGAACTAAAAGGAAGAGAGTCTGGAATTAAAATGGGAGGTAGGTCATAATATAGGGGAAATGGCACTTGGAGATGGTTTAATGCATAAAAATGTGAAAATTGGTCTGAAAAGGCCTAGTGACAAGAGCAGCCTTTTTTTAAATGGACATTTATTCCATTTGGTAACATGTATTTGTATACTTTATATGCACTGTAACAACTTAAACATGATTCTGTGTTCATGTGGTAATGGGCTAAGGAACACCTGGGAAGGTTGTCACCCCACAATTGTTTGATTACAACTTCCATCAACCTTACAATGGCAAGTGCGGTAAGCACCCACATTTTATCAAAATGAGACATTTGATTAGAAGTGCATGTGACGTGCTTTCATTTTTCTGTTCTAAACTATTCGTTACCATGCCAGCTGCTGCGGGTACCCCCGATCCTTCCTTGAAGGCTCGCATTGATGGCAGGTTTCCTTTGAGAGTAACTATGGCCGGGTCACTCTGATCGCTCCATGGACGCATGAGGAGTGTACACTCATCTCCCCACATATATATGTTAGTACATCTTCCTTGCTTCCAGAATAGCCACCTATGTGTGGTAAGACCCAAGATTCATATTCTTAAAGGGGCATTTATATAATAAAATTTGATGGTACCTCCTTTCAACAGGAGGCATGGCCAATGTCGAGAGGGCAATTTACACCCTCATTTTTCATTCAGACTTCGCCTGTGATAGTGCTTAGCAGTTTGACTTCTCTGAATAACGCCACTCCTCACTTGTGCCTGTTTGGCTACTTTGAATTCTGCCAGCCTTGCCCTTTGCCAGCCATAACGTCTCAGATCACTGCAAGCCCTGACCCATACCTGCTTTGACTAATCTGAACTATGTCAATACTTGACCTGGTTCCAAAGGAAGAATCTTCAAAATTGGAGGTTCCTTAAAACTTGAATTCTTTATTAGTATGGTTAAAAGTAAAAGCAGCACATCGTAGGAACAGAGAGCGATGATGAAAAAAAACAACAAGAAAAAGGGCTAAATGGCCATGGTTGACGCGTTTTGTGCTATTGAGCACAAAATGATAAGGTTATGATTACGTGCTCAACAGCACGAGTCTTCTTGGAGAAGCTTCCCACCCACCCTACCCAATGGGTAGGGTTGGAGGTATATTTTGTCATGGTTCTTTACTGGGGGTAAGGGTAGGCTGGTGCAGCCCTCATATATCTGAGGCTCAACCACAGGGTACTTTCTGGTCAGGGTGAACACTATCTGTTGCACTTCTCAGCTCTCTAATAGTGGTTATTCTGAAAACTGTTACCCAATTAAGCTAGTAGTGCACTCAGGGTCATTCCCCATAAGGTTTTCCATTGGTGCCATTATAAGGCTGCTGTCAGTATTCGTGTCACCCATGGTGCGGGATCCTCATGATTCCGAGAATGCTTGCACCATGCCCCCATCTTCCCCGACCACAGCCGGATGTTCTGACACTTTACATTTGCGCTTCTTCCAAGGCCCAGACTGTAATGTGACTGCAACATGACTTCCATAGCCCCACACATGCGCAAGACACTGCCAATTCCCCGTAGTAGATGGTGAATTGGCTTCACCCCTTTAAGGAGGATACACACATTACTCAAGTGGTGCATCCCCAGCTAGTTGAGTCAGGTTAGATAGCTGCCTGGCAGGCAATTGCACCCCACACCCCTTTAACTTTTGTCCCTGCTTAATGCATAGTTAAGTCAGTGAGATGAAGTATTCATCCCACCTCAACTCAATTGCATCTCACTTTTCATATAGCTCCCTAAATGTCATAAATTATCATGCTTGAGTTCCGTCTTTAACATCTACCACTTCTGCTGGAAGGTTATTCCATACATTCACCATGCTCTGTGAATGAGGCTGCATACAGGAATGTTTGTTGCTGGCAGTTAAGGTAGCACAACACAAAATCCATCTATAACTACCATATTTAACTCTTTCTTTGAGCAGGTTCCCTTGTGAGTAACTCTGGCAATGTTCAATATTTGACGCGTGACGTTTAGGAAGCCGGACAGGAAGTGACTTATGTCCGCTGTTTGGTGAGATCTTTATTGCATTTATGTGTTGTGTATTCTTATCACCATGGCAGCAGATATTAATGGAGTGCCTGCCTCCAAGATGGGACATTTGGTGCTTTCCGACTTACCACATTTATTATTTAGAATTAATTATTAATAATTAACATTCATTATTCAATTTTGTTTGTCTTTTATTAGAGAAAATGCTATCTCTGATAACTAGCTCTATTTCTACATACCCAGACCCTTTAGGGAACGTTTCCACGGTTTGTTTATTCTCAGCTCTGCTTCTCTCAGAAATGGAGGGAGCTACATTTTGTACAGGGATGAATTGTGAAATTTGATATATTGACTTTTCAAAAGGTCAGTTATGAAACTATGTCAAATTAAAATATAGGAATTGTTGCTGCCTTAAAGTGACACTGTCAAACATTGCTTTTGAAGAGAATAAAAACATATTTGAAAATGATCTTTACATTTTGTTTACAAAATAAAGCCACAGGTGATGTCATAAGCAGGAGACGCCATTTTGCTTCTAATTTAGGCATTTGCAAGCGATTCTGATAGCGCAGTAAAAACATGATGTCATGAACAGGAGACACCACAGACACATTTAATGCATATTTTTCTCTTATATATACATTGCAAACACAGCAAATTATCCGTGGCTATTAATGGTCAAATTATCAGTGGCATGTGATTTAGCTGGTTGTCAGTGATAAATGAATGGACAAATTATCAGTGGGGTGGGGCAGAATTTTTTTTCAGAAAGGGGCCCTGAAATGTCTTTTGTTTCCCTGTTTGTTTTAAATGCACAGGTAATCTAGTTATATCTTACGTGAGTGGTAGTGTCCCTTTAAGTCAGTTAACACAAATACCTTTGACACCACTGTCCAAGATACTGCCATTTCCTGGCATTAACTGCAAGGCAGTCATTGTGCTGTGTCACACAGGTACAGATCCTATGGATCCTTGACAAATATGGATCTATTCAGGCTTTGAGAATAGACACGTGAACTTTATAAATGACTTAGTTTTTGTGTGAAATTCATATGTTTTACGAAGAACGTTTACATAATGTTTGGGATTGTGCGATCAAATCTCTGAGAAAATGACATTGCTCCACAGAAAGGTAGAGTTCCCAGGAAAGTGAGGGCATTCATATTCATTTCAGTCATGCATTTTACTGCTGACATCATCACTGATATGAATGTTTAATATTTCATGCACAACTTGATTTATTATATATATCTCCCGAAGCAGCACTGTAATACAAGGCCTAAAGGTGTGATTACACTGATACCACTCCTGTGTGTGTGAAGTGTGGATTCTATGATTGACATAACACACTTAATTCCTGACCAATGAAAGGCATAATTATATTATACTTTGTTGTACTGGAAGGATTATTCAGGTTATGTTGTCATCAGTCATTAAATAACAAACTAAACATGCTTTGCAATATCTGTAAACTTTGTTCAGTGACAACAGGGGAGTGCAGGCAAGTGTGGGTGGGTGGGTGGGTGGGGGGGGGAGTCACAGTGTGTATCCAATGAATCACTATCTGCAGAATTTTATGGACTTGTGAGAAATAAGCAATAACATAAACAAGAAACTAAATGCATAACATTATGCATCTGTGCCATCTTGGTTGGGTGCACTGTGTACTTTCTAATTAGGAGTAACAAGTCTCCTTTTACAGAACAAGCCTCTTCCCTTATTTATATCCCTTGCTCTACAGATGCTATCTTTCTGTCTCTCTCTTATAGTGGTCATCCTCATCCTCAGCTAATTGTACTTATGCCCCTCTTGGGTAGGCCGATAGAAATGTATTACATCACCCCTCACTTAAGAACCAACCTTAAACTTTACCTACCCACCTATGATTAAGCGTCATAATGTGCGAAACGCGTAAGTTGGGGTCTTCCTTTATCCTGTTCCACAGTCTGTGTGTTTTTTACTTGGTCTGTTTTGCACAAAATAAAGCACTTTTTTTTACCTGCAGTGATCGGAGAGTGGAGTGCAAATTTTCTCTTGTCTCCAACCTTAAACTTTGTCAGAAGGACATTTTTGAACAAAGATCCCCTCCATGACCTTTGGTCACCCTTACCAACCAAGATGATACCCTGGAAACCCAATGCTATGTCATCAGGAAGGAGCAATACAAATGCTTGTAGACTAGGCATCTTTCGGTCTTTAAACAAATTAATAGGCATATTACATAAGCAAACTCTACATCCATGATTAAGGACTATTATATACTTGGTATTGATTTTCTTTCCTCATTTGGTATAAATGATAATGTGTCTGTGTATGTCATTGAGTGAAAAACCATGTTAGGTGAAAGTATCTGGGAAAAGTTCAGGCCACGACCCTGCTTACCACCTTTAAATGTTCTGGACTTGTTTCCATGAGGTACTTTATACTCCCATGAGACCCCAGGAAGTTGGCTGATGTGCTTGAATTGTGTCATTTGCAATTTCAGAAGCACTGGTTATGCAATTTTCTTAATTAATGATCAAAGTAATTACTTCCATGTTGGGAGGGTTAACCAGGAAGTTTCTAAAGTACCGTGATATCCTTTTTCCTATTATTGTGTATCATAATTACAAGTTATTACACAAAGAGAAATGTGGCTAAGTCACTAGAAGGAAACCTGTCTGCACCAACCTAACACACAGTATCAGAGCACAGTGGGACTAGTCACTAAAAGTCATCTCAGTGACTTAACCATATATTGTGTAGAGCAAAATGTGGTGAAGAGCTCTGCTGATCTTGGATTATACATAGTTAAAGTCACTTATAAGACTAGATTACTCTTGTCCTGCGTGGCCAGGCAGCTTAACTTGATTAAGGAAATTAATAGAAGACAGTGTTTGGCTGGGAAGTATTATCTTGCGGTTTCTAAAGGTTGTATCTCTCAGAAACTGAACTCTTAGTAAATCTGGTAACCAATCTGGTCACTATATGTTAAAAATGTTCCACCTGCATGACAACACAACAGTTCCACTTTGCTATGTGTGAGTCAGTCAGTTACAACTATATTTGATATATAGCAGGTGGTGTATTTAAGCCTTTTTCGTAATGGTCCCTGGGTGGCTCGGTTCCTTAGAGAACATTAGAGAGATAGAGCAGGGATGGGTTGCTAGGTAACAGTGACATCTAAAACTCAGTAGCTTCTCAGATGTCTGTGGAGTTCGGGGACAAATTTGAAGATCTGCAAACCAGAGAGGAGCCAATGTGTGTGAAGATGGTGGGTGGTTAGCAGTGATAAAGCTTGTCCACCTACTTATGGGACTCTTAAACCTAGTGAATAGTTACAGCCTAAATTAAGAGGACACATATTACCTTTATGTTATGACAGTAGAAAAGCAAGCCAATGTATAGATGAAGAGAAAAAAGGGGTTTCCGATGAATAACTGTATTGTAGCACGCCCATTTCATAATGGTGCTGTATTGAGAGGTCACATGGCGGAGGGATGATGTCATCATCAATGTATTTAAATATATTTCTGCATGCATCATGTACTTTTTTTTATTAGGGCTTTCCTTTCAGAGGTGTGTACCAGTGCCAGTAAAGTACACTGAAAGTGTTTGGTTAGCAAACTGATAGGGTACGAGGCCCAATGTGGGGGCATTGTAAAATTAGCTATGGGGCCATGACAGGCAGGACTAGGTTAAACTATATATAACATGCAAATATTAGGAAATCAGTGAATATAGTCTATAGAATACTCTATAGTGACAGATGGCCTTGTTAAAACAGCAAACATTCTTCATAGTTACACAGCTTAGTATAAACTGTAATAGTTGTTATAGTACACGTGTCTTCCCTGATATGAACTATCTGCCTCACCATCATCTATATATCAGGCTGTAAATGTCATGGCAGCAGTTTTCAACTCACAATTTGTTTTTATATTATATAGTATATTAGTGTAAACCTACCAACCCTTGAACCCAGTGTCATGAGATGACAGGGGGAGTGACATACTACTGTACATGAGCAGTAACATAATCATACGGTATGCAAGTGTCAGATAGAAAGCAGCCAACCACATATGTCTGGTTTCCATGCAAAGCAGGATAAATCCAAGGGGCCTCATTGGTGCTGTGCTATTTAAAACAGGACAGTTGGCTGAAATATCTGTTAGTCTGTTCATTAATAAAAAAAAAAAACCTTATCATAGCTACCTAGGGCCTAAAGAAATAGGTTAAAAGTAGTGTTGAGCGAAACCCGAACCACACTGTTTGGGTTCGTACTGAACATTACAGTTTTTGGACCCCGAACACGGACATTCCACTGTATGGAAAAGAAATTCGGTTTATAGACTTTAGGTTTATAGAAAGCCAATAGCATTACATGTATTCCATAAACCGAAAGTCCATAAACCGAAAGACATTCGGTTTATAGACTTTCGGTTTATGGAATACATGTAATGCTATTGCTATTCTATAAACCGAAAGTCTATAAACCGAATGTCTTTACATGTATTACATCTGAGAGTCAAATAGAACCGTCAAATACTGTGCTTACAGCGCACTTTGAACAATTCTGGCTACCTCCTCCTCCTCCAGCGCCGCTTCCACCTACACCGCCACGGTCACCGCCTCCTCAACCCATGGGTCACTTAGTATAAACTGAAAGAGAATACCCTGCACTCAAACCCTCTCTCAAATGGATAATTCTGTTGATCCTCCTGGCAGCCATGCTTTAGATTTAGATTTATGTTCTACCAAAGCTAAAATCAAAGATTCCATCTAGTGCTATTTTTATGGCTCAGCTGTATTTTTAATTTGTATGTATTTTATGTTATTTTAAGTTATTTCCCTATCCTTATTTGTTTGCAGGGCACTTGTCCTACTCTTATCCACATTTTACTTCCTTTTGCAGCCATCTAGCCCTTTCCAGGACTTTTTTAGAGGCATTTTAGTGCCCAAAAGTTCGGGTCCCCATTGACTTCAATGGGGTTCGGGTTCGAGCCTGAACCCGGACTTTTTCCCGAAGTTCGGCCGAACCCCCCGAACCCGAACATCCAGGTGTCCGCTCAACTCTAGTTAAAAGGTGAAAATAAGAAGTGGTTCAACTATGGCATCCTTTGGGTGTCAATTGATGCCAACTCAAATGACCCACTGCCATGGATTAGAGTGAGGTATTAAACCAATTACAAAATATGTTGCACTGTAGACTATCTATCTAATAGATGATCACCCACAAATATAAGGTAGCATTTTCCAGAGACTGACTGGCTGTATAAACACAAAAGCTATAGTGCAACAACGAAATCTCCACATGAGATGAAGGGTAAATTGCAAGAAAGGGAGCTTGGTTGAGAAAGGTATAGTTGATGTATTGGTTTGGTAGGCCAGTGAAAGGTTGCTGCATTCTCATATCCACAGAGACAAGGAACTTCGATGTAATAAAAAAGCAAAACAACTGGCCACCATTCTACAATCTCAGTTTTGTCCTGAGAAGACATGTTGATCAGCAGTTGGAGAGAATCTGACCAAAGCACTGTGTATTTAAATGGTACCTACTTATAGAAGTATTGCTACTACTTGAGAGAGTTAACCCCGGCTGACACTTTTACCAGCAGAAGGGAGCAATTTACATTTTTATGTGACAGTGTTCAGGAATATTAATCAGTGCTCCCACAAAGGCTGCACATTCTGCTCAATAACTACTGTTTAACCTTCCCTCTGCATAGGGTTGCCACCTTTTCAGAAAAAACATACTGGTCATAGTTGTGGGTGGAGCCACACAGTTACCGGGTGCCTGGAGCTCATGTCTCATTATGCATATACTTCTCACTGGCATGATATATATATATATATATATATATATATATATATATATATATATATATATATCATGACAATGATCTGACACACACACACAAGCTTTCTTACACACACACAGACACACACGCTGTCTTACACACCCACAGCAACACACGCCGTCTTATACACACACACACTGTCTTACACAAACACACACAGACACACATGTCATATGGGCAGTGGGCAACCTTCTTTTTTTTTTGTCGGGGGGGGGGGGGGCAGTCTTTATTTTTGGTGATCATGGAGGCTTGATGCAGCCAGGACACACAAAGGGTGTGCTCTGCTTGACTGCATCAACCTTCCCGAGTGTTTTAGTGCACTGTGTACAATGAGAAGGTACAAAGATCTGATATGCACACATGAATATTTTATTAAAGAAATTGTCTTATTGGTATATATCCAGGGCCGGTGGAAGGATTTTTTTCTACACAAGCAAAAGTGCTTTTTTGGTGACCCCTCAATCACATGACTCTCCCTCTCCCCATATCTATTATCTATCCTCCTTCTCCCCATATCTCTTTCCCTCCCCATATCTCTTTTCCTCTCACCCCCCATTTGTTTTCGGCCCCTCTTCTGTTCTCTCTCTCACCCCATCTGTTCTCACCCCTCCTCCCCCATCTCTGTTCTCTCCCCCTCCTACCCCCATCTCTGTTCTCTCCCCTTCCACCTCATCTCTGTTCTCTCCCCTTCCCTTTAACCTCCCCCTCCTTCCATCTCTCTTCTCTCTCCCTCTTCCTCTGTTCTCCCCCCATTTCTGTTTTCTCCCCCTCCTCTGTTCTCTCCCCTTCCACCCCATCTCTGTTCTCTCCCCCTCCCCTGTTCTCTCCCCTTCCACTCCATCTCTGTTCTCTCCCCACCTCCCCTGTTCTCTCCCCTTCCACCCCATCTCTGTTCTCTCCCCTCTCAGCTGTTCTCTCCCCCTCTCCTCTCTCCCCCCGCCTCACCACTCTCCTCCACCCCCCCCCCCAGACTGACCCTGGGAGGGGGCGGATCTAACCAGGTGCTAGGTCTGCCCCCTCCCCATGAAGCAGAGCGGCTTCTGCGGACCTTGCACCCGGTGAGATCCGCCCCCTCCCAGGGTGCTCCACTCTAGTGTAGAGGGCTGGTGAGGGGAGATCTTCTCCCCAGCTAGTGCCTCTACTGGCATTTTTGTTTTTTTCTCCGTAGTCCACTTTGAAAAATTCTAATTGTTTTGGGTGCTAAATACCGGTAGTACATTTGCGTCTTGCGGTGCACTTCATATCTGAGAGTCAAATAGAACAGTCCAATACTGTGCTTACAGCGCACTTTGAAAAATTCTGGCTACCTCCTCCTCCTCCTCCAGCGCCGCTTCCACCTACACCGCCACGGTCACCACCTCCTCAACCTATGGGTCACTTAGTATAAACTGAAAGAGAATACACTGCACTCCAACCCTCTCTCAAATGGATCATTCTGTTGATCCTCCTGGCAGCCATGCTTTAGATTTAGATTTATGTTCTTCCAAAGCTAAAATCAAAGATTCCATCTAGTGCTATTTTATGGCTCAGCTGTATTTGTATGTATTTTATGTTATTTTAAGTTATTTCCCTATCCACTTTTGCTTGCAGGGCACTTGTCCTACTCTTACCCACATTTTACTTCATTTTGCAGCCCTCTAGCCCTTTCCAGGACTTTTTTAGAGGCATTTTAGTGGCCAAAAGTTCGTGTCCCCATTGACTTCAATGGGGTTCGGGGTCAAGTTCGAGCACGGACCCGGACATTTTTTCGAAATTTGGCCAAACCTGCCGAACCCGAACATCCAGGCCGGGTGGCAACCCTACCTCTGCATATAAAACCTCAGGACCTTTATAATAGAGGTGACACTGCCTATGTGTAAAAGCCATGGGCTGAAGGGTATGGTACATAGAAACCTGAATGACATCATACGCACGCTACTAGCTATCTTCACTATTACATGCCTCCCAACATTTCAAATGGCCAAAGAGGGACACTGTTATTTTGTGACTGAAAGTGTGGTTATGGGTGGGGCTTTACCTGGACATTTTCAATGACTTTATGGCCAATTTATAACTATTTATGTAAATTGTTAATTCATTTACAATAAGAATAAGGCAAATTATGTTAAAAAAACACATTTACTGCAGATTAAACATACTTTATAGCTTGTTTTATTGTTCTGGAGCTCTGTGATATAGACAAACAAACCAAACATTCTGAGCTCTCAGAAAAGAGGGAAAATAAGGGAAGAAAAAAGGACACAGGGAATTGAGTGCAAACTAGGAACTGTCCCTCCTAAGTAGGGACACTTGGGAGGTATGCTATTAAGGTACTATATATATATATATATATATATATAGAATATGTTGACAGATAAGGAACATTAGGCCCATATAGTATTTTTACTTGCAGTAATATCCTTCCCAACACGAAAGTTAACAAAACTGGGGAGACAAGGCGTACTATTCAGAGGTTGTGTCAGTGGCACACATGCATGATGTTACTGACCAGGTGTGGATGCTCCATATGTGCTAGGTGTGCGCCGTACACGGAGCAGCCACGTTGTCTATTTCTGGACAGAACAGAGAGTAACCAAATCCCGCAAATACATCTGGGAGACAGACGGAAGCTGTGAATTCGGCAACAGTTGTATACTTTTAGTGCTGGTTGAATTGACAACAGAGTGAGTGACACTATTGCCGAATTCGCAGCTGCCGTCGGCCCCTCGGGTGTATTTCAGGGGGTTTGTGTGCTGTATGTTCGCAGCACACAACCCCCGGAAATACACAAGATACATTGTACCCCTGAGTGACAGGTGTGCTCCGGACTGGCAGCACACCTGTCACGCATGACACGCCCCTGTTACTGACACTGCCTTCTAGTTGTGCATGCACGATCACATACACTCTATTACCTCTGGACACCTGAGCAACAAATCAGGACAATGACACAACTGTACCGAGTCCAGACTCTCATGCAGATTGAGACAGCAGTGAAATGTTCCTGTTATATAAACATACATAAAAAATGTTTAATAACGCTTCACATAGTTCTACATCCAATAACTCAAGAGTGTTTACTTTGTCCTTCTGATGGTGGGGCCCAGGATAGCTCATTCTTGCTATGATGTCCCATGATTTAACTATATTTAGCCCATTACATTGCGGAATGTTATATGGCATTCATTCTCCTACGTGGAATACAATTTAACATGTCCCAGTCCCCCTTCATCTGAAAAAGATGTTCTCTTTACAAGTGAAATTCTTCAGCTGTTTGAACCTCTGTCTACTTACACTCAGCTACTGGCTAAGAATTTTAGCAGCTGTTCCTTTTTATTGTCTCAGGAGGAGTCCTGGAAAGGAACCAGCCCAGTAAGGATCTATAGCACTTGCCAAGAACATGACCAGAAGGTTGCATGTCCATGTGTACAGGGTGACTTCCTCCCACATCCCCCTTGCTGTAATCTCAACGTGTTTCAAAGACCCAGTGCGTGTTCAGCAAACCACAGGGTTTCCCCATTGCACAGCGGGTCAGTGACGACAGGATCTCCCATCTCTAGAGAACAGTGACAGACACATTTCAGTCAGAGCTGGGTGTGTGATGGAGCCTGATCTCTGAATGCTGGGCACATTGAAGTATCACTACTAAGGAGGACTTCTAATTACAACTAATGAAAATGGACAGGTAAATGCTGAACAGTAGGTTATGTGTGAATAGAAATGCTTCAGTATATTTTTAAAGGTGGCCGGAAACTTCCATTGGCTTCCATAGTGATTGCTCCACTTTTAAAATAAGCTGTCAGAGATAAACCTTTTGCTCTATAAGTACAAAATTAAGTGTTTTAAGAGATAAATAAGATTGCTTATTTATTTGATGTTCACTGTTATTTATAAAATAAAGAAGAATGCTTTATGGCTCACTGAATATCTCCCATAAGCACAAACACTGCATTAATACTATACTAGGAGCACATGTGTTAACAATTACTCTATTTAAACTGAGTCATCTCTCTGTACCACTATATCAGCAAACAAAATGTCCCTTTCAATGCTTTAACAAGCTTTGAAAACTTTAAAGACTTCCAGCTGTATTTAAAACATGACCTTTCTTGAAAATCAGTGTGTCGGTCTTTATTCATTGAGATTATTGGTATGCGCAGAATGTTACTGGCTCAGTGTGATAGGAGTTATGACCATGACATTAAAAATACTTAGAAGTTAGAAATTCTTACACTACCTATGTGTAAAAAGACAAATGCAAATATAATCCTAATTATTTCTGGCAACATATCACTTGTAGTTAATTAATTAAATTGCATGTCAGATAAAAATGCCTGACCTTGTCACCTTATCTATAAGTAAAAATTATTACTGCTTTATTATGTGTAACTTATTATGCACATGTATATTTGAGTATCAGTACTCTGAGTGTGTATATTTCCAGATCAATATATATTAATGGATTTTGGTGCAATGCCACATGACCACCATAGGGTCTACTCAATAAAGAGAGACATTAGATGGGAAATTCTAAATTAAGGCCAAAATAGCCGAGTTGGAAACATTCTTCAATGCAGCTGAATGGGAAATTTTTTCCAACTCCAATTACTTTTGGCCTTAAGTTTGGAATTTCTCTTGATTGAGTAGACCCTTATATGTAAAATGGACAAGAGAGGGGAGTGACCGTGAAAAAGGGAAGACAATATGGAATAGGGAAGCAATGCTTGGTGATGGTGACAATAATCAAAGAGCTAACATAAAGAGACTGATATTCGTAAATTAACCGATAGTGGACCTAAACTACACCAAAAATTTTATTTAAACATCTGTGACTAATTCTATAGAAAGTGCAAGTATATACAGTTCAGCAGGAAACCAATAGGGTTATGGAAATATTTTTACACACACACACACATACATACAAATATATATATTTTTACCATAAATGCCAGGCTCCTAAAAACATGACTGCTGGCACCTATTTTGTATAGAACCAAATAGTTTTACTTCTTCTTCAGCACCTACAAAATATGATGGTGCTCCCTAAATGGGGGCTAATCACTGAAACGAACTGACAAGTGAACTGCAAAATTAAGCCATTAATAACTGGATAGGAAAAATAGGCAAGCTGCAGAATGTTTCCAGCTCAGCTATTAATGCCTGATTTTTGCAATTCACTTGTCTGGTAAAACCTATGATCAATTGTCTTTTTTGTATTGTGTTTATAATGAGTCTAAGTGCCGACAAATTGATTAACCACTCTGTAATATCCAGAAGTGTCCTTTAATTAAACATAGTTTACATATGATGGGCACTATGACTGCTATAACTAACTGCGGGAATGAAACTGATATGGACTTGAGACATTGGCACTCTAGCTGCGGTGAACTACAATTCCCATAATGCTTAGACAGCGTTTACGCCAGCTACTGTAGATTATGTCTGTACAAGCAGCATGGGGATTGTAGTCCTTAATAGCTGGAGGGCTTTAGCTTTCATGACATTACATACACAGTGCAGGTCACTAGGTTTTTACATAGTTTACATCAGACTAGAGGTGCAGTGCATCCGTTTGCTTACACGGAGCAGCCAACTGTACACACAGTCAAAATCAATGACGTCAGGGGGCGGAATACGAAGGACACGTGTCTGCGGTACAGGGTCACGTGAAAGAGAGCGCTCCCCCCCGATACAAACACAAGATGGCGAGAGAAGGTGGTGGGCACTACTGATTGGCACCGGAAATACCGGGAGAGCTGGGGGCAGAGGTAAGATCAGAAGGTTGGGCGAAAGGGGGAGACACTGCTGCTGTAGAGCCAGTGCAGAGTTTGCGAGCGATACCTACTCAGGGAGGCAGGAGGAGGATGGTGGTACAGGAGATAACGGGATTGAAATGGCTCACACGGATACAGGGATGAGGGAGCTGTCAGGCAGTCAGTCCGGTTTACACTGAGCGACATTGCTGGGGGCCTGTCAATATTAGGCTCTTTATCAGAGGTTAGTATAAGTGGATGTGAGTTGAGAGGGATGTTTGATCATTCAGGGTGAATACAGGTAAATGCGGCTTATCACGATTATCATGTGTTTTGGGTTTCTTGGCGACTGATTACCACCTGGCAGAGTGACCACTTGTGTCAGGAGCAAAGCAGAGGGATTGCCACCTGTCAGAGTGACCACTTGTGTCAGGAGCAAGGCGGGGGGGGGGGGGGGGGGGGGGATTGCCACCTGCCAGAGTGACCATTGGTGTCAGGAGCACGGTGGGGGATTGCCACCTGCCAGAGTGACCACTTGTGTCAGGAGCAAGGTGGGGGATTGCCACCTGCCAGAGTGACCACTTGTGTCAGGAGCAAGGTGGGGGATTGCCACCTGTCATAGATACCACTTGTGTCAAGAGCAAGGTGGGGGATTGCCAACTGCCAGAGTGACCACTTGTGTCAGGAGCAAGGTGGGGGATTGCCACCTGCCAGAGTGACCACTTGTGTCAGGAGCAAGGTGGGGGATTGCCACCTGCCAGAGTGACCACTTGTTTCAGGAGCAAGGCGACTGATTGCCACCTGTCAGAGTGACCACTTGTTTCAGGAGCAAGGCGACTGATTGCCACCTGTCAGAGTGACCACTTGTTTCAGGAGCAAGGCGACTGATTGCCACCTGTCAGAGTGACCACTTGTTTCAGGAGCAAGGCGACTGATTGCCACCTGTCAGAGTGACCACTTGTTTCAGGAGCAAGGCGACTGATTGCCACCTGTCAGAGTGACCACTTGTTTCAGGAGCAAGGCGACTGATTGCCACCTGTCAGAGTGACCACTTGTTTCAGGAGCAAGGCGACTGATTGCCACCTGTCAGAGTGACCACTTGTTTCAGGAGCATGGCGACTGATTGCCATCTGTCAGAGTGACCACTTGTGTCAGGAGCATGGCGACTGATTGCCATCTGTCAGAGTGACCACTTGTGTCAGGAGCATGGCGACTGATTACCACCTGGCAGAGTGACCACTTGTGTCAGGAGCAAAGCAGAGGGATTGCCACCTGGCAGAGTGACCACTTGTGTCAGGAGCAAGGCAGAGGGATTGCCACCTGGCAGAGGGACCACTTGTGTCAGGAGCAAGGCAGAGGGATTGCCACCTGGCAGAGGGACCACTTGTGTCAGGAGCAAGGCAGAGGGATTGCCACCTGTCAGAGGGACCACTTGTGTCAGGAGCAAGGCAGAGGGATTGCCACCTGGCAGAGGGACCACTTGTGTCAGGAGCAAGGCAGAGGGATTGCCACCTGGCAGAGGGACCACTTGTGTCAGGAGCAAGGCAGAGGGATTGCCACCTGGCAGAGGGACCACTTGTGTCAGGAGCAAGGCAGAGGGATTGCCACCTGGCAGAGGGACCACTTGTGTCAGGAGCAAGGCAGAGGGATTGCCACCTGTCAGAGGGACCACTTGTGTCAGGAGCAAGGCAGAGGGATTGCCACCTGGCAGAGGGACCACTTGTGTCAGGAGCAAGGCAGAGGGATTGCCACCTGGCAGAGGGACCACTTGTTTGAGGGGCAAGGCTGGGGATTGCTTTCAATGCTTGTTCCAAGGGTAACATTTTTAAAGTTAGTTTAGCTGTTTGAAACACATTCAGATTTTTTTTTTTTTTCTAGTATTCCATGGAAATATCTTTTGTCTGATTTAAAGCCTGGCAGAAGGACAGACCGTATCAAAAGTGATATACAGCTCATGTTTATCTGTACATTTGATTTTGTGTGAAGGATTTTGTTACCTAAGGGGGTATTGTCAAAATCTCTCATGATGAAGGTCTTGGTTTCTTTATAGGCAGTTGTTGAGTTTCACATGTTTATGTAGTAGAATTTTACAGATGATAGAAAAAAGGTAGCTGTATGCTTACATGTTTTATTGTAGAGCAGTGACTAATTGTAATTGGGTTACACCTAACAAAAATGTGAATATGCTATAGCATAACGTATTTGTTCAAGCTGTCTAACACTTTATACCTAGAAGTGACCTCTGTTCCCTGTGTGTTCCCAGCTGTGAGGAGTTCTCCTGACAGCAGCTGCTTACTCCGTACTGATATGTTTTTTTCAAAGAACTTTGGTGTCATAGAGGACTATGGGTTCATGCAGTCCCTTGTGGGAAAGAAGAGGTTAACGGCTTTCTCTGTCAATATTCCCCAGCTACAATAGAAACCTGGCAGTAAATATTAGGAGCCTAGAGAGCGTGAATGATGAAACAGATGAAAGTTGACAGTAAAGACCAGAAAGATGTAAGACTGGTGTTTGAATATCAGTTTCTTTAAAAATCTGTTTTTAGCTATATTTTATTGTAAAATATTTACCATGTGTTTGTTTCATAGAAAAACATATATATATTTTAGAAGGGATGATATTGGTTAAAATAATTTTTTGGTTTACAATGGTTTATTACATGGTTTTTCAATTTTTTTCTAAACAAAGATGGTCAAAATTTTGAAATGAAGACCAAGGGAGAAATACATGGGATAAGATCTCTCGGACACCGTTGGGTAGTCCTGTACCCACCATCTATCGTAAACCAACCTCCACAGATATTTTGCTAACATGGCAAAGCCACCATCCCAGAATCCTAAAACCGGGTAGCCCAATATGGATCTCCGTTTGAGATGCAAAGAGAGGGGGTTACCCAAATAAGGGTCTAAAAAGGGCTCCCTAAGTTTGGATCATCACCACTTATATCATGGTGTTAAATCAAAAAATGAAGATCCTATGATTAGGTGTATAGGATTTTTTGATGGAGACTAGGATCAGGTTTCCATCAAGCAGATGCTGATTTGTCACCCATTATTGGAGATTATCCATCTTTGACTGCAAGTAGAAGTAGCAATTTGAAGGCTCAATTGGTGCATAGTCACCATGCGATAGAACAAACTATCAAATCAAGTCTCTTCTGAGCTGTAAATCAGTGGGGATGGTGTACCTGATCACATGTTGTGGGAAAGTTTTGGGCAAAACGATCCGCCAAATCAAGCGTAGATTCCTGGAACACACAGGCTCAGTAACCAATGAATAAGAGACCTTGGTGTTGAAACATTCGCTTTCATCATGGTGGCAACTTAAAAGCAATAGAACAAGTGAGAGATAATCAAAGAAGAGGGGTTGTACCTGTTATTAGTTTACAAACTCCTTTGTTTACTCTAGATGTTGATTGTCTTTTGTATTAATAATGATTATTTTAATCTACTGTTAAATGTGTAACTGTAATTCCATTTTGGACTGGGTCCCCAGGACATACTTGAAAACGAGAGAATTCTCAATGTATTCTTCCTGGTAAAACACTTTCTAAATAAATAAAGACTCCTAGATTATTTTTTACGATCTCTGTGTTAATTCCACCTTGAAGTTTCTAATACATGCTTTATTAAATTCCATTAGTCCACCTATACACACAGAGGCTAAGTAATATGTGCATGATCTGTATCTTGTATGACTTTCTTTAGCATGTAGTTCCATTTAGCAAGCAATGACTTCGGTCATCATTACTCATTCTGCTAGTCTAGCTTGGGCCAATAAAATGTTGTGTCCTCTGGCCAATGGTATACTCACAATAATGGTGAGGCCATCGCATAGCAGCTCAAATTTAAGTATGCTGTATGGGTGCACTACACTATTCCCCTGACGAAGCCATTGGCTGTGGGGAAACGCACGTCGTTTGACGTGAGTCAGTTGACTCTCGCTATGCAAATGTTTTTATTTTTATTTTACTTGATAGCTTATACCCCGCAATGCATTGAAACACTAGGTGTTTGATATTGTTTCGCTGGGTCATCTTTTGTGTTTTATGTCTATTTACCTCTGTTGTACAACACATGTAAGAGCTGTATAAATCCCTCTGTTGGCTTGTATTCATATAAGTGAGCTGTTTCGTTTATCATATATGCAGCCTTTTGGATAGCTGCCAGTATTCATAATATTGACTGTCCTCTACTGAATACATTAAATTGTAGATCTTGATGTAACCATCCTTATACAACATATTAGATCTGACTATATTAATGTTCTCATGACCCTGTATTAAATAAATGAGCACAGTCTCTCATATGCATGTTTGTTTTCACATTCACCCTTACCCAGTAGAAGTAATTGTTAGCAGGTTGGGGTGTATTTCTTCTATATTGTTATACTGTGTGTTTATCAACAGGTACTTATGTGTTTAATCTTTTGACACTGTTTCAAGTCTGTGCACTTTATTGCAGGGGTTTATCAAACTTTTGGCTTTTTTGTTTTAAGTTCTGTTCTATATACCAGTGAATATACCATCTGAATAAGACTGAGCTGCTAAAGAGTTTCTGCACAAGATCTCTGTGCATTTCGGAATCTCTATTATACATTATATCCTTCTTTGTGGGGATAAATATATCTTATAATATGCAGCACTCTATTTACTGTCTCCCTTCTGTTTACAACAGAAATTCAATTAATTAGACATTTCTGCCTTGTGCATAATAATTTTGGAGTTGTGTTATACCTTTCCCATCCATACCTTGCCACAAATACACATTATTTGGAAGAAACTTTTGTTGCACCATCTGCATTTAAAGAGGTAGGAGTGATATTTATTTTATCACTTTTTGGTCACTATAGTTAACTTTTAACACAATATTGTTTTTTTCTTAACATTGTATGTATCCTCTTGCTGAGGTGTTATCATTTTCTTTTTTGAATGTCAGATTCTCTTTCTCCTCATTTTTCAATTCCACTGTTATCCCATTATCTGGTATTTTTCATAGGAAGGCTAGTTCTTTCCCTAAATTGGCACAAGCAGAAAAAGTTTTTTTTTTTCCTCAGAAGTTGAACTTTTGGAATTACTTTGACTTTTTACATTTTCGAAATCTTACGAAAGATGACATTCGCACATGCTGAGAGGGAACTAGCCTTAAAAACTACATTCAGAAGCAAGTAGTACCTAGAGGAATTAGGCCAAATGTAGCCCCGGCTCATCATATCATCGATTCTGGTTTCTTAAAACAATGGGATGGCATTTTTCTTCAGTGTGCAATAAAACAAATGCAGCTTCTATGCAAATATCAAGAAAATGAACTAAATACACTGAGAAACCTGATACAGAAATGAAAGATATTAAGCAATTTGAAAACACTACTGAATATAATGAGTTTGAAAATAAAATGAAAGCAAACATTGAAAGCTTTAAGAATCAACAGATTCAAGATCAGAAACACAAACAATTTGTGAGGGACATCCAAGATGTTCAGATTTTCAGACAACAGAACAAAAATCTGTTTTTGTTTTTGTTTTTATCATCGTGAGAACATCTTCATCTCCGGCATCTACAGACTCTTTGAGAGTCCTGGTGTAGAGCACTCTACAGATGCGGGGGATAGCACACAAACTAACATCCCAGCCAGATACACAAAAGGATCCTCAAAAGAAATAGCTTTTTTTAGAGGAAGGCTATCAAAATCAAACCTCAACAGGGAAAAACTCCTCTAACAAGGAGCGGAGCAAAATGCAAGAAACAATGGGAAACACTTCCAGTGATCCGCAAGTATTCAATTTGTCAAAAATGGCCCTTAACGGAGCTCATGTTTCTCTCCTTAAAGAAGGTTCTTTCGTTTCTGCTCCAGCACTGAGTAAATTCAATTGGATTAAAGATCTTAACCTTTTTGCCTGAAAGTTGGCTTTAGTGAAATGGCATAAAGGACTGATCCAAATCGAAGCAAAGCACACTGGGCTAGAGATGGAGGAAACCGGGTTAGAAAACACACCCTTCATCTCCTAAGTAAGCTCAATGTGTACATGTGGGTCTACACTCCACATTGTCATTGACTGTGCGTCAATCTTTCTGCTGTCTTTCTAAAATATTAACAGTTACTGTTTCTTGAAGCCGTGAGACAGTCTTTTGCCTTGCAAATCCAGGTGGCTCTAGGAGAGCTAGCTATGCCTATAGCAGGAACAAGATAAAAAAAGTCACCCTCCCCTATCTTCTCCATTTAAAACATGGGTGCTTATGAGGCACGCAGATCATTCTACTACCTCCTACCGCTTCCACAGATTCATGGTTTCCATAGGTCTTCAGCAGGTCTTCAGTATGAAGAGACCAGCAGAGCTTTCTGCAGATCAACCTTCCCACCAAGTCTTGCATTCAGCACTTGCAGTTTCAAGCCCTTCCTTTTAGCATTTCCTCTGCTAACTCAAGGAATCAAAGTGTTAACCTACCTAGATTACTGACCACAACTGGAGATTCTCAAACACAGGGCCCCTCTACTGTGTTTCATTACATCACAGGCGGTTGGGGAGACTCAAGTAGACCACATGGCCACACACTCAAACAAGTAAGTGATGATGTTATTCTGTAAATCCCCTCGGCCTGGATGCACTTGCTCAAAATTGTGACTCTTCTGTCCTATGTCTTCCCTTCCTCTGCTTCTCATCTCCCATTCTTCATCCAGTTCCTATGGAATTTGACAGCCTGGCTGCTGAGAGGACTTTGATAATTTGTAAAGGCTTCTCCTCTGCTGTTGTGGAGATCCTTTTTTTCAGTAGAAAGTTACTTAAGCCACATAAAGCAAAATCTAGAACCGTCTCTCCTGTTGGTATAGAGCCACCTACAGGCGAAACGATCGTCTGTTTATTTTGATGTCAGTCTAGTCCTGAGGGAGGAGCTGGCATCCTCTGTACCCTCGTGTGAGATAGGAGTTCTACTCAGCGGAAGAGTTAGTCTGTTCATCCGCTGCCGGCGGGATGCTGGACGCTGCTTTCCTTTCGATGTATACCTCTGTTATTATGAATGTCATGTTAGAGTGGGGGCTTTTACTATACAAGTACATTTATAACTCCGGGCATAAAAGGAGATTCATTTATACAATAAGTTTGTCGGACACCTGAGATATACTTCCTATACCACCAACGGAAGCCTACCTATATCCATATGTGTGGCTGTTTTTAAAGCACATGCCCAGGGTCACTTTTCAAGAAGGTGCTTATTTGGGAGCGGATTTCAACTAAGCTATTTTCTCATCATTAATTTTTCGAGCAGCTTGCCCAGTTACATGCTTTTTTTGCTCTTTACAGGGGTGCACACCTGAAAAATTTGTATTTTCAGCTAGCTGCATATGCTTTTTTTTGCTTATAACATAAGCCACTGTAATTAACCCTGACTGTACATTCTTATTCTAACATAAGGTAGTTAGTATGCCATAAAGGCTTATACTGTGGATGCACAGTTATATGGTTATTTTGGAGGAGTGCTTGGTGCTATTGGGCCATGCGGTACTGCTCCACAATAGCTCATTTATGTCTACAGGATATTTGTCATTTTCACATTTTTTTTTTTTTGTTTGTATAGTGTTTTTTTGTAAATGATGTCCTCACGGCCTTTCTATTTTGGTCCTGAATAAATTATGAATATTTTTGTATTTTTGCAAATGTGCAATTCTCGAATTATGTCAGGAGTGCCAATATTAATAGGCCTTCTTTAAGTTTAGCTTGTTTTGAATTGCCTTATTCAAATAAAGTTTTATATTTGGGACTATAGGCACCCACCCCTCAGGTTATCTACACTAGGTGTGTAGACTAGATGACTAATTCATCATTTGTTGATGCAGGGTTACCTTTGGATGCATAGAGTAGTTGTTTCCAAGCCTCCGTTCTTCAGATGTTCCCAATTTCAGCCATTGGTCCTTCTGGCTACTGTTTTTTCCCCCTCCCTTTCTCACAAACTCTCTCTACCTGCAATGACAAGGATATTGTGCATTCTTACCTGGGAGTTCCTTTTTCTTGTTCATTTCCACAGTGGCACATTTTTTTTTCTCACCCAATATGTTTTTAAAATTATTTTGCATTTATTTCTAAGTGTCTTTTACACTTCCCTGGGCAGGAAAGGGGAGGATCACCTTTTTATATCTTACTTGTCCTACCAGAGGTGAAGCCATCTCTCCTAGTGGAAATGAACAAGGAATCAGAATCCCTTGGTAAGAATTCACAATTTCCTCCGTTTTAGACATTGACCGTGGCCCTTTAGATCGCTTCCTATTAATTAAATGTCACGCATTTGTTGGGTGGTGAGGTCTTTCTTTCTGTGCTCATTGTGTTTGGGGTAGACTCTTACACAATAATATGAAATGGTTTGCTACAGTTTAGAGAGTGTTGTGTGACATAGCCTTGCATCATGATGCTGAAATCCAAGGTAGAGGAACATGAAATGAATCAAATGAATATGGTAAATCCTAACTTTAGCCTACTTGTGCACAGGCAGTATTGAATAAAAACATACTCCTAATGTCAATGTTTTCCCTGGGGTGTGTGTAAATGACTCCAGTAAGCCATCAAACCCTAAAGTTGATACAGATATGTTAACTGTTGTTGGCCTTATTTGCATGTGTTACCCAGAATCCTTAGTGATGGTACATCCACCATCTTCTGGGCATTTCTGTGGGGAAATTTGGATCTGCTATATGGATATATTCATCACTGCTCTACTGACTTTACGGTTCCCACAATAGAAATGTTTTCCATGGCTTTTACAAAGAGAGTCGCAAGTATTGGGAGAGTGAAAAAGAAGCTATGAATTTTTATCATATTTTAGAATTGCTGTTGCACCAGGTCTGTAAATCCTGGCTTTGCAAAGATATTTAGTGCAAGAAATGGGGCCCATTTGCTCGTTTTTGTTTTGTTTACAAATGGGAAGTGATGACGCAAATGGCACCAGAGCAACCCGGACATTCGCAAACTGCGCATGTAGTTGAAACTCACAACTTTTGGGTGACAGTGCCTTTAATATTGTAAAGATATTAAATAGGCAGTAATGAAGTGTAAGTTTACAAAGGGGCATTATATATGCATGGTCACAAATGTGATGAAATGTATAGTGTCTATACTGTAGTGTTCAAAACCAAATATGTTTTGTTATATAATAGCTTTGTAACCAATTGTGGCCATTGTGTCTTGTGCTATTACTCTGTAATACTTGGTCATATGTTTTTTCGGCACGTTTTCAGTACAGCATTGTATCCCTGTTCTTGTTTTTTGTAGGTTAATATACATTCGGTTTCCTTTTTTCGATATTTATAGAGGTTTCAATAGTGTTTTCAGAAAGTTTATTATTGCTAAACTACATTTCTGTCTTTCTGAAAGTCTAGGATTCTTTAGTTTTTGCTTAATTGTGCATGAGAAAAGCACAGTCTAGTTTCTCAAACAAATACAGAGCTAACACTTATGTAATTGTAGTATTTATGAAGATGGTGAGCTAGACTGTATGCCCTTTACATCCTCAATGCTTCTGAACCTGTTTAATATGAGGTGCTTGGGTTAGATTAGGTATATCTGATTTTCTGCTTTCAGCTAGAAGAAATCGACATGCAATACCCAGTAAATACTACAATCTCTTCCTTCAGGGGTTGAGTAAAACTTCTAGGGGCTTTATTCATGAATGAGACAATTACAGGGAATTGAGATGGCCAAAGTAGCAGTGTGGAATCTCGCATGAGATCTGTATTTAATTTGAATTCCTATATATTAAAGCTGGCTTTATTAAACCTATTCATTAGTTCAATGTTTTTACAAAACTCGCTTATAAAACTTTCCCCACAAGGTATGTTCTTCATGCCTGTTTGACATTGGATATTCCCACCACCTGCTGGGAATTAATATGGGGGCTCACATAGACATGGATGGAAATTCATGATGTCCGATATGTGCATTGGTTGACCCACTCTATCTCTATGTGGAGCAATGGGGACCACCTGTGTACCACTGAGTACACAATCCACAATTTATTTGAATACTCAATACCCCACTTTTTTATGGATAATACAGTGGTCCTAATTTTAAAAAGTTTGTAAAAAATGATTACTTTGTAAAATGATCTAAATCTATTGCTTGTAACATCATTCTCAATGTGAACCTTGTGTGTATTCATTAGTGAATGGGAGCATATGTTTTGGTTTCCAAACAAAACGTAACTTCTGCATTGTACTAGCCAGTAAGTAGCTCCAGTTACATTCTTACTTGAGCTTTTATCCCTGTCTGGTAAATTGGTTGAATTGCTTCCACGCACCCACAAAATGCACTCCGGCAAGAGATTGTATTGAGAGATCTTACATCACGCATTTTCAGCTGTGCGTGCAGCTATTCCAAAAGCTGTACTTGCACATATGTATGCCAATGATCATTGGGTGAATGAAGGCACCGGTGAATATTGAATATTTCACTAATATGTCTGCTACCAATTAAGCTGTGACAATGTGTATAGATCACCCTCTTTAATGGTTTGAATGGTTTTTAAATGTATTCTGTTTATAGGTTTTTTTTTGTTTGTTACATTTTGAAGAAATGTTAGTATTTATTTGTATGTGTAGTATATTTAGCCTTAAATGAGTAATGCATCTCCCATGATAATATAAATATATCTTCTAATCCTAACTACAGACACGAGTTGCTCCTACACTTCTTTGGCATGTTTAGCACCAGCACACCCCATGTAGCGGTGCACAACCACTGCCAAATCCATTTTGGAGGAGGATTTTTCCGCACGTCAGGATGTGCAAAACAAGTACTTGCTATTATACATAAGAAACGTTAATTGTTCCATGTCCTTATCTTACTGATTCTTTCATGGGTGGGAGTTATTTTTTTTTTTTTTTTTTTTAATGCATAACCCCCAATATGTCACATGCAGGTGCTATTCATGGTGCAGTTTGACTTCTCAAGTGAAATTTCCATAGTTTGGATGTGGCGAAAACATTATGATAAATATAATTTCTTTCAGTCTCTCTCCTCCATGTTATGCCCCATTGTTTGTTCACACATCTTCACTCTAAATTGTAGCTTAGCAAAGTCTGTAGTCACAGTTGTTTGTTTGTAGAGGTCAAATCCCTCTGACTAACTGAACTTCACCCTCGTTATGTGTGTTCTAGTTGCATTCAACTTTTTTCATTTGTACTTTTTGCCTGGAACTTAGCTGGATTTAAATCAATCTTGTGGCTGTATTGTTCTTGCAGAGGTAGGATCTGCTGTCTTTAAGCAAACCTCATCTTGCACTATAGATTATGTACAGGTGACAAGTTAACTCCCTTTGGTTTCTATATTGCAGTTTATCTAAGAAACTCTTCCTTTTTTATGTGACATTAGCTAATCTGTGAACTAGTTCTTTCAGCTATGCAGTTGGAAGAATATAACTTTTAGAGCTGTATATGTGTCATTATTACATACTCCAGATCAGTGGGGGCTATAAGCACCTCTTAGTACTGAATGTCTGATGTAGGTATGCAATAGAATGCCTCTGTTGTAGGATATCCCCTGAATATGCCTGCAGTTTATTAGGTAAAAGAAAAATAACACTTAACAATCCTTTCCAGTCCAAAGCAATGCATATTAGAGTTGATGGTTTAAAAGCAATTATGCGTTTGCTATATTTTGTTAATTTTGTAACACTTTCCTAGAATCATACCTTTTGCAGGCGTAATGTTAAATGCTTGCCTTGTTCCATGTAACTCATGGGGGGGGGATGGTGCCCTGGTCATGTTAAATTGTGATCATATAGCAGCTTCAAGTCTAAGCCATGGAGCATCATGTTTCATTGCATGCATGTTTATGCAAAATCTATGTATAATTGGGCATGGACAATATTCATGTATGTATGTATAAAGGGACTCTGTCATCGTAAACAGGGCTTATATTGTGACTGCAGAGAATAAACAATTATGAAACATTGTTTTAGCAGAATTGCATGACTCATAAAATACAGAAGAGGAGAATTTGTAATTTACATATCAAAACACAATTATGTCCTAAGCAGGAGACTCCATCGGCACATTTACAACATGTCTCTTCTTATATGCATTTGCATGCAATTCTGCATGAGCAATATTTAAGTTGACACAGTGCCTTGCATATACTACACTCCTCCAAACAATATAATAATGGTGCATTGATTGGCCCTTTTATTTCTGTGTGTGGCATTATATCAACTGTAAACTCTTAAAATTTCCCTCCCTTTTTGTTATGTGACTTCTAATATCCCTATCTCTTAAACAGACTATTTCCTGTCAGCATATAATGCATCATCTGTCTGTTAGGACTTGTATGTTATATAAAACTTTTTGTTTTGTATAATAGAGTTCTTTAAAAGCAATGCTTGTGTTCATTTGGTTTATTTTTATTTTTATTCCCTGTGTGAATACTGAGGACCCACATTTGGCCTTGGTCATTATGTCACAACCCAAAAATAATTTAATTTCTGAAACATTTAGTCCACAAATTAATTTATACAATATTTCACAATGTTTATATGCACTGTTCAAAACATGAAACAAACAAATACACAGCAATAATCACAGTGCAAGGGAAAATGAGTACTATTGAGGTTAAAAACTCAATACACTAAAAATCCATTGGAACATATGAGACTAATTAGAACTAATGAGAAAGTGTCTCAGTCTGGGCTGATGGTAGACAAATGGACATTGAGTACATGCTTAATGTCTATTGTTTCTTTATTTTGTCTTCAGCTGGACCAGAGCTGAGCCCCTCTCGCAAAGATAGGTACATTAAACACTCCCTGCCTTGTATCTGCTTCATCAAGCTCAAACTTCACTTTACCCATCTCAAGTACATTTTTAAATTGTATCCCCAAAGTAAACTTTTAAACCTTGTCTGTTTCCTAAACTTCGAGGGGTTACTGGAAGGAATATCTGCGGCACTAGCAAAACACCACCATTCATTCCTTCGCGGGCTTCTCCACTTCAGACCGTGAATGGAGCGTGCATCACTACATCATCGTCCCCCGACACCCCCCCCCCCCCCAACCAATTAAAATTTAGACTTTTTGCTGAAGCACATGTCTGTGACCCACTGTACACCAACTCACTACCCAATTTTGGGTCATGCTCCACCAGTTGAAAAACCCTGCTCTAATGTATACGTAAAATACGCTCAAAGGTTATGATCTAAAAAATAAGTGTAGTATGCAATGTATCAAACATATACTTATTAGGATAAATGGAAATTGTTATGTTTATTAAACATTTGGAACAATTGCAATATTGGACCAGAAAAATAATCCAACAATAGTGTTCATTGATGTAAAAAGAATGTATAAACTCCACAAAAAACAGCTGATGTCACACTCACTATTTTTAAAAGCAAGTAATTGCTCTAGTGTTTAAAGGCCCAGGATCATGTATATTACATACACCTAAGGCCGTTTGCAGTCTCTTAGCACACCAACAAGATCCAGAATTGCTATACTCACAGCATGAGAAATATTTATTTTGAAAAACACTTCAAGATACTGTGCTCCTCCAAACAAACAAAATATGCATTGCTTGGCCCTTTCATTTCTCTGCGTGAAAAGATCTATTTGCGGTTTTAGTTCTATCAGCAGTAAACACTTAACATTTCCCTCCCTTTTTGTTATGTGGCTTCTGATATTCCCATCTCTTAAACAGCAGCCTATTTCCTGTCAGAATTTGGATGTGTCAAATGTCCGCTTCTTATAATTTTACTTTTGTACAAAGCTGGTGATAACTGTTTATATATTTTTATTCTTTTTGTTTCCGATTTATGTATACCCTATATTTTATTTATTTATTTACTCTAATTATGTTGTCATGAATAAACTCAGAAGGGTCCGAAAGCCTGATGTTTAATATTCAGCAGTGGAGATGTTCTGGTCAGTTCAGGCCTAAGAACATGTTGTTTGTTTATCCCGTGTAACATTTTTAAATGATCACAGGCTTGATGTTTATAAAACATTACAGAATACATATTCTACATTAATTAAAATGTTTAATGGTATGGCTGGTGAGCTTACTTAGGCTTTGGCCAACTCATGTAACCAAAACCTCTCATTTATGTTATGTTTATATGTTTGTTGCCAACTTTATTAGGGTGAGAAGCGCAGACAGTTTTTGTTTTTATGTGTATATATTGTACATAGAATGACATATAGTGCTTTCTGGATTTATTAGGCATCCTACATCTTTAGAAGGGTAACTACACTCCATGCTGAAATATGTGTTTAGCAGAAGAGATTTGTATAAGATATAATGACGGTTAATGAAGACCCATTATGTGAGGCCTGAGACCATTACTTCGGCACTCTGGCAATCTGTTGAAAGGATTTTGGATGTGAAAATGTAATTTATTTCTTAAACTGAACCTGTTTCAGAGTCTGGTACTTTGGGTGATTCACATATCTGATCCATAGGTCCGTTTTGAAGCCTGAGATGTTTAAGGCTTTTTACCTCACAATTTACGCAAATCCTTGTGAAATGCCTCCAGTGAAATATCCTCCAGGCTGTAATCCACACTGGCAAGCTTCAACTGCAAATATCTTATGTTGAATTGTAATCCTTCAGTTCATTGTGCTCCTGAAGCTTTATAAAGAAATATGTATATTTTATTAATATATTAAAGTTATTCACTGCCAAAAAAATGTACTGCTATTCTGGGAAACTAGATCAGCATATACATTGTGTAAAAGTGTTCTGCTAACTGTGCATTAATGGTTCTGTTTGGCTGCCAGAGAAGCTCAGGAACACACATCTTCTAAATAGAGAGCATGACTGGCTAATCCAGTCTCTATAACTTAAAGATCAATAGTAAGCTGAAACTTCACATCCAGAATACTAGTAAAGGGAGTGCACATGCTGACCAAGGTACTTTAATAAAAATCTCTATAATTACAATGTGGGGTTAATGCAGGACTCGTCAAATCCCAGGGATTTCCTAAAACCTCTACTGCTGGTTACTAACTTCTTTGGTTGGTTAACATAGAAGGGACATTTCCCTGGCTCCTAAAAAAATAAATTAGACTGGCTCCTAAAGTCTACAACTATTTTTGGCAAACCGCAAGTTCAGGTACCTACTCACATATAAATGTGTTCAGTAATACAGGGCTTGACAAATACTGGGAGCCAGGAGGCCATGGCTCCTAAGAGCTCTAGTACTGGCTCCTAACGTTTTTTTTTTTAATTTTTTTATTGTTTTACATACAACTCTATGAAAGGACAGTTTCTTCGGCTCCTAAATTTGCCTGTTTGGCTCCTTTTTAAAGGGACAGTCTAGTCCCCAAACTAACTTTGGTGCAAGATGAAGATTACTGCTTGTATAGTGCACATGATTTTTTTTCCCCAGTGTGATTAGATGCAAGCATATTGCTTAAATCACATTTTTATTATTTGATAGCTCTGTATGTTTACTGCAGCACTGATTATATAGACACTGAGGATATAAAGTTGTGTTTCATTTAGTCACTTCCTGTGCTCCTCGAATGGAATACATTCTGTGGACACAGTGACCTTGCTCTTGTTCACAGTAGAATCTCTTAATAGTGCAAAACATTGTCTGATGACGTCACTAGAGAGAGAGGAAATTGCATTCATTTGAATTAAATTATTCTCATTGGTTCCTGCAAAAAAAAAAGGAAAAAAAAAAAAGGAAATTACTTTTACTCAGCTAGTGTGGGCAGACCGCATTTCATGCAAACTGCTGTAATTTAACAATTTTATCTAGATGTAAGTATTTTATATTTTAAGCAATGCAAAATATAAAATATTAATTTTAAAGTACTTTCAAAGCACATTAATATGTGGAAGATGCATTTTGGACACTAGACAGGCCCTTTAAGTCCACCTAAAATTTACGATTTCCAGCAAATTAAATCCAGGCTTGACAAATATTTGTTGACTTTTGGGGCCAAACTAATTCAGGAGTCTTTATCCTTCCATTGCTACTATATGTAGCCAAGAAAAAGTATATACTGTTGCCCAAAGCAAAATATATATATTTTTTTGGGAGGCAAATATTTTTAACAGTCTATGATGAGATGTTCTCCTACAGCACCAATGGATGCATCCAAACAGCTGCTCAGGCAACAAGATGATGGCACAGAATCTGCAAAGTACTGTTGATCTTTTCCTGACCCTCTGGTTGGGCATGCAGTTGCATGTTGGAAAAGTCTTGTGTAACTAGCAGTCCTCCCAGATGGCCTGTATCTCCCAGAATACTCTGTCAGTTGGCAGGGCAGTATGGGAGATGTAGTCCTCCAGCAGCTGGAGGGGCCACAGATTGAAACCCGTGCTATATAGCCTCAGTGCACATTTGCTATGGACATTGTTAAATATGTGTTAGTTTTTTGTTCCATATATTTGTGGATTTAGTTATTTCTTATGTCTTAATCGGTATATTTGCTTCTACTTCCATTTGCTCTTTTTATCATTAAAACGAATGTATCTGGTATCCAGACTTTGTGAATTTGAAAAAGCTGTGCTGTGATGCACACAAGACTTGCTGGCTTGCTAAGGTACATAGAATGTGCTTGAGCTGTAATATGTGTTCCAGATGGAGCAGATCTGGCACATTCCTTGACTTTGTGTTTGGATGAAATGTCTATGTTTAAATTTGGTAGCACTTAATTAAACCCCTCTCAGTCCTTTTAACCAAGTTAATCCAAAATCCTCTTACATTCTTTGATGGATCATGTATTAAATTAGCCTAGTCAGAAGCGACTTACCATCTCATTTATAAAATGCCCACCTGTTTCAGTTACCTTTCTTCAGAAAATTACGTTTATTGTATCCTTGGCCAATATTTTTTCCCCCCAGCTGTATAAATTGTGTAACAAGTGGTTATGGTTAATATCACTTTATAAAATATTTGATATGCTACTCTCAGGCTTGGTAGTTATAAATAAATAGAATTTGTAAGCACACAAATATCAGTACATGGAAAGTGGTAAAACATTTATAATGTGTATTAACTTAATTTAATAAAAATGTGTTAGAGGCACTATGTCACCTAAGAATTGCTGTGAAAGTAGAGAATACAAGATTCATAAAAAAATGATCTATAAATTGTGGTCGCAGAATTGCAAGCAAATAAACAACTAAAATGTGTGGTGGTTTTTTTTTTGTTTTTTTTTTAACCTGCACTTCCTAAGTGAAGCATGGGTTAAAAGGTAAAGTGTCCTCTCCAAAGTACTCTTGGCTCAGCCTCTCAGCTGAGGCAGAGCTGGTGGGGGAAGCTGGCGCATGCTGAGGCTCAGCAGACGCACAGCCAATCCGAACGTCTTATCGGGGTCTTCCCAGAGTGGTGGGGGTGGGTTTCTCTGCCTGTGCAGAGTGACCTTCATTTTCAAAGGGTTTACCTGGTTCAGACCAGTTAATTTGCCCTCTGTTCCGCTTTGAAAATGAGGATCTTGCTCTGCGGAAGGAAAGCATGGCAGCTGCCGGTCAGAAGATAAACTGGTATGTACCATCACAGCCAGTTTATTCTAACACTATGGGCGCTAAATCTTATCATATGTATAATATCCGCTGTGGATGGATATGCAAATGATCTGCTTTGCAAAGATAAATGTGTTATGTGATAAATCTGATTAAATACAGTGGTATTTGCCAAATGTCAATATAAAAACTACAAGGGAGTCTTCCACAATAGAAATGTCTTTAGGCAATGACAATTAAACATGGTCATATGACAGATCATTCTCCTCTCAGTGATGGCTATTCAGTGTTCAGAATATGCATACACGCATGCTTGTAACATGTTTTTTGGAAACCTCCCTGTAGATTATGGGCCCTGGCATTAAAATGGGGTTCTGTTTTGTGAGATTTGGGTGCAGTCGGTAAGTTTGCACTGTGCATTGACTTTACTCATGCACTTATATTGTGCCCTCTGTAATCCCGACTCACTTTGACTTATGTGCTATAACAGTATATTTAATATGGTTATTTAGTCAGATTCTGTTAGTACCGTATTTGCTCGATTATAAGACGACCCTGATTATAAGACGACCCCCCAAACTTTGGATATTCCATTAGGAAAAAAACTAAAAGCCTGAATATAAGACTACCCTATAGGAAAAAAGTTCAACTTGTATATATTCATATGTAAATTGCTTTTTTAATAAAAAATTATGATATCAAAAAATGTATTTCTAGTTTTTATTTCTTTTTATGTGCCAATTCTGCCTCTCTTTCCCTTGCCCCCATTTTTCTCTCTCTCCCCCCTCCCCTTGTCTGTCTCTTAACCCCCTCACTCCCCTTGTCTCTGTCTCTTAACCCCTTCCCTCCCCTTGTCTCTGTCTCTTAACCCCCTCACTCCCCTTGTCTCTGTCTCTTAACCCTTTCCCTCCCCTTGTCTCTGTCTCTTAACCCCCTCCCTCCCCTTGACTCTGTCTCTGCCCCCCTCCCTCCACCCTGTCTCTCTGTCCCCCCCTGTCTCTCTGCCCCCCTCCCTCCCTTCCCCTTACCTTGATCCCTGGTGGCTAGTGGGGGCAGCCGGGGGATGTCTGCACGATACTTGCAGACATCCTCCATGCTGCCCGACACGGCAGTCTATTATGACGGACAGCTGTCCGTCATAATAGACTGCCGTGTCGGGCAGCATGGAGGATATCTGCACGTATAGTGCAGACATCCCCCAGCTGCCCGATTGTCCCTGGTGCCTAGTGGGGCAGCAGAGGATGTCTGCACGATGAGCGCAGACCTCCCCTGCTGCCGCCCGGCACGCTCGCTGGGACTTCTGTGACGAAAGCGGAAGTACCCGGCTTCTTCACAGAAGCCCCGGCGGTCGTGCCGGGCGGAAGCAGGGGAGTCTGCGCTCGTTGCGCAGACATCCCCTGCTGCTAGAGAGGGGGATCCAGGTCCCCTGCAGCTCTGCTGGGGACCTGGATCCATGTCTTATAATCTGACCTCAATTTGAGGTCAGATTATAAGAGACCTCGATTATAAGACGAGGGGTAGTTTTCAGATTTTTTTTTCTGAAAAAAACCTCGTCTTATAATCGAACAAATACGGTATATTGGTTTATGTCTATTGCGCAATTCTGTGAGGAAACCCGTCTCACAGAGGAGTCACTGACAGATTGATAGTTTACTCCAACACCCATTGTTCTGTGTTAATTGTATGTACTGTTACATTGATTATGATGTGGTTTTCTGTATCTGTAGCAATGCTGGTTAATTGCTGTTTGGTGTAATTGGGGGCTAAGGAGGGGATTTTCCACAACAGGCAGAGGTGCTACAGGCAGAAAATACAGAAAATGTTTTGACAGTCTCAACGTGGCATCTGATATCAACCCAACAGAAATAACTTTAATGACACAATGTGGGCTTTAAATTACAGACCTTTGTACTAGCCAGTATGTGGTCAACATCAAAATTCAGCCCTGGCTCATAATCCACTTTTATTTGTAGGCCATGATTTAAAATAAGTAAATAAAACAACCCCACGGCTTGACATCAAAGGCAAAAGGAAAACAATGCTTTGTGCTCATTTTAGGCTAGATGACTGACAAAATTACAATATCCTCTAAAGCAGTGGTGTCCAAACTTTTTTCAAAGAGGGCCAGACTTGATGAAGTGAACATGCGTGAGGGCCGACCATTTTGCCTGACAGTTAAAATTAAGTACAAATGAACTATTTTATGCAAACTTTATTGCAAACGATTTGAATGACAATTCTAAACAGTAGTAAAATCACTCTGCCTTTCATATCTGAAGGCCAGATGAAAAAAAAACAACAACACAAGATGCTGAAATATATGTCAGGAACACAACTAACCCTTCCCATATCTGTCTGTCTCTCCACTGCCATCCCATATCTGTCTGTCTCTCCTCTGCCATCCCATGTTTGTCTGTCTCTCCTCTGCCATCCCATATTTGTCTGTCTCTCCTCTGCGAACCCATGTCTGTCTGTCTCTCCTCTACCATTCCATTTATGTCTCTCTCTTCTCCCTTCCCATGCATGGTTCTCTCGGCCAATTTGCCCAATAATATGCCAGTGTTATATGCCATTTAATATGCCCCAGCCAATTTGCCCAATAATATTCCAGTGTTATTTGCCATTTAATATGCCCCTACCAATTTTCCCAGTAATATGCCAGTGTTATTTGCCATTTAATATGTCCCTGCCAATTTTCCCAATAATATGCCAATGTTATTTGCCATTTAATATGCCCCTGCCAATTTTCCCAGTAATATGCCAGTGTTTTTTGCCATTTAATTTGCCCCTGCCAATATTCCCAATAATATGCCAATGTTATTTGCCATTTAATATGCCCCTGCCAATTTTCCCAGTAATATGCCAGTGTTATTTGCTATTTAATATGCCCCTGCCAATTTGCCCAGTAATATGCCAGTGTTATTTGCCATTTTATATGCCCCAGCCAATTTGCCCAGTAATATACCAGTTATTTGCCATTTAATATCCCCTGCCAATTTGCCCAGTAATATACCAGTTATTTGCCATTTAATATCCCCTGCCAATTTGCCCAGTAATATGCCAGTTATTTGCCATTTAATATCCCCTGCCAATTTGCCCAGTAGTATGCCAGTTATTTGCCATTTTATATGCCCCAGCTAATTTGCTCAGTAATATGCCAGTTATTTGCCATTTTATATGCCCCTGCCAATTTGCCCAGTAATATGCCAGTTATTTGCCATTTTATATGCCCCAGCCAATTTGCCCAGTAATATACCAGTGTTAGTTGCCATTAATATTCCCCAGCTAATTTGCACAATAATATGTCAGTGTTACCTTATCATTAATAAGCCCCTGCCTCTTTCCCCAGTACTTTCCCCCAATCTCCCCAGTCCCCAGCACTTACCTTTCCCTGGTGGCTAGTGGCAGGCAGCATGGTCTTCTCCATGCTGCCTGTTCGTCTCACAGGTGGTTGTGCCGATAGGTCACGTGACCCGGCGCGCGTATGACGTCAGCGCGCCGGTCACGTGACCTGTCGGCACTTCCGTGTCGGCACACTGCACGGGGAGCCGAACAGGCAGCACGGAGGTTTCTCCATGCTGCCTGTTCGGCTCCCCGTGCAGCCTGGCAGGCAGAGCGATGGTGGGGGGGGATCTTCCGATCCCTTCTCACCTCCGTCTCTGCCTGCAAGCTTTTTTTTTTTTTTCAGAGAGAGACATTGATCAGCCGTGTCTCTGGGGCCGTATGGAAGTAAAGGACGGGCCGCAACTGGCCCGCGGGCCGGACTTTGGACATGACTGCTCTAAAGCAATGTCATTTATTTGATTATTTTGCTTACAATATGGCCTATTTATGTAGCTCATGCCTGAGTAAATGGCAGCCCTTTGAAGGTGTTTTTAATGAACCTTTTTAAATATTTTATAGTTTGTCAGAAGGTGTTGCCTAGTCTACAAAAGCCTCAAAACGACACATTCCACCAGGATCCAAGTTTGTTGCTCACAAAGGCTATCTAATGGTACTTAAATATGAAGATATCTTCAGGGTCTGTGCATAGGTAATTAGACACATTCAGGTTGTAATGTACTTGGAAGACAAAAAAAAAAACCTACTACAAACTGATAATGATTTCTCCTATGGCCAAACTCCCTTGGTTATGTCATTAGATCACAATATGGCTGCCTCCTGCAAAAAAATCCATCTTGATTTTTTTCATGTTAACTTAGGGTTGCCACCGGTATTATTACCAGCAGACCGGTAAGAAATTGGCTTGACCCTAATGTTAAGTCTATGGAGGCAGTAGCATGACTGGTATTTTTTTGAAGAAAAGGTGGCAACCCTAGTTAACTCCATGACATTTGTGTAATGTTTGAATGTGTTTTCAAGCTTAAACATTTAAGCATACATTTTATTTTATGTCCCTAATTATTTGCTTTCACTATTCTCCTCCTTTGCTGATATTTAGTACTTTATCATTGACTCTCCTGGTCATGGGCCTATTTGTGTAATATCACACAGTTGGGAAATGCATTGTCTGATTCTTTGGTGCTAAAATTATGTAGATCTAGCGAGGAGATTGACTTCAATGGGTGCAAAACAATTTGAAAAATGTTTGCTTTTGCAGATCCACTAAAATTCAGTCAAGCCACGTTAAATTCAGTGAGATCCCTTTAGATTAGAAGGCAACTAAAAGACTTGGTTTATTCAGTGTCTGTTTATGGATATGGTCTCTGCAGGCGCTACAGTACTAGCCAGACAGAGCAGAACCGGCATTTCCAAAGGCTTGTCAAACCTGGTGAGTGTCCACTGCTCGAAGCTTCATTGGCCCTGCATAGCATGGCACCAGGGCCGTCTTTAACGCGGGGCAAACGGGGCAGCTGCCCTGGGCCCATTTACTCCTGGGGGGCCCCCAAGGCAGCTGTCCCGTGGGCCCCCAGCCCCTGCTTGCAGCGTTCACAGCGCATTGCGCTTGTGAATGCTTTTTTCCGGCAAGCCGCATCCGATGGATGCGACGGCCGAAAAAAAAAAAAAAAAAACTGACGCCGGGGGGTGGGGGGCTGGCTGGCACAATATTCCTGGTATCTGACTGGCACTATATTCCTGGGCATCTGATTGGCACTATATTACTGGGCATCTGATTGGCACTATATTACTGGGCATCTGATTGGCACTATATTACTGGGCATCTGGCTGGCACTATAATACTGGCCATCTGACTGGCACTATATTACTGGGTATCTGGCACTATATTACTGAGTATCTGGCACTATAATACTGGGCATCTGATTGGCACGATAATACTGGGCATCTGATTGGCACGATAATACTGGGCATCTGATTGGCACGATAATACTGGGCATCTGGCACAATAATACTGGGCATCTGACTGGCACGATAATACTGGGCATCTGACTGGCACTATAATACTGGGCATCTGACTGGCACTATATTACTGGGCATCTGACTGGCACAATAATACCGGGCATCTGACTGGCACTATATTACTGGGCATCTGACTGGCACAATAATACTGGGCATCTGACTGGCACAATAATACTGGGCATCTGACTGGCACTATAATACTGGGCATCTGATTGGCACTATAATACTGGGCATCTGACTGGCACTATAATACTGGACATCTGATTGGCACTATAATACTGGGCATCTGACTGGCACTATATTACTGGGCATCTGATTGGCACTATAATACTGGGCATCTGACTGGCACTATATTACTGGGCATCTGACTGGCACTATAATACTGGGCATCTGACTGGCACTATATTACTGGGCATCTGACTGGCACAATACTGGGCATCTGACTGGCACAATACTGGGCATCTGACTGGCACTATAATACTGGGCATCTGACTGGCACTATAATACTGGGCATCTGATTGGCACTATATTACTGGGTATCTGATTGGCACTATATTACTGGGCATCTGATTGGCACTATATTACTGGGCATCTGATTGGCACTATATTACTGGGCATCTGATTGGCACTATATTACTGGGCATCTGACTGGCACTATAATACTGGGCATCTGACTGGCACTATAATACTGGGCATCTGACTGGCACTATAATACTGGGCATCTGACTGGCACTATATTACTGGGCATCTGACTGGCACTATATTACTGGGCATCTGACTGGCACTATATTACTGGGTATCTGGCACTATAATACTGGGCATCTGACTGGCACGATAATACTGGGCATCTGACTGGCACGATAATACTGGGCATCTGACTGGCACGATAATACTGGGCATCTGACTGGCACGATAATACTGGGCATCTGACTGGCACTATATTACTGGGCATCTGACTGGCACAATAATACTGGGCATCTGACTGGCACAATAATACTGGGCATCTGACTGGCACAATTATACTGGGCATCTGGCTGGCACTATATTACTGGGCATCTGGCTGGCACAATAATACTGGGCTCTGGCTGGCACAATAATACTGGGCATCTGACTGGCACTATATTACTGGGCATCTGGCTGGCATAATATTACAGGCATCTGGCTGGCACAATATTCATGGCCTCTGACTGCACACTATTAAAAGCATCTGACTGGCATAATATTCCTGGCCTCTGACTGGCACAATATTCCTGGCCTCTGACTGGCACAATATTCCTGGCCTCTGACTGGCACAATATTCCTGGCCTCTGACTGGCACAATATTCCTGGCCTCTGACTGGCACAATATTACAGGCCTCTGACTGGCATAATATTACAGGCCTCTGACTGGCATAATATTACAGACCTCTGACTGGCATAATATTACAGGCCTCTGACTGGCATAATATTACAGGCCTCTGACAGGCACCATATTCCTGGGCTCTGACTGGCACAATATTATTGGTATCTGACTGGCACATTATTACTGGGCTCTGACTGGCACAATATTGCAGGCATCTGACTGGCACAATATTGCAGGCATCTGACTGGCACAATATTGCAGGCATCTGACTGGCACAATATTGCAGGCATCTGACTGGCACAATATTGCAGGCATCTGACTGGCACAATATTGCAGGCATCTGACTGGCACAATATTGCAGGCATCTGACTGGCACAATATTACTAGGCTCTGACTGGCACAATATTACTGGCATCTGAATGGCACAATAATTATGGCATATGTGTGTGTGTGTGTGTGGGGGGGGGGGGGGGGGTAACATTGCGTTGGATGGCGGGATTGCATGCAGGGGAGGGGGCAAGGTCCAGGGGGCCCAAGCAAATGCTTGCCCAGGGTCCAATCACTATTAAAGACGGCCCTGCATGGCACCTTCTGAAACTCACTAGGTTTGTCCCTGCACAATGCATTGTTAAGTCGGTAGGATGAAGTGTTAATGTGTAGGCATGGATTTTGGTTACTGTTCAGTCAGAGCAAGGGCTTGATGCCTAAGAAACCCAGAACTCAGGACTTGACAAATTTATTTGCATTTTAGGAGCCAGCAAAAAAATCTACAAGATTACATACACCCAATTACGCAAAAAATACACACACACACACACACACACACACACACACACACACACACACACACACACACACACAATCAAGCAGACGGTCACAGAGACCAAGACCATAAACAAATATTGAAAATGATCTATACATTGTATTAACAAATCTGCAAGTAAATGCCTAAATTAGGAGAAAAATGTGTCTCCTGCTAATGACATCCCCTGTGGCACGCTAAGCAAATTACACATTTCCATTGTAAAGCAGTTAATTTGCATACTGTGCCAAAGGTGATGTCATAAACGGGAGACTCCACTGACACATTTAAAACACTTTTTTTTTTTTTTATTTAGGCATTTGCTTGCAGTTATTTTTTAACACATTGTATAGATAGATTTCAATCTTTTTTTTTTTTTTTTTGCTCTACATGCACAGAAAAAAATAATGTTCAGATCATAAAGTCCCTTTAACATCTCGGCTCAAAGGCACTCCCATCCCTATAATATAATACAATTCATGGCAGGATAACACATTACTTCTGTACGTGTTCTGAAGGTGCATATGATACTTTAAAATACTGTGTAAAAATACTTTGTCCCTTTTAATCTGTGTTGTGTATTTGCTTCAGCAACCAAAACAAAAAGATTGACTCATTGGTCTTGGTTTAATTTCTGCTTTCATTCCCAATGTGTTGTTTTTTCAGCTATTCCGCCCCTAAACGGAAGATGATGGAAGACAAAGGACCTCGTGTTGCCGATTACTTTGTCTTTGCTGGGCTAACCGATTCGTCAAAACCACTGGAGGAGGAAATCCACTTTAATGATGCCTGCCATAAAACTGCTAAACCAAAGGAACCCATCACAGATGTGACTGTGGTAATTCGATCCTTAGGGGAAGAGGTACCTCCAGGATTTATATGTATGGACACTACCCCTACTGGACTCTCAGCTGACCTCAATAATGGAAGTCTCCGAGGACCACAGATATATTTATGTTACAGGAGAGGAAGGGACAAACCTCCCCTCACAGATCTAGGGTAAGTCTTCCATAATTAGTCATGTAATGCAGTGTTTGGTATAGCGGCAGGTATTATTGTTGAGTGGGTGAGCTTCCATCTACTTGGCATGACTAATGTCTGACACCCTCTCATTTGTTTGCAAGTCTTCAAACTTTTTCCAGTAACTAAACGTGGTGCTGTTATTGAAAGCGAGAGCACATCTAATTGTTTGCGTGCATGGGTATGTGAAGTCTTGCCGCTGTGCACCATTGAAGAAGTCTACACTGAATAGTGCACAGGGCTGCTAACACTTCCGAGGGAAGTGGCGCAATTGGTACCTTTTTGCCTGTGTAGACAGAAATCCATGCACCAGTCTTGCTCACTTCTCCTGCTCTGAGTACATTATGACCACCTATGCCAGTCTTCAAAGTTGTGGAGCTTGTCCAGGGGTCAGCTTTACTCAGATCCATGTGTAGCACAAAGTATCTGTATTTGACTTTCTAAACAAATAAGGCTGAACAAAGAACTGATCACTGAGCTTGGCTTACAGTCCAACACACTGCAAAGTCCTATAAGATTTACACTGCTTAGACGATGATATATCTGGAAGTCTTGGTTCCTCTTTGTGTCCTTTCCTTGAACATGGAAAGTAGATTAAGACTCTAAGAGGCTCAAGTATTAAAACTCCTGCACTGCAAAGTGTTGGGAGTGTTCTAAAAAGGCGCTATCGCTGTTATATATAAAAGCGTTTTTTTAACTCTGGACGCTTTGCAATGAGGGATAATGACTGTTGCCAAACACTGTTTGGCGGAAGTTCTCCGCCATTAGTCAGGCGCTTTTTGTTGCGAGTCTGCTTTATGCATGGGTGCACACACACCGATAGAGCCCCCTTTGTTTTCCTTCTAGCGATGGATCATCAAAACTATTCACAAAGCCTACCGTATATCTCTTGAAGGTAGGTAGGCAATGCAATAGAGCAGCAGGAAATGCTAGCAGAATGCTTGGTTGCATAGGGAGAGGTATTGGCAGTAGGAGGAGGGAAGTGCTCATGACATATTGTACGCAGTACTGGAGACCGTATCTCCAGAAGGATATTGATACTTTGGAGAGAGTTCAGAGAAGGGCTACTAAACTGGTTCATGGGTTGAAGGATAAAACTTACCAGGAAAGGTTAAAGCATCTTAACATGTATAGCTTGGAGGAAAGACGTAACAGGGGGGATATGATAGAAACATTTAAATACATAAAGGGAATCAACACAGTAAAGGAAGAGACTATATTTAAAAGAAGAAAAACTACCACAACTAGAGGACATAGGGTTAAATTAGAGGGGCAACGATTTAAAAGTAATCTCAGGAAGTATTACTTTACTGAGAGGGTAGTGGATGTATGGAATAGCCTTCCAGCAGAAGTGGTAGAGGTAAACACAGTCAAGGATTTTAAGCATGCGTGGGATAGACACAAGGCTATCCTACCTATAAGACCGGGAACGGGGGACTAATAAAAATACTCAAAAAAAAAAACAAAAAACATTTGGGCAGACTAGATGGACCGAATGGTTCTTATCTGCCGACACATTCTATGTTTCTATCTCAGAAGGGAAGCCTCTTCCTCTGTTTCTGAAAGCTCTAACTCTCAGGTCTGTCCCTGCGTTTTGGGTAATGTACTCGCAATGGAGTAGCATACATGGAAAGGAAAGCGTAAAATACACACAATAGTGTACTATGTATATAAACCAGTGAGAATATATATTATTTATATACATAGTACACTATTGAGTGTATTTTATTATTTTCTTTCCACATGTCTCTCAGCACTGCTCTATTGTGAATTTGTTTGAGTACTGAGGAGAGCTGCGTTTTTGTAGTCTGTGTTACCAAGGGTTTCATTGAAATCGAAAACTCTTATCTGGGAATTCTAAAATATAATATCAATATGCTTCCCTAGCTAGGTAAAGGAGCCCTTTTCTTGGTCAGGATTACTCTGAGATGATCAAGGGAAATACATCTCCGGGTAAGAATGTCCTGTATCCGGCTAGCTGAGAATTCAATTATTAATCTGTGTGTAATCTCTCACATGCCAAAGGAACACCAGGTGTGAGTAAATTATATATTTTAATCAGAATTAACAAAGATACAACATGTTCTGAGCAAGATTGAATATGTCTGGAGATAGAAAGCTGTTCAGGAGGACTAGCTAATTCCTATCACAGTACTGTATGACTGTTTACAGATTGCTGACCGTACCAGTACTCTAGTAAGGCCACTGATTTAACCATCCTACCCGGACAAATATTCATTTTCTGCAACACTAGTCTGGATAACACTAACCGTATAAGGAGACTCCACTTCTCCATATAACTTTTAGAACATTTCTTGTAAACCGGCTGTGTCTTGAATATATATGCTTTTAGGAACTGGTTCAAACTCAGGTGCTTTTTTTTTTTTTTTTTAATGGCCCAATTACCTATAATGTCTCTGTAATGAAGAGATTAATCATCTGAATCACCTTTTCCTGTGTCCAGGGTGTTATATGAGTGGAAAGAAAGATTGAAACAGGGTTGCCAGATTATCCAAGAGACTCCATATGGACATCCTGCCAATATAAGTGGAAGCACGTCTTCTCAAAAAGCATATATCACCTATCGCAGGGCTGCGGAGAACATGACCCAGAATTCCTTGGCGGTAACGGATATCTGCATAATTATACCAAGCAAAGGAGAAACCCCACCACACACATTCTGCAAAGTGGAAAAGAATCTGAACAGCAGCATGGTAAGGTGCCAATGCTTCCTGCTACAGGCAAGCTATGAATGTGTAAGGCAGTCTGAATAGAGATGCTGATATAGCTAATTTAGTGCTTGTATTAAAAAAAAAAAAAAAAAATCCTGTGCCACCATTTTCCAGTTTTTATGTATAGTTTGCTTCCTGTAGTGCTCTATATTTCTGATGGGCAGTACTATGGGAATTTGTGATCATGAAGTACTTTATTAAGACTTGTTTGATTATGTAGCTGAAATCTTGGGTCTAGGGTTGCCATCTGCCGGTATTTTACCACCAGGCCGGTAAACAATTGGTTTCACGACAATTTTAAGTCTATGGAGGCACCAGCAAGGCCGGTATTTTTTGGGTAGAAAAGGTGTCAACCCTACTTGATGCAATCTTTCAGTTAAACATAATTACATCTTTTGCTGACCGTTGCCTTTAGATGTTTTATCCCTACAGCCATTCTTGTAAAACTCTTATTCAAGATTGCCGGTGTTTTAGGTTAAGTTACAACTCTTCCCTGGCTCTCAAAAATGGCTGACTGGTTCATGAAGGAATTCTGCGAGGAGATTGATGCTTCTTTATTTTCTTAATCATTTTAAGCACCGTCAATTTGGAAATTTCTTCTTTTATAGATACAAAAACTTGAGATTCATACATAAGTTTTGGGCGAAGCTATTCACTGAAAATTAGATGCAGAAGAGGTTGAGGCTAACATTCTGTGCCAGTTCTTTATGATTCATAAAATCAAATGATGACTAGATGACCAAACTGAATTTCATTCCCTTGTTTTAAATAATCTACACTATCACATGTACATTCCCAATCCTTCTTATGTGCATTGCATTGTAATGGTTAGTTATATTATTCATTCATGCCTTGGCAGTATTCCTGGCTGAATGGAATAATATGAATACCAAAAGAACAAACACCAATGCAGTGTATAATTAAAATACTCTCCTAAGGGCAGCTGCATCTGCAAAGGTAATCTCCACTGGCCAAAGTATAAGGAATGCCTGCTCATAAGGAGGAATGGGAATGTACATGTGATAGTGTAGATTATTTTAAACAAGTAATGTAGTCGTAAGTGGTAATTTATTGCACTTGTAAAACACTTGAACGTAATAGCTCTCCAAATCATTATATTCCTGTTGTACACCAACTATATGTAAACACAACATTGGCCCAGTATCGCAGAAGGACGCAGCAAACACCCGGTAATGAGCACTTATAGCCGTCTATCACACAAAATGTGCAAATTTGCATAGAGCAAATCACTGATGAAATAGTCCTTGAAATACAGTGAAAGCAGATCCAGGCTGTAGTGTTTCTATAATCCTCTATGCGCTTCCCCACGTCCAGTGTGGCTTCATCAGGAGGAAAATAGAACAATGTTCGTGAGCGCCCGTCTCAAGCCAATTACAACAGCTGTAAGTGCTTATTACTGGGAGATTGATGCTGAATTCTTTATTGATCCATGTGTATGGTTTGTGTGTGTGTTTGGTTGGTTTCAAGAAAAAAAATCATAAGAATAGTAAAAAAGCAAGATTTGCAAAGAAATAGTAAAAAGTACACGAAAATGGTAAAGGGATTGAGTGGACAAGTGGCCTCTTTCATGCCCATGGCAAAACATCCAAACACCCCTCAGTCCTAGACAAGGGGAGCGGACTACCAGAGCTCAAAAACAATGCCCTTGCTTTAGCTGGCTGCTCTAGCGAAGGTAACATGTGATGCCACACCGCAGACAGATGCAGCCAGTGAGGAGAAATCTGTATTAGTGGTTTGAGGGGGATTATAGGGGAAAAGGGAAGGGGATATTTTTGGGAAAAAACTTGAGAAAAAGTAACAACATTTTTAGTTTCTCTCTAACTCAACTACACCCCAACTTTAGCAGATTGAACTTAAAAAAAGCAGTCTGCTCCATCAGATGAGGTGAGGTGCGTTTGCAGTATATTACCAGTTGTTGTTACAAAAAACATGCACTCGCTTTAGACCGCAGTTGTCGGACATGATAGCAGCTTCTGCGCAACCAATGAACGTGCAGGTCAAACACTCATTTTGTCATTCCAGTAGCTAAGAGTGTCAATGTTACGGGGCAAAGGATGTTCAAAGAGGTAAATTCTGACTCTTCTCTCCTTTCTATTGATGGCTTTCTCTGTGGGTTCATCCAAGCACCCCTTCACAAAACAAAGCTGATCCACTTAGTTGTGATCTGGTGCTAGTGCCACCGCCAACACTGCTGTGGTCAGTAGCAGGCATCTAAGCTTCCTGCTGCATTTCTCCCTTATACAGCATTCCTATCTTCTGCTGCCAGGCACACAACTAGGATCAGTTTTTTCCGTATAAGTTGTTAAGCTATTGTAGCAGAGTGCTAGTATTCCCTATAACTATGGATGACACAGGCACGCTAGCATCAGCAATCCTCCTGCACCGTTCAATTACAGTCGCTACTCCATTATTTCCTTCTGGGATTGCTGACCTGGCTACAAGATGGAGGATGTGCGTTGCACAGCGCACAACATTTCCATCACACAGAGTTTTCACCATATTTGAAGCTCCGTCCGTTACCACAAACTCCACTTCTACATTGGTGCTTGCCACCGCTCCTCCCCAAGCTGACCCCATCCTCCTTACTGCCTGCGGGATGTTTTCTGTAGTGTGGTTTTCATCACTTCAGCATAGAGAAGGAATGGTTGATAGCCCTGCTGATCATTCATTCATTTGGTGCCATTAGGGCCTAGAGGCCCTTGTGAATGGATGATTTTCGTTCGTTCATTCTTTCAAAAAGAAAAATATTGCGTGTTATTCACTTATTGGTTGTGATGTATCAGAACTTTGTTACATAAAATCAGTGCCAGTTGATTATTAGTAATACTGGTCTTATAATTGAGCTCATCTTATAATCTGACCTCAAATTGAGGTCAGACTATAAGACTGGGATCCAGGTCCCCTGCAGAGCTGCAGGGGACCTGGATCCCCCTCTCTAACAGCAGGGGATGTCTGCGCGATGAGCGCAGACCTCCCCTGCTGCCGCCCGGCACGACCGCCGGGACTTCTATGATGAAGCCGGGTACTTAAGCCTTCCGTCTATTATGCCGGACCAGCTGTCCGTCATAATAGACGAAGTGTCGGGCAGCATGGAGGATGTCTGCACGTATCGTGAGGACATCCCCCGGCTGCCCCCACTAGCCACCAGGGACCAATAAAAAGGTGGGGAGGGGGGTGGGGTGGGAGTAGAAAGACATGGGGGACGGGGACAGGGGGGGGGGAAGACAGAGGCAAGGGGAGGGAGGGGGTTGGTAGAGACAGAGACAAGGGGAGGGAGGGGGTTGGTAGAGACAGAGACAAGGGGAGGGAGGGGGTTTGAAGAGACAAGGGGGGTGCAGAAACAGACAAGGGGAGCGAGGGGGGAGACAAAGGGAGGGGGAGAGAGAGACAACACTAAGGGGAGGAGAGAGAGAGAAAAATGAGGGCAAGGGAAAGAGAGGCGGCATTGGCACATAAAAAGAAATAAAAACAAGAAATACATTTTTTGATATCATAATTTTTTTATTAAAAAAGCAATTTACATGTGAATATATACAAGTTGAACTTTTTTCCTATAGGGTAGTCTTATATTCAGGCTTTTCGTTTTTTTACTAATGGAATATCCAAAGTTTGGGGGGTAGTCTTATAATCGAGCAAATACGGTATATCCTGGTTAGGCAGAGTAGCGTTGATAAAAATGACGATCCTCCCAAAACTTTTATATATATTCAGATCTATACCAATGGAAATCCCTAGAATCATAATACAACAAATACAAACTCACATCACCAAATATATACATAATAGTCAAAAGAATAGAGTAGAAAATAGATGGCTTATGCAATCTAGGAGGAAAGGGGGAATAGGAATCCCTAACATAATGAATTATTACTATGCTTCAAATATGCCACAAGTGGTACTCCTCCATGCCCCCCCAGGAACAATAGCCTGGGTGGACATGGAGGACTCAAAAGTGAGTCCTTATAGAATATGTCACTTGCTGTGGATGAGTCAAAAAGAAAGATCGAAATATACAGGAAAAAATTCCCTATATAGCATTGACATATCAATTAAGATATGGAATCATTATGGGAAAAAGGAAAAGGAACTACTAAATCTGACCTTAGCAACACCTATTGGTACCATGGAAACTTTTTGGACTTAAAGAGATGGGAAAGAGCAGGGATAAATAACATAGAAACAACAAGAAAAGGTAACATAAACATTGGCCCAATGAAAAACAACTTACCTTAAAATCTTCAGCATGTTCTGTTATCGGCATCTTGGGTCTGTCACTGTCCGCCGCCTCCTTCCTATTACAATGTCCCACTTCCTAGTTGTTTATATTTGCGTATTCACACCACTGTCTCCTTCCTAACTGTTCACAATAGTGTTCACATTCACTACTACATTACGATCATCCATCCTGACTGTTCACAATCTTGTTTGCATTCAACAAAAAACCCTCAAAAGCATGAAGCAACCAAATAGCGCTAAAGGAAATGGCATTTACTGTAAAACTGAGGGAGGGGAGGGAAGATGATGTGGCGCAACATCAGTCCAAATAGTAGTAATTCTGCTGCAGTCTGGAGTCAGAACGAGGTCACTTTAAGAAGTAAAAAACGACTTTAATATAAACGGGTAAAAACATATGAAGTCTTTGGTACACATACAAATGTACAGAGTCCGCAGAAACTTCTTACACCCTCCTCAGATTCACAGCGATGTCTGCAAATAAAAAAAAAGGCTTCTCCAGGCTTCATGTGAGTGTCACTTTAGTTTTGTTGCACACAAAGGATCTCTGGGTAGTTACACTGACTGGAAAGAGAGAAAAGACCAAGAACCAACACGTTGCAACCATGATCTTCCTCAGGGTGAGACAAACACATGCCGTTGAGCTAGCTGCGGCTAATAGAAACAAAAAATAAATAATATGACCTGCATAAAAATGGTTTGGTCATGTCAAGAAGATTACTTTACTGCACACCTCTGATGTAACCAATCCACTAAGGAAAGAAATGTGCTCTGTAAAACTGGATCAGTTCATGAAGAAGGATACAATGCACACGAACGAAAGTACAAAGAGGTCAACAGAATGACCCAGTCTGAATTAGTTAGAAACACCGGAAAAATAATAACTTGCTGCTGTCTAAAGCAATATAAGTCTGCACACATTATCTACAGGGTAAAGTTATATGTATATTTTGTCTTTCCTTTTTTCAGTGGGGCTCTGCTGTGTACCTCTGTTACAAAAAGTCAGTTGCAAAAACCAATGCTGTGTCCTATAAAGCAGGTGAGTAGTTTTTCCTGGTGCATTGTACCCTAGCTCCCTGAAATGTGCTAATGGATTTAGAAACATAGAAACATAGAATGTGTCGGCAGATAAGAACCATTCGGTCCATCTAGTCTGCCCAATTTTTTTTTTTGAGTACTTTTATTAGTCCCCCGTTCCCGGTCTTATAGCTAGGATAGCCATGTGTCTATCCCACGCATGCTTAAAATCCTTGACTGTGTTTACCTCTACCACTTCTGCTGGCAGGCTATTCCATACATCCACTACCCTCTCAGTAAAGTAATACTTCCTGATATTACTTTTAAATCGTTGCCCCTCTAATTTAAGACTATGTCCTCTAGTTGTGGTAGTTTTTCTTCTTTTAAATATACTCTCTTCCTTTACTGTGTTGATTCCCTTTATGAATTTAGACGTAAGCAAAGCAGTATCATGGTCTCTGAAACGTACCTATAGAAATGTACATTGCTGGTGAAACTGCTAAACCCTGCTGTAGGACACCGGTTATTAAATAACCAGGTTTGTGTGACAGAATTAAGACTTGGAGTGTAGTTGTAATTATCTACCTTTACCAGTGACTTGTATGGTTCATGATAATCATAAAGACATCTTGCAGTTTTGTGGTACTAATTAAACCGTTAGCTAAGTATTCGTGATAGAGCCTTTCCGACTTCATTCGCCATTTTTGCTGCAAAATTGGGCTTTATATAAGTTTTTTTTTAAATTTTATTCTGATTGCATTTCTAAGACTTAAGTCTATAGACCCTTAGTGTCTATGTCTGAGCCGTATCATACTGTCTATTTATGTTTTCATCTTTTGTGCAGGGTTAATATGCAGATATCCTGAAGAGGATTATGAATCATTCCCTTTGCCAGAATCTGTGCCTCTCTTCTGCCTGCCTATGGGGGCTACTATTGAATGCTGGCCATCTAAAAGTAACTACCCGCTTCCCGTCTTTTCTACCTTCGTTTTAACTGGAGCATCAGCTGAAAAGGTAATAAATTAGCATTAAACAACTGTGTATTTTTACTTTTTATTTTTATTAAAATTTTACACAATTCTGCTCCCATTTCTGTGTTCATTGTGAACTCCTACTATGCTGTGCGCAATATAATTAGCTAGCTGTGTTTAATGATGGCAGGGTTACATTTTATTTAGTTTTCATTCTATATTTATTATGCCTTTCCTGTTCCCTTGTTCACTCCCTGTTCTTTGGCATCTGTTACCCCCCTTCTTATGCTTCCTATATTTCTAACATCTCGAGGTCCATCATTGACTGTGCACATATTTTCACTTTCCGCATTGTGTATGGTTCCCCAGCATAAACATTATTTTATGCTTTGATATAGAGAATAAAATATGATTTATACATTTGTGTTACCTGAATTGCATGCAATTGTACGAATCAAGAGAAAAATGTGTTGTAAAGGTGTCTAGTGTCTCCTGTTTATGACCTCATTTGTGGCTTGATTTGCAAATTAATAATTTTTAATCAAAAATGTATAGTTTCCATATAAAGACTTGGAGACCCCACAGACACGTCACCACAACACATTCCTGTCGGGTTTGAGTTTTTGATCGCCTAACCTCATAGGGCCTTCTTGTCCTCAGGTGTATGGAGCTGCTATTCAGTTCTATGAACCATACGCTCATGATCAGCTGACGGAGAAACAGAGAGTACATCTGGGATTAAAATCCAACTCTGAAGGAAAGATGGACCCCTCAAAAACTATCCACGTCAACAAGTGCATCTGTCTTCTGTCTCACTGGCCGTTTTTCGACGCATTCAAGAAATTTCTCACTTTTCTTTATCGTTATTCGATATCTGGACCTCATGTGCTGCCAATAGAGAAGTAAGATATGAAAGCGTATTTAAATAATGTTCTTGTTCTGTCTGATCATATGAGAACACAGTGTTTATAATGAACATATTCACTCGGTCTTCTTCATGTTCATCCTATCATTTACTGCAGAGTTTTCAGGAGGAGCCTGTTTTTATAGCCCTGTACCTCCTGTGTACATTAACTGCCAATGCAAATAGTGGTAAGAGTTCTCCCCCTTGTTATGACAGTCGGACGTTTGCAATCCATGTCCGTACCAAAAAAAAGGTGAATTCGATTTCTCAGCAGCTGCGTTTGGAATTTCGTCGGATTTGGCTACTGGTGCAGACATATTTGTTGCCACACAACTCTTTGGCTTTTACATCAACTCATTTTCTTTTTATCAGATTGTTCTTGTTCCTTTTGGTATTCCTAAAATTGGCAGTACAGTGAGTTCTGTCCCGACTAACAAGTTTTGTTATATATGTAAATACCCGATTTACGGTTCTCTGTGGAATTTTCGGTGACTTTACACTGTATGTCGCCTGTATGAGGTAAAGCACTGATAAAAAGTAGGAAATGCAGCCACTAGTGGGCCCTGAATCCCAAGGAATGTTTTCACCCTCCTGTGAACCTTTTGTCCTCCTACTCTAGTATGAGGGAGCAAGGGTATCGTACTACAGTACCCTTCATTTTTATGGCATCTTTTGTATCATCTTCATTTATTGCTCTGTGGGTCAGTTGAGGTGTAATAAAAGGTTTCTCTCCATTTACCTGGATCGAATTTTCCTGAAATATTAAAAACTTTTTTTTTTATACATTTTACTTTCTACAAATGATGTTCTTTTCATATTGTAAGAGGCTAGAATTGAAGTGTGCTGTTTATTCTCTAATAATGGTGCAAGTTGTTGATATGAATAATGAATAGCACTGGTTGATTCTGTTCTCTCTTTAGACATATCTCCCACTTCATGCACAAAGTTCCCTTCCCATCTCCGCAGAGACCACGCATTTTGGTTCAGGTATGTTCCCTGTGTAAACTGGTCATGTAATATGCACCTATTGTTATTTCCCTTGTCCGTTTAGCCATTATTAGGAGAATATTCTTACGCCGGTACTAAAGCTGTTTAGTACACCTCCAATTACCTTCCACGTATCTATATCATTTTCTATATGGTCATGTCATCCACAAAAGTGTGGGTGATGGAGTGCCTTGCAGGTTGGTAGTCACATTTTAATGTATAGTGTGCCATTACCAATAGATATATATATTAAAGAATATATATGTTTGCATGGGGTGTCTGTGTGTTCCCACAGACTTGCAAATACCAGGTTTTGTAACATGTCGGCTTTATAAAACAAACAATAAACACAAGCATGCCCTGAAAGAATGAATGGGCAGTTTGAAAACAAAACCTATTGTGCCATGTAGACGGATGGGCTCTTGTACAAACACTGTGTTGATTGTGTAGCTTGGCTGTGTGTGTCCTCTCCCATGTAAACCCAGCCTTTTTGCTCCACTGAGTAAACACAATTTGCTGTCTTTTTCCATAGCTCTCCCCTCACGATACCCTCATCCTAAGCCAGCCCGTGTCCTCACCGCTTCCACTGAGGCAAGTACCGATTACTCTGTTTTAATTTACACCTCTGGTCTCCTGTGCACGCTGGCTGATTGCAGGTACATACAGGTGCTGCAGCCTAATTCCAGCTTTGTGGATTAGCATTGCGTAACAGCGTGCCGTGGAGGCTAATTGAACATGATGGGTGCTGTCATGTGACAGGAATGTTTTCTAAGCCTCCAGACACAGTTGGAGTTTGGTTACTTTAGCAACCTCTACCCCTGTAGTGCTGTCAGCTTGTTCCCTTACTATGTGTCATGAGACCCAAATGCTGACCAACCTAGATTTACATTTCATTAGAGGCACCAGGGGAAACTGAATCATGATCATCCATGCTTTATACAGAAACCCTTTGTGCTGTAGAATAATAACTGCAACACTTAGTGTAATTACCAGGGACATTAATTATTCAATAATTATCTTTTTTTCCCCTGGTAGTTTGCATTCCTGGCATGGTCCCATGACCTTCAGATACAAACTGCAGAAAGCAGTGTATGTCCAAATTGAATTAATCAGTAAGCTGCACTGACCTTTGTCCTTTTTTTAGGTTTCTGGTCCCGTTACATTTATCATTTCTACTATACCTTGTTAATTGTATTTGTTGGTAGGATCATCCATTTACTGCCAGGCAGGTCAGCAAGCCTATTTTGTCCCCACAGTTATCCCTGCTCTACAGTGTCCACACTTCTACTAGTGATGCTGGGTAGCGACCTGGACATAAGGTCTCCAAAAGCCTCCATTTTAACCATGGATTGGCTTATATACACTTCCATGCTCTAATATATGCTACTATATTACTAGTATACCCAATAGTAAAAACCTTGCACTTGGCAGTGTAGCTTCTGGTGGCATGTATAGAATTGCTATATTGACTTTACCTAGAGTACATTGTCTGTATCTGATAAAATGTATACTGTGGTGCATTCCCCCCTACAGTGACCGTTTCATACAAAAAAAAAAAAAAAGAAATCTCAAAATGCAAGTTTTAGTCCAGAGGAGCAGCATTTCTCATGTCACAACCCTTTAGGGCGATTAAAAATGGCACCTTTATCTAACGTCTGCATAGAAATCTATTATTTTAAATAATAACTTCTTTCTGCCTCATCTCAAACAGCGGAGGTAAATTTTCCACACTGCTGCAGAATTTGGGCCCTGAGAATGCGGTGACCCTGCTGGTCTTTGCCGTCACTGAACACAAGATTCTCATCCACTCCTTGCGGCCATCTGTTCTCACAAGTGTGACTGAAGCACTGGTTTCTGTAAGTGACCTCTTCCTGCATCAGATGCATCAAATCTTGCTCTTCATGATCATCTAGCTTCACATTTTATAATGTAATAATTAAACACCCTTCTCTCACACAACATTTTGAAAAAATTCAGTGGCTTTTTTTAAGTTGCTAGCGTAACTTTATTTTCAGCTTATGTATAAACCCCACTGTTACAAAGCTCTATATATACCATTTTTGGCTTCTTGCTCTATCTGATCTGTATAAAATACACAGTGATAAATGCTTGCTCATGTTGTGGAGATCTGCCAATAAATGCCACTGGAGTCCATAGCATTCATGCAGGATAAAATCCAATCATTGTAGCAAATGTGTGAGACTGCTCCTCTCATGCCATGACGGTTTTATAATTTTGCTACTCTGGTGGCATTAATTGGAAGATATCCACAAAATAGTTCCCTGCCTTGCTCGATTGTTTGATATTACATCTTCTACCGGTAGGAGACCCCATATACTGCGGCACTCGGAGTGGAAGCTACTTGTACAATCTCATTGTCTGCTATACGGGGGTCTGCTAATTGGCCATTGACTTTGAATATCCATGTTGTGAATATCACTTCAGAACTGAAAATATTTATAGAAGTTGCTTTTATTTAAACAGAAATTATTTTACAGAGAGCAGTAGGTACTTGAAATTACATTGCAGTAGGATGAATGAAAGCTACACTTAAGAATTTAATCTGCATCGCTCTTGAAAAAATGAAATGGTATCGCTGTATAGGAAAAAAAATGATATGGTATCACTGTATAGGAAAAAAATGATATGGTATCACTGTATAGGAAAAAATGATATGGTATCGCTGTATAGGAAAAAAAATGATATGCTATCGCTGTATAGGAAAAAAATGATATGGCATCACTGTATAGGAAAAAAAAAGATATGGTATCACTGTATAGGAAAAAATTATATGGTATCACTGTATAGGAAAAAAAGATATGGTATCACTGTATAGGAAAAAATGATATGGTATCACTGTATAGGAAAAAATGATATGGTATCACTGTATAGGAAAAAATGATATGGTATCACTGTATAGGAAAAAAAATGATATGGTATCACTGTATAGGAAAAAAATGATATGGTATCACTGTATAGGAAAAAAAAATGATATGGTATCACTGTATAGGAAAAAAAATGATATGGTATCACTGTATAGGAAAAAAAATGATATGGTATCACTGTATAGGAAAAAAAATGATATGGTATCACTGTATAGGAAAAAAAAATCCCTACTTCTGGCTCCTAAAGTTTTTTGATTGTTTCTCATTGAACTCTATGTAAGTTCCATTTCCCTGGCTCCTGGAAATACCCAAACTGGTTCCTAAATTGGTCTGTCTGGCTCCTACAGGCTACAGACATTTGTCAAGCCCTGGTTACAAATGGCCATCCGCAAAATATGCCCACGTTGCCAACCTCTGCAAAAGTATTTCATCTTTGCCTTGGCTTAGTTGGAGTCACCAGTGGCCAAGTATGAGCACGTGCCCTGCGCATCCTTGAGTCAGGGCGCCAGGATGTCATGTGATGCCTGGCACTCTAATTCTGAAGGGATTAAAGGGAAAAGATAATCTGTGGTCTGTTCAAGAGACGCAGACCCCGTCCATGTGTTTAATGTACTGGTGGGGGAACTCTCCCCAATCTGCCTGACATAAAGCAAGCCAAAACAAAAAAACTGGCAGCAGTGAGATTTTCCAGGCTAGCATCAGATAATTCAGCTCACTACCAAATCATAGAGGTTAAAAGAAGTACAAAGATAGCCATCTGAACAGATGTATATCTTTTAATCTTCAAATAGAGAAATGACATGCTTGGACCTACTTGAAAGTGAACACTACGGTCTAATCTGCCATCACAATCTATGCTTCTAGTTTTTAAACAGGAAAGTTCTTGTCAGTGTGAATGCATTTTCTTTTTGCTCCCTTTGTCGTCTTGTAAAAGAATAAATATTTGCTGTTCAGCATAGATGTATGTCGCTTTATCCTGTGCCAGTAAATGCTGGAGCTCACGATTCCCCAAGTATTCCTTGTGCTTGTCTGTTGGATGTAGATTGAGATACTTCATGGCTCATTTGCATGCCATTCGCAGGCAACTCAGAGGCTCGCACTGTTGGACCTAATCCAATTGCCTTCTGGAGCCAGTTTGTTGTGTATGATTGTACAAGGCATATGGCAGAGACGTTTCTTGGAGAGTCACCATTCTGCCCCTCTCCTACACAGTCATATTCTAAAATGTTCTATTAAATATTCCCAGTTAAAAGTAAAAAAATATAATATATAAAATACAAAACAAAAATGTTTTGTCTGTGTAATTCTCAAATATGTTTCCACTTCTCTGTTCTACCCCGCGCCTGGCTCTTCATTGTGTTAATATCCTCTCAATAGAATGTTGTTTTCGTAACATAGAAGGTATTTGGAGAAAAAAAACATTTTTCAATAGTTTTAAAGAACATCTAGTTTTTAGATAAGCATTTGTAATGTAATCAGTCTCCGCATATTCCAGTGTTTAGATATGATGTACTTTCAGGAATATCATTTCTAAAATAACACCTTTCCTCCTCCTCCTCCTCCTCAGCAAACATGCCCCACACCCGGACCTCCGTGAATACATTTGAAACCTCCAGTGTATTAAAAGAATAGTTTCTTCACTTTATTTCCAACATTTCAAACAATAGTTAACATTAACGACTGTCACAAGTGACTATTGCCTGATGTGTTTCGTCAAGGGACTTAGAACTTCAGCTACTACCTATGCGTAATTTATTCACCCACGTCAAAGTCCCTCAATGAAACGCGTCAGGTGCTATCCATTTGACAACTGAGGGCGGCATGCTGCTGCTCAAACTCGTTCAAGTTAGTTGATGTTACCTATTGTTTTAATTGTTGGAAATAATCCTATTCCCTGCCAAGGAAGTTTTGACTTTATTCAGGGAGGTCCGGGTGCGGGGCATGTTTGCTAAGGAGGAAGGAAGGGGTTATTTTCGAAATTGCCTCGAGGATGCCCATGGCCAGATTATACTGAGGTACGAGTTAACGCTTATATAATACTTGCACTATTGCCGCACTCACTCTTGTTTGTGCTGTAGGAATATAATACAAAAACAAACATATTTAGGTATACTGCTGCAGTAACAATTTAGCCTTCAGGCAATGAGCTTACGAGCTAGCATTAATGGAACTTCTCTTTGCTACTTGGCTTGATTACTATAGAATGCCATTGAAAGGCCGGGTGTGATACAAGAAAGGCAATTAGAAGGTATTAAAGTCTCATGGCGGGTTGGGTTCAGCATCTGTAGAGACATGTTAATAAAACAATTAAACAAGTCCCATGGAACATAATCATCTGGTATACACAAGAATGCATAATAAAACTGCTTGGATTTGTGTTCAAGTAAGGAAACCTGCCACGTCTCATGTGGAAATGGTCTCTCTTGGAATTTGTGACGATCATCCTTGTTTTGTTTCAGTAGAGTGCAGATGCTATTTTGATGGTTTTGTTGGTTTTTTTTTGGATATTCCTTGGTTTCCATATAAACGGTGGATTTTCCACTGTGACATATTTCCGTGTATGCCATGCTGGCACGCATGACCAGAATGTAACATATTTCCGTGTATGCCATGCTGGCACGCATGACCAGAATGTAACATATTTCCGTGTATGCCATGCTGGCACGCATGACCAGAATGTAACATATTTCCGTGTATGCCATGCTGGCACGCATGACCAGAATGTAACATATTTCCGTGTATGCCATGCTGGCACGCATGACCAGAATGTAACATATTTCCGTGTATGCCATGCTGGCACGCATGACCACACGAGGTTCTCCAGAGTATAATGTGCATTTTCCCTGGAACCGTAGAGATATGAAAGGTGGAATTAAAGCCAGATACTATAGTCAGAACATTAAACCTGCCCATAAAATAGAGTAGAATTCACCAATTAATATCTGCTCTGGTATAAAAAGATCATTGATTTGACATAACCTTTGCACTGCTGAAACTGATATTTGTACTGTGTTTGACTAGAAAGCACATTTGAGTATTGAGCTGCTCCTCTATATTTCATCTGACCATGGCACTTACATAGGATCCTTAAGTCTTCTCTTTATTGGAAGACCCAGGTTAATAATCATGTCTGGTATTTATCTACACTTGTTAAGTACGGTATGTGGAATTGATGAGTAGTTTATTACAGGGTTAAATATTTGTAGATCTGACAAGCCAAACAGACTAATTTAGAAGCCAGCGTATTAAAATATCTAGGTACGGTAGCTGTGGCTCCTGGGATATGTCAAGCCCTGTATTCTTTTTTGGCTGTGTAATGAACCACTCTGTAGTGTATTCTTTAAGTAGCAAATTCTCCTCTTCTCTCCCTTTTAACAGATGATCTTTCCTTTCCATTGGCCGTGCCCATACATTCCTCTTTGCCCTCTAGCGCTGGCGGACGTGCTGAGTGCCCCATGTCCCTTTATTGTGGGCATTGATTCTCGCTACTTTGATCTGTATGACCCCCCTCCGGATGTAAGCTGTGTTGACCTAGATACCAACACTATCTCTCAGTAAGTATTCCTTGATTAGAATGTGGTTTGCAGCAACAAACGGCTATTTTGATGTGCTTTCCTTATTTCTATTTTTCTATTTCTTATTCTATCAACTGTCTGAGTCTGGGGTGCACTGTCAGTGGAGGTCAGTCTCTGGAGGTGGATTGCTTGACATGACATATATGTAATTAACTCATACTGAGGAGCCAAAGTAATTTATATAATATTTCAGGTACTTTAAAATCATGTTTTGCAAACCATGCTTTCGTTGATGGGTATTTTGTTGATCTACTCCTTTCAGACTGGTATTTGCATTAAAGGAAATTATTGTACAAATTGTTTATACTTGATCATCTCCATAAATAAGTGATCCGATTTTTAGTAATGTGGAATCCCTTACTATTGGGGCTTATTTTTTTACCTCATCCTGTTTCACCTTCAATTGTTGGATATATCTCTGACTATAGTTTGGATTTATTACCTAGTTTGCCTATCCTATATATTAAATAAGACCAGTGACAAATTGAAATAGAAAACAACTGGATGGGCTGAATGTGTTTTTATTTGCTGACACGTTCTTCTATTCTTAGGTTATGGTCTCCTGAATAATTTAGTGATAATGTTCCAGCCCTGTGGAATAACATCAGCTTTTTTACTATCCAACAACTAATCTCATAGCATTGGGATTCCTATTGATGCCGGTAATATAAAGCTCTAGCTAATTGGTGATTTCATCAGTGATTTAATGAAAAAGATCTTAATAAAACCCAATCTATATTTCCATCCATTTGGGGATGTAACCATTATTTCCCAACCATTCTTCTAGCATACGTACATGTTTCACTTGCGCTCAGTAAACTGTGAAAACCGACCCAAACACGACACCATCTACCTGATGACATTTGACGCAGTGCGTAACAAACTGCATTCCAAGTACATGAACACAGACGCCATGTTATCCTGCGCTATTCATGTTTGTAAAATAAATGCTGCTTTGCGGCTGTGATCAGAAGCTAGTACAGTGACCCACGATTTCATACTGATTGCGCTTTTCAAAGTCCTTGTTTTCTTCTGTTGCAGAACAGAGTGCAAAAGGAACGTAACCTGGAAAATCCTGCCTAAGAAGGCCTGCAAAAACCTACTGAACTCTCTGAGTAACCTGTATCAACAACTGGCGGAATGTAAGCACCGCAGATAACTGCTTGTATTCCACATATACAGGGAACAGGTTAAATCCAATATGTCATGCAGCTCTTACTCCATTAGAAGCAGGGCTTTACCTCCCACTAGCATTGCATGCCATTTATCATCATCCTCATCAGTACCACTTTAGATCTAAAGTGTATAAGTAAAATCTAAAGACGACACACAGGAGAGTCTGACTGGGGGATGAGCCTGCCCATAACAATGAAAGAGAGGGTGCGCAAGTGATGTAAAAAATAGTAATAAACTTATCTTGCAGATCATTGGTCAGACTTGTTGCTGTGTGTGTGTATGTATACGTATGTATATATAAATGACAAGATACAGGTGGACAAATATAGTGTAGTATATTTTGTACAAATGTGTGGATATATTCCCCCATAGAAAAACAAACTCACACTTTGCGGAATCTTCAAGGACTAGGTCCAAGACTGCCCATAACAATGCAATATATATTCATAGTACATATATCTAATATAGTGTTCCCATCTCTGTTATATGTATGTATATGTGATTAAGTATATATATATATGTTTTACCACACATATGTCTGCAGGTTAAGAGTAAGGATCCAAACATAGTAGAAGATATTTGAACTGTAGTGTATTATTATTTAAATGATTAAGTAGAGCTTAAATATAAGGAAGAAGCTATATATGCACTATAGTCCTGCTATAGATTACACTAATATATATTAGTATTTTTTTCATATAACTGTATATTTTGCTATTAAATACTCTTGTGAATTATTAAAGACTGGAAAAATAACCTTTTATGTTCCTATATACTGTATAAAAGAACATTATATTATCTATATTTTAAGACTTGGTGCTATAATCATATTATGAAGCCAAACCCGTGTTTCCTATCAATCTCTTGGCTTGGTTGTATTATTCTTATATGTGTGCATTTTGAAGCTTCTGGGTTTTTTTTTCTTTTCCTTCTCATTCTTTATTATATTCATTTGTAACACTGGCACATTGAGTATTTTTTTAATATTTTTAACACTAATATCTGTGAAATGGTATACAGGTGGAATTTTTTAGGATTTTTGCCATGTGCTGCAAATTCCACACACCTGTCAGAATGCAAGCGCACAATAGTTTATTCAATGTCAGCCCCCTTAAACTGTGATTTGCATGCGTGCTCAGATTCCCCCACACCCACAAAGGTTAATACAATGGCAGATTCCCAACAATGCCTCACATCACAACTACAGTGATTTATTTGCTCAGTGATGAGTGCTGAGCGGCTTTAATATACCTTTTTGGCGAAAATGACCCATTATCTGAAATGAGCGGTTATCCAAAATACTTCTGGTTCCAAGCATTTTTGGTACTTCACCTGTATGTAATATTAATCTGAACATGGCCTGCACTAAGCCAGTATTTCTCCTTGCAGTGCAGCATAGGCCGCGAGAGGATGCTTTGATGGAACTTGCTATGAACGACTATGACTTTAATTATGGGAAGAAATTGCATCAGCTGGACATGGAGATTCAGGAAGCCTTCCTGTGCTTTATGGCCTCCATATTGAAAGGATACAGGACATATCTGCGACCAATCACTCAGGCCCCTTCAGAGACTGCAACAGATGCCAGTTCTCTCTTCGAATTGCAAGGTATATTTTACCATTTTTGTTGCATTTTAAAGGGACTTTAAAAAAAAATGTTATACATTTTTTTGCTTTTTTAGAAGAACCCGGCGTACATATAGGTTTATGTTCGGTTCTGCTAAGGCACAAGTGATCGGAGTGCCAGAGCACACAGTCTGTATCTGTGTGCACTCAGCCAATCAGAGTGGGCGACTGCCATTCTGGTCTGATTGAGGTCTTTTGAGTCCAACTTTCTATTGTAGAAGTAGAACCTTGTTTTTTAAAAAAAGTGGGATCCCCTGTATTGACTATATGTGAGAGTAAGGGCCTCTCACTGGGCTGTCAGACGATGACCTGCAAGCCTGCATGCCTCACATGGAAGTATGAATACTGCCATTCACAGGATAAAATGGCATGTAACTTAAAGGACAACTGTCAGCAAAAAATGAAGTTTTAAATAATACAAATAAAGTATAACTTGTATAGCTCATATCAGGGGAAGACATCTTGAGCCGACTCTAGACAACATGTCTGCCCCCTGAGGTATTCAGAGCAAAAAAAAGGCTCAATAAGGTACTTTATTATGTTCTTTCATTAAAGTAATTCTATTTATAATGCAACACTTGATGTAATCTTTCAATTAAACATGTTATTCTTTTTTTGCCTACAGTTGCCTACCCCGAGCTGCTGAACATTACCTTTGTTTGTTTTCGAAGTGCAAGTCAGGGGGCAGGGAGGAGTTAATGTCCCTTTAACATCCTTAAGATGCGTTTAATAGATATATTTTTTCAAAAGCTATTCTAAATCATTACATAAAGAAGTATATGTGATAACATGTTGTGCTTGCTGAATTGCAGCCAGATGTAAGCATCAAAGGCTTTACAATGTATTGGCTCAGACCACTTTGTGTCTGCATTATACAGCTATGCAAACACATATTTCTTGCCTCAATTTGCTTATGGGGCAAATAAATAAAAAAATCATTTTGTGTTCTCTGAATCTGTTCTAAACTAGATTATCTGAGAATGAATCTTTCACGTCAAACAATGTCCTATTAGAGAGATGAGTGGCTTTAAAAGGGCTCAATATGCACCGTTGACGGATTTCTTCAGATTTTAGCAGTTTTTAAAATATAACCATTTTGTTCAGCCTACCTGGCTCTTTTTAAGGAGATTATCTTATCTCCTCTTTCCTGATTGCTGTGCAATGATTTGAACCTGTTACAAAGGTATACAAAGATATAACACGAACAGCCAGCTGAGAGAGTGCATATTACATCTACATCATGTTTAGAATATGTGTAGAGAGAAAAAAAAATTTGTGGGTGGATGGTCTTCTTTTATGAGCTTCTTGACTTGTATTGCTATCTCAGAGCAGTAAGAATAAGCTGTTTCCATCAGCAAAGTGTGCATGAATTTCTTAAATATTGATGAGACCGGTTGATATGCATGCACTGGAATAGAATATTGAGCTGTAATGCTTGGGAATGTCTTTAAAGGTTTAATGAGACTGGTTGATATGCATGCACTGGAATAGAATATTGAGCTGTAATGCCTGGAAATATCTTTTTAAAGGTTTCTTAAAAAGCCGTGACCGTTCACATCATAAATTCTACAGCATGATGACCAAGACTCAAATGTTCATCCGCTTTATAGAGGAGTGCTCATTCGTCAGCGACAAGGATGCCAGCCTGGCTTTCTTTGATGACTGTGTTGAGAAAGTAAGTAATCCTGACTGTGCAGAGATAAAGGCACATGGCTGTGTAATGGCTTCATGTAATCAGGATTTATTTGGCTTATGGATACATTGGGAATCTGGAGTCTGCTTCACATGCTGGAAGCATATGGTGCGCACATTGCTCTGGCTCCCTGAAATGAGTGCTTTCCATGAGAGACAGACAGGAATAACCAAGTCTTTATTTTCCAATTTTCTGTTCTTATCATGCATTCATACTTCTTCAAGTCATGCAAAAGTTCACCAAGAATGAGATTTAATACAGCCCCCCCCCCCCCCACTTTCCAAACAGGGCCGATGTGATCTGATATGACAGGCGTTTTTCTTCTCTGTATTCTGTGCTTATTAAAATCTCCCTCGCTGTCTAAAATATTTTACTGCGTAGCAGCGTGAAGCACGTCTTGCATTGTACACACAATTCTATTTAACCCATTTAGCACTTTTGCTAATGCATGTTGTGTACTGTGCAAGAACCTCTTTTTATTTGAATGCATGCTGGGAATTTTTCCCAGAGCCGTGTTCTGACAATTGTTGCTCTGCTCTCTCTCATTAACAAGCTGTTCTCAGAGAGGAATTATGCAGACAAAGGTATCAAGGTAAGTTATGATTATTTGGCATACACAAACGCAAAGCAATCTTATTATAACCCTCTTTAAACAGATGGCAATTACAGCGAAATAAACGGTTATTTTGTGTTAGACTGTAAGCACAAAGAACGTGCTACTACTTTGGTTTTGTACAGACAAAATGTCAAAACATGTTAGTCCCAAAAAATGTTTCTTGCATGATGCCAAAAAAAACATCCAATTTGCTGGCCTCTTGTGCATTCATTATTTGTTGAGAACCATGTTACCCGAGCACTTGACACTCTGTGTGACCGGGGAATGAGAGCACTTGTATCTCTGGAGCTGACTGTGTGTATAGATCAGAATGAAGTGTACTGTTCCCAGCTTCCCATGCCGTGGTCAGAATAATACATGGTGTTGAATTCCACCTAAACTGGGTCACCTCCTGTCCATTCAGCTGGAATTAATGCAGCTTAAATAAAGCTTTGGGGGTGGGGGGCTGAATGTTTAGAATGATGTATAGTTTCAATGTAAGTTATCTAATGTACAATTTAAATAAAGCAAAATACCATGCCAGTGTTTTAATAACCAAAATGATCCTTACCGTAAATTTATATAAAAGAATAAAAAGCATTACAAGTTTCAGCTATAAATAAACTTCCGGAAAAAGAATTCATTTTAATGCACATACAGGATGTCTGTTATACATCTGTTTATTTGGTCAGTAGAAGATTTTTCTTTCTTTATTAACTTGCTTTTGACAAATATAGTTTTTTATTTGTATTCCAATAACCATTTCTACTTGTTTCTAATTAAACTCTGCTTCTAAGAAGTGTTTGATTAACTAAGTTGTTGCAGCAAGGATAGCGATGTGCCAGACCTCTAGCACCCTATCCTGATTAACTTTCAACAAATGTGTGTTGAATTTGTGGGTTTCTTTATTTTAGTATGCTAAGTGTGGGCTTTCCTAGCATTGGACAGATTAAATCTCCAATAATTACGAAAAAGTCCATTGTATAAGTGGCATAGCACTGTACTTCTATATTATACTGTTGCATGTCTCTTTAAATACTTAAATAGAAGATTTCTATTTTACTATAAAAAAAATCATAAAATATATTTTTCCAACTTTGACCTGAAAAGTCTTCTACACAATTGCACACAGTAAAAAAGACCTCACCTAAATAGTATCTAAATGTTGTCCTGAGTTTATAAATATGCCGTGTTTACATGATTTGCTGTTGATTTTTGCAAGTTATAGGCAAGTAGAGTCCCCCCGTCCCCCCCCAACAATTTAGCCGTACATAGACCTTCTGACACCAAGCACGGTGATCCGCTAAAACCAATACTCTTACTCTAGCCCTCACCCCTCACCATTGTTTCTTTTTAGTTGTATTATTGCAGATTGCATCTAGGGGCAGTCTAGCAACTACAACCGAGCTCCTGAAGCAGTGATTTAACACAAGCGCATATCGTATGTGATGGGTGGGGTCTTTTTAGTACTGTCTGATTGCCTCAGACCGTCATTAGTGCTAGACACGTCATTTGTCGCAAACGGGTCATTACGTTGTTGTAGTTTCTCCCAGGTTTTCTTACACAGATATTCGTTTGCACGCTTAATGGAAACTGTATTGTACCTCGTCTTCAGGTAGATGCGGATAAGCCAGGGGAAATGCGGCTCATTGAACTGGACGAGTCCCACAGGAGTGAACACACCGTTTTCATCACACCACCTGAGATTCCTCACTTGCCAAATGGGGAGGAACACCCACTGAAGTACAGGTACTGGTTCTCCATTTACTCTAGTGTATGAGGTGAGATGTGCTACTGATGTACACTCTGCTCTGAGGAACTACAGGGAGTGCAGAATTATTAGGCAAATGAGTATTTTGACCACATCATCCTCTTTATGCATGTTGTCTTACTCCAAGCTGTATAGGCTCGAAAGCCTACTACCAATTATGCATATTAGGTGATGTGCATCTCTGTAATGAGAAGGGGTGTGGTCTAATGACATCAACACCCTATATCAGGTGTGCATAATTATTAGGCAACTTCCTTTCCTTTGGCAAAATGGGTCAAAAGAAGGACTTGACAGGCTCAGAACAGTCAAAAATAGTGAGATATCTTGCAGAGGGATGCAGCACTCTTAAAATTGCAAAGCTTCTGAAGCGTGATCATCGAACAATCAAGCGTTTCATTCAAAATAGTCAACAGGGTCGCAAGAAGCGTGTGGAAAAACCAAGGCGCAAAATAACTGCCCATGAACTGAGAAAAGTCAAGCGTGCAGCTGCCACGATGCCACTTGCCACCAGTTTGGCCATATTTCAGAGCTGCAACATCACTGGAGTGCCCAAAAGCACAAGGTGTGCAATACTCAGAGACATGGCCAAGGTAAGAAAGGCTGAAAGATGACCACCACTGAACAAGACACACAAGCTGAAACGTCAAGACTGGGCCAAGAAATATCTCAAGACTGATTTTTCTAAGGTTTTATGGACTGATGAAATGAGAGTGAGTCTTGATGGGCCAGATGGTTGGGCCCGTGGCAGGATTGGTAAAGGGCAGAGAGCTCCAGTCCGACTCAGACGCCAGCAAGGTGGAGGTGGAGTACTGGTTTGGGCTGGTATCATCAAAGATGAGCTTGTGGGGCCTTTTCGGGTTGAGGATGGAGTCAAGCTCAACTCCCAGTCCTACTGCCAGTTCCTGGAAGACACCTTCTTCAAGCAGTGGTAAAGGAAGAAGTCTGCATCCTTCAAGAAAAACATGATTTTCATGCAGGACAATGCTCCATCACACGCGTCCAAGTACTCCACAGCGTGGCTGGCAAGAAAGGGTATAAAAGAAGAAAATCTAATGACATGGCCTCCTTGTTCACCTGATCTGAACCCCATTGAGAACCTGTGGTCCATCATCAAATGTGAGATTTACAAGGAGGGAAAACAGTACACCTCTCTGAACAGTGTCTGGGAGGCTGTGGTTGCTGCTGCACGCAATGTTGATGGTGAACAGATCAAAACACTGACAGAATCCATGGATGGCAGGCTTTTGAGTGTCCTTGCAAAGAAAGGTGGCTATATTGGTCACTGATTTGTTTTTGTTTTGTTTTTGAATGTCAGAAATGTATATTTGTGAATGTTGAGATGTTATATTGGTTTCACTGGTAAAAATAAATAATTGAAATGGGTATATATTTGTTTTTTGTTAAGTTGCCTAATAATTATGCACAGTAATAGTCACCTGCACACACAGATATCCCCCTAAAATAGCTAAAACTAAAAACAAACTAAAAACTACTTCCAAAAATATTCAGCTTTGATATTAATGAGTTTTTTGGGTTCATTGAGAACATGGTTGTTGTTCAATAATAAAATTAATCCTCAAAAATACAACTTGCCTAATAATTCTGCACTCCCTGTAAAATCCACACCACTAATGTCTCCAATGGTCTCACCAATGCCATCTTCAAGGGCTGCTTGATTTAAGCAATGCTTTATGATTGTGCTTTGTTGCTCCTCTGTATTAATCAACACTGTAGGAGCGGTTCTAAAGCAAAAAAAATCATATGTGGGCAAGGATGCCCACTCCATCTATTTGCTTCTTCACCCTGTTTATCTTGTCTCCCCATCATTCCCTTTGACCTCTTCCAGTTATGTTGTTAACCCTTTGTGATGGGCATGTCATTGTCAATAACACCGCAGACCTTGTAAGCTAAGAAATGGTGCTGCTGTGCCACAGTCATGCAGCACTGAGCACCCTACCCCTGGCTGTATAGTGCATACCAGCTCACCGGCTGCTGCAAATTTAAGATGATGAACTGGCAGTGAATGCTGAACATGTAAATACAGAAGCAAGCGCCTGCATTATGTGATGGAGCAGGGGGCAGCACTTCCATAAGCCCCATTTTACTTCTATGTTTGTGCTGCTGTTCAGTACCATTCTGTTCATGACATGTGGGAATCACTAGTATAGGTCATTGTCAGAGATGTTTGTGTCTAGCACAGTGTAAAGCTTTTGACACCTGTTCCAGACATTTTATCATAACCCATAAAGCACATTGTTCATTTCAGCTTGCCTAACTGATTTTTCTTTTGCTCTTCCGTGAATACATTGTTAGTCTTCTTATTAAAATTCAAGGTTCAGTAATTTTAATGAAATCAATTTATTTCCACAATTCATTTTTTTGTTATACTGGAATTTCCATCAGGGCAGCTTATAAGCCAAATTAAAACAGCTGCCTGTGTGCAAAGAACATAACTAAACACTTGCATGTAGCATAGGTCTGTTTCAGTCAGTATTGGTCACAGTTTAATATTCATACAATGCAAGGTCCTAATCACAGCCCAGTAACCATGTAATCACACCCGCGTTACCATGGCTGTATCTGGTCCACATGCAGTAGGTGTTGGTTGACTACAGAAAGGCAGAATACATAGAGAATTTCTCTTCTGTGTCATTGATGACATTATTTAAGTTTGACTTTTTATTGCAGAGATAGTTTCTTTCGTACAGTATAATCTAAGCAGTAGAGCAGTCACTTGCTTGTGGTTTAAAACTTGCACACCTTGCAGAAACGCATGCTAATATTAACCTCCTTTAGTTCATACTTTACTTCATGATGCTACAGGCCCGTAAAGAGACTTGTCCTTTTCAGTAAAACTTGCCATTGCAATCTATCAGTTGCCTGTACTTCAATCCAAGCTAAACCATTCTACAGTATGATCCATCATCGCTTCGACTTGAAACATTTGGTACTCTGCACTTGCCAAATATGCCGTGTATGTATGGATTTGCTACACGCTCCGCCTGTTCTTGGCTATGTTGAAACCATGCAGTTCAGTTACATCCAACTCTTGCTTGTTTTTTTGAGATGTCAATGTATTGTTTTGTTATTGAATACCGAACTTGCCGTTTTCATTAACATGTGACATTCTATCTGTTCCTCAGTTACAATGGATTCCCTGTTCTTACCTTGGATCTCTTTGACACTCCAGATGGACTCCTGAAAATTCACAAACCATCGTCTAAAATCACTGCTCCCTCCAGCCCATCACCGATGTTCAGGAGAACTAAACAGGTGCGGTCGTTAAAGGACCTGCCGGACCAAAATGACCATTGTTAATGTGTATTAAAACAGACACTTGAAATATAAATGTGCATCAATTAATTCTTTCTGTTTATGTTTTTGAAATACTTCCCTTTTGCAGGGTTTAGCCCATGAGTCCTCTTCACCCCCTCCCCTCCCCTCCCCCTGAAAATGTTCTGAATTTGTTGAGAGCCATTTAAAGAGCTACTATAGTGATGCATGGGAGCAATATCTGTGGCACTGATGTAAGCTGGGAGTCTGTCCATCTTTATCGAGAGCCTTTGGTACATACATCAATTATGATGTCACTCTTGCTAAAACCCTGTGCATCCTGCATCAGTTTTCAATGTGGGAAGTAATGGCTTTTTGGAAATCTGAATGTACAGCTGTATGCCCAGAACGTACAAACTTAAACAAAGGGGCTGGAATATGAATCCGTGTGCAGAAAAATGGTAGCATGTGCTATCAAATGAAAATATATTGTTTGTAATGTCATTTTTTGGAGAGGTCTACTTACAGTTAGGAGTGTTGTATTTTATCTGGCAAAAAACAAGGTCCTAAACAACACTACTTTGGGAAGTTTTAAAGCTCTCCTTTTAATTTCCCAAAATATGTACTACTTTTAATATATTTTCTATGATTGCATTGGTTTTACAATTACAAGATTGTTTATACTTTTTGTTATTGTCCTTTTTATTAAAAAGTGGTGTTTTCATAATTAACACATCAATCTGTAAAATAACATTACTGTATTGTTCAGTAATATATTAACGAGTATCCCATTTTATTTTCTTGCCTTTCTTGTACTCACAACTCACATGCTAAAGTACCTACCAATAAAAACAGTGCAGACATGGACAATTTAAATGATGATCTGTGGCTTTTCCCAAACCTTGCCATGACACTGATATAGTGCAGATACTTTACCTATCCCTGATAATGTGGTTGAGTTATAGGAAGTTTATTTGTTCTCTAAATTAAGTTGGATGTTTCAAATGTGACTTGGTTCTGACCCTGGTCAAAAAAGAAAAACATTTATTTTGTTAAAGAGCAGCCATTCTCCTGGGTGGTCTTTATTTACTTCTCTCTCTTTTACTGCCTTGGTACGATTAATAAACAAGTTTTTGTTTTTTGTTTGTTTGACATTTTGTAGGAAATCCGATCAGCACATAAAATAGCCAAGCAGTACTCCTCCATTCCCCAGATGTGGTCCAGATGTCTGCTAAGACACTGTTACGGCCTGTGGTTTATCTGCCTTCCAGCATACGTGAAAGTCTGCCATTCTAAAGTGCGAGCTCTGCGCACAGCCTATGATGTGCTCCGGAAGATGCACATTAAAAAAATAGACTCTCCAGACGAGGTGAGATCCGAGGCTCATGTATTAACCAGAAGAAAACTTTTAAAAAATGGACACTTGTGGCAGATTGTCATGGGACACTGCAGATGGTACATTTGGGCTTTTCTGGGTTCAATGGAAGTGACTTCAGAAAGTTGGTTCTCTGACGCGATCACCTCTGTCCTCTAAAATACCTAATGTTCCTTTTAGGTCTGCTATCGTGTCCTGATGCAGCTGTGTGGTCAGTATGGGCAGCCGGTACTTGCAGTTAAAGTTCTTTTTGAAATGAAGAAAGTTGGAGTGCAGCCAAATGCCATCACTTATGGATACTACAACAAGGTGAGCCGTGAAAAATGCAGCGGTCTCTGCCATTTAATATACTCGGCATTGGAATTTGCTGCACATTTTAAAAATAAAATGTAATTACTGTATAATTGACAGTGGCTGTCTGATCATTATAAAAGGGCCCATACTTTAGTGATGTGATATTGGACATTTCAACCAAAGCATCTACAGAGGGATTTCGTAACATATCCTGGACAGGTATCCAATACATAGTCTTACGTATTTCAGAGTCCATAATTAATCACACTCCCTTCTTGTGCTTCTGCCCTTGTTAAAGAGTAATTGCCAAATAAATGAAATGTTCTTTGTGCATTAAAATGCATTCTTTTTGTTCTACTCCCTTTTTGGCCCGTTGTCATTATCCGTTAGCATAACGTTTTATGTAAACAATATTTGTATTTTCTTTACAAAACATGGTAGTTTTTCCATTATAAAAAAATAATGTGGATACAAAAGTGTCGGGATTTGGAGATAAATAAAAATCACATTGGTGTGGATCCTACAGACCTCAAAAGCAGCAGCTGCTAAATTAGACTGTGTATTTCTTCCTGTACAGGCCGTGCTGGAAAGTGTGTGGCCCTCTGGGAATAGAGGGGGTTACTTCCTGTGGATAAAGGTCAGGAATGTGCTTCTAGGAGTAGCCCAATTTAAAAGAGCTCTGAAAAAGCAACATGTCACCATACCACATGCTTCTCCCCCTTCAGGTAATGATAACCAGATCTGTAACATTTACAGGGTGATGAGATTTTGAAAATAAAAAAACAGCACCCATTAGTCTTTCTCTTCTTCCCATCCCCCCACACCATGTCTGTTGTCTCTCTCTCCTTTCCCATGCCTGCTGTCTTGTTCCCCACCATGCCTGCTGTCTCGCTTCCCCCCAGTCTTAAAGTTAGACCTCTGTTGATTCTGCACGCGCCCCTCGCAAGTAGTGATGACTCGGAGAATTGGAATTGCGATGCTCAGTATCATCAATATGCACGGGTGAACGAGGCAGCACTGACTGAGGTCTGAGTTTGTTAAAACCAGGAAATCTGCTCACCCTGAACATTTTAATAAATTATATTAATACATTTTCTGTGAATTCAGCAGTGTGAGATGGAAGTCTTAATCCAATTTTAACATAGTACTAGAATACTGGCGTTATCAGTATTCAATAGAAACTCTCCATCTCCGTTTTGAGTGGGAGAAGATCTTAAACTATCTTCCTCACTGTGGTACACTGAAAGTGGGCAAACTGTTTCTCATCCTTTTATCTGTGAGTTTGCAGATGCTAGATCTGTTTCTCATTGTGATCTTGCTGCCTACTTCACATATTGTATAATGGCAAAAATGACCTTGTTATGTTATGTGTTATGGATTTAAAACATTAGGATCCACACAATATGCACAGATCCATTCTAAAATCGATATAGTAGCTGATTTGAATGATCCCCAAAAAAATCCACACAATATGCCTCTATTGAGATCTGAATCGGCCGTGCAGATACCAAATCTTCGAAGCCCTTCGCACCATAGGTTTTCAGCTACAAAATATGAAGCGAGCAACCCTGTATACAATTCATATTTTGGATGATTGCTTCATTATGGACAATTCTATTCACCTTCTCAAATATAAAATGTTAAAACAAATAAAAATGTAAAAAGTCCATGGGATGGGAAAGGCTGGACTAATTTGAAATTAACGTTTTGAAAACTGTTGGCAAATAAATCACTTCCTACTCCTCCTTCATCTTGCTTTCCTTCTATCATATCAATATGTGCTCATGTACAGACCTTCCCAAATTTAACAGTGGAAATAGAATACCTTCTCCTTTAAGACAATTCAGTGATCACTAACTTGTTTCCGTACTCTTGTGTTTACGAATACAGATGGCAGTGACCTAGATGCAGTGAGTCATGGCAGTATGGATAGCTCTATCGACATGAACCCCACAGAACAGCCACCTTTCAATACAGACATAACCAATGCTGACGCTGCCGATGACCGATCCAGCACAGGTCTGTATACGGTTGGACACTAGCATAGAAAGTTCTTAAAGTAGTGAAACATCTTCTGAAATGTAGTTTCTTGATCACACAGGGGGACAGTCTGATCTTGGCTATAGTTCCTTGTCTAAAGAAGAGGTGCGGAGGGGCGCTGTAAATGATATACAAGAGGAAAAAGAAGACAGCAGAGAGAGTGACTCCAGCTCATGTATGTACACGATTAATACATGATTTGTATGTGTATATAGATATGGGCTCTTCTCAAATATTCTCCCTTTTGAAAATATACATGTTTATTATACAAAAAATAAATTGGATAAGCCAACCCAGGTTAACACCATACAGTAAAGACAAAAGGATTTGATTGGGTGCATGTGGACCTGTGTATACACAGTCTCCTGACCAGTAAACAAAAGTATCCACAATAAATACAAAAGAGCAAGGCTGCACACTGAAACTAGTTTGAGAGCAATTTTTCTTTTATTGATGCACAAAATGTTATGCTGTATACATTAGAGGTGATACTGCTCATAATGGTAAAGATTAGTTTAAAAAAAAAATAAACACTCAATATGCAAAAAAAACAAAACCTGAAAAATGGGGATGGAAAATGAAAGCAACCCCACATCTGTGGGCTTTCAACCAATATCTGCATTAGCACAGAGAGCTAAAGTCCTAAATTAACCTACAAACAAATTTATGAGAAAGCATGACAAAGGTGGTCTTATTAAATGCAATCATATACAAAATCATTCCACAAATGCCTCTTGCAGAATATTAGAAAGCATTTGTTGACATACTACTATCGATAATTTCCGTTCAATGCTAAGGCAGTAAAAGGGAGTATGGCGAGATCTCACCTGTATTAATGTATAATATCATGATCCTATGGATCCTTTCCAATCAATGCTAAGGCAGGAAAAGGGGAGTATGGCGAGATCTCACCTGTATTAATGTATAATATCATGATCCTATGGATCCTTTCCAATCAATGCTACGGCAGTAAAAGGGAGTATGGAGAGACCCTTATGAATGTATGATACCATACATTAAATGGACTTTATCCATAGTATACAATTATACAGGGGATATCTCTCCATACTCCCTTTTACTGCCTTGGCATTAAATGCACTTTAGGTGTATGGCAACAGGAAGGTTTTTTATTATTTTGCAATAATTGCTATTTTGCATTGATAACAAAGACCTGGGCTCAAAGTTTACCTTTCCCAGAATGTTGCTGTTTGTCCTGCTCCTCTGTTCCAGAGTGCATCTAATTGTATATATTTTATTCCCAGTGTCTGGGTCAGAGAGTTCCAAAGGCAGCAGAGATGGCCTCCCTCAGCTGAGCAGTGACCTCCCACAGACTCCAAAGTCCACATCGACCATAGTTCGCAATGAGGGCCACGCAGCCAACTTGTCTAGCGCAGTCATCAATGGTAAATTTCATTTTTTTTTTTTTTTTTTAAAGATTTTCAGACAGGTTTCTAACATTGTTAGAAACGTATACGCTCTATTTGTATTTTGATAATCTAAATTTACTCTACTGTTCATTTCTTGTTATCTTTACATTTGATTTGGCAAGCCACTGAACCTTTGCGGTTATGACACCAGTCAAAGGAGCAGTTCCACATAGCTTATTTTCTGTATGTTGTACATGTGTGAAATGCATGTATTTGTACATTTTAAAGCAATTTGCAGTTCTTGTGTAGTTTGACACTGACCATAATTTGATCGAGGCCTCTAATTTTAGTAATTTTACTGACTGACTACTTGCAGATATTGAAAGGACTGTTGCAGCAGCAGTAACTCCATTACACTTTGACATTGTTTGGAGATGGAAAAGTGTTGAGGGAAAAACCAGTAAGACAGCTTTTGAACACTGTAGGTGGAACTGTCCATTTAAATGTTTGAGAAAAGATGCTGTGGTGACCAATTTGAACTTATTTTTTTTATTCCCCTCTCTAGCCAACTCTGCCGGGCTGCTGTTTGCCTCATCCTATGGAGATGCCACTGAAAGGGAGATGTACCAAAGCTGGAGCTTACGGAAGAGACACAAGAGTGTCATGGAACCTGGGTTAAAAAATCCGCTAGAATGGGAGAACAAAGAAGGGCACTTTAGCGGAGGAACCCTTGCAGCTTTACTGATCAATGGGTCTGTCCAGAAATCAAAGGCTGAAGACATTGTGGAGAAACTTGGGGCTGATGCAAAAATACTCAGTGGTGTTTTACAAAAAAACATGACACGACCCAAAACTCTAGATCTTAAAAAGACCACACCCAGGATGGCAAATGTTGCCATAGAGAAAGACTGGAGTGATGAGGAGTCTCCCCTGGGGGGTGAGAGATTTCCAGATAAGGCAGACTCCCCAGTAATTTTTGACCTTGAAGATCTGGACAGTGACGATGAATCAAAGCCAGTAAAAACCAATGGCCAAAAGGTGAAACATCGAGAAAGGAGCATCAGTACCTGCTCATCTTCATCTATGCTTCTGGCCAAGCCTGTTGAAAAGACTGATGTGAAGGTTGGTTTGGACCCTTTGTCGTTGTTGGCAGCCGAGACTGAACCAGTAGAAGATGTGGAAGAGGAGGAAGACAGCAAGAGCTTACTAACACCATCTGCAAAGAGAGATCTTGCTGAAGAGATAGAGATGTACATGAATAACATGAGCAGCCCACTGAGCAGCCGAGCTCCCAGCATGGAGCTACAAAGAACCTGCTCTGATCAATACAAACTTTCTAAAGCTGTACCTCTCTGCAGGCGCTCAAGCTTGCCACCAAGCTCCCCGCAAGCGCCACGACTGACAAAATCAAAGACCTACCACATGAAACGGGAGGACAGACATCGAGGAAGACTCTGGTCTTCTCCTGCTTTGTCTGCGAGCAGTCCACAAAAGGAACAACTCCCAGAGTCTGCACTCGCCCTGATGTCCCCAACAGCTTTTAACTTGGATGCCCTTCTCACTCCCAAGTTTGATGTCCTTAAAAGCAGCATGTTTTCTGCTGGCAAAGGAGTCGCTGAAAAGGCTAGCAAGTGGTATTCCAAGTTTGCCAGCTATGGAGGGCCAATAAAGGTAAGAGGCCAAAATTGTCAGCTAACTTTAATAATGACAAACATTTGCCAATTGGTTTGTAGTGGATCTGTGATCCTTAGCCAGCCAAATGGCTGCGTGGGCATTATGGGACCTGTAGTTCACAGCAATAGGAAAGACCCATTTTGACCATTATAAAAGTTGGCTGTAGCACATTAATGACCAGCCAGGCTTGCTGTCACTGGAATGTTGTTGCCTATGTGTGTAATGGGGTTCTGTTTCTGTGTTACGGGTTTGCCCGACAGATACTGTGTGTGTTTGTGTTATGGGTACTGGCCGGTGCTGTGTCTGTCTGATGTGCCTGATGGATGTTATATGTGTGTTGGTACCAAGTTTCACACTGCAATGTTGTCTGGCACCTAACATTTTGTAAAATAGTGGTATGGGTGGAGGAGCGCAGGGTCATATGCAGGGAATAAACTAAAAACATGTCATAGTGCAACTTATTATATAAATGTTGGTGTGCTTTGAACGTTTAAGAGTTTTCTTTGTGGGACGAGTTAAGAGTGTATATTCAGTGAGCCAACATTATTGCTCTATTTACATGCTTGTGAGTATATACAAACTTCCCTTTTAAAACACACCAGCATTTGTAGAATAAGTTGGACTATGATGTGTTTTCTGTTTATTCCCTGCATATGACTCTGCACTAAACCTCCCATATACCACTATTTTACAAAAAGTACTGTGAGGAGTACTAAGGAGCAGCAGCATTTATAATATTATAACTTTAACCTCTATTGTTTTGCTCAACACGAGCATGTAGCGGCTGGTTAGGAGAGAACTCTACTAACCTGCTTCTCTCTTATCCTGAACCCCAAGTGGCATCACACTCAGAGCCAATTATCTGAAAATCCCTGAACTGAGCATTCAAGGCTATTCAGATGGAGACTTAAGTTTTCACCCCTGTTCCTCCCCCCAACACTACTAACTGTGTGTATGTGCCTCATAATACTTTATATCTATTACAGGACCAAAATTGTGACCGAGTGAGCCTGTCCTCTGGAGGAGCTGTAGATGCGGAGTCCAGCTCCTTAAATGAAGATGATTTTGAAGGTGTGGTCTCTTCACGTGAAAATGAACACATCATTGGCTCCAACACAATGGGAATAAGTCAAAGCAGCCTAGAGAGCAACACATCCCAAGATGGGACCTCCAAGCCTCTCTATCACAATGGTAAACATGGAAACTCAAGCTCCAGAAACAGAGCTATTGATTTTATAAAAGGAGCATTACCTGAGCTGGTATTAATATATACTTGTCTATATCTTGTCTATAGGCTCCCCTTCCAGGATCTCTCTAAACTACAAAACTGAGCTTCTGTCTTCCTGCAATTCCAGCAGCACAAGTGTCTTCCAGAACTATGCCATGGAGGTGAGGTCACATGTCTCCTGTAATCAGGGCTCAAGGTTGGATGTAATGCTATTGAAGGGTTGACTGGAAGAATTTTAGAAGGATATCCTGGTCGTCATATATAATAACCATTAAAACCCATTTCTACTTTCTAAAATGAAGTAAAGAGTATTTCTGTGTGATCCACTAGCTCTGTCGTCTTGTATAAAGTACTCTAGATTCAAGATTTCATGTAACCAGATAAATCCTCTTACCCAGGTGCTAATCTCCAGCTGTTCCCGTTGTCTGACGTGTGATTGCCTTGTTCATGATGAAGAGATCATGGCGGGTTGGACCGCTGATGACTCGAACCTGAACACAATCTGTCCATTCTGCGGCAACCCTTTCTTACCGTTTCTCAATGTGGAAATCAGGGACATGCGTCGTCCTGGAAGGTGAATATTTTACAAACGTAGCAATTGACAGCAGTTTTGGTGTAATCGAATTGGTATAATTATGGAACAGGCCTTGATGGAATGAATATATTGCTGCATTGTAACAGGGAGTGCTCACAGCACACTGATATCTTGCTCTATGCACAGGGTGCTAGCATGCTACTTCAGTTATTATGGCCTGTAGGCTACTGAGATTTGTTTTGGTGCTATACATTTCAAATGATACATCTTACAGAAAAAGGTTAATCTGGATATAGCTGCAATAATCCTAAAAGGTGTGTCTTCTGTAATGTGTATAAAATAGGTATCGCCATCCCAAGATAGTTTTACTCTGTAATGAACAATGATAAACTGAAATAAAATTTTAAAAGAAACTGACTCAAAAAATAGAAAGAAAGTAAATCGCAATTGTATACATGTTATAGGTATCTTTGGTGGTGCACTTTATATACTTAGACCCGTGAGTGCATGATACATTTTTTGGATTGCTATATAGATATAGATATGGAGATAGGAATAGATGGAGAGAGATATATGTGTGTGCATGTATGTGCATATATATTTTACCTATACATATATTTTATAGGGTGTATTTTCTTAAGACATTTCTCTCTTTCGTGTAACAAACTTTTGGACTTGAGGCTAATTGGGTTTTTGTTAAAATCACCATTTTGACAGGTATTTTTTGAAGGCCAGCCCATCTGCAGAAAGCATGCAGCATCCTTCAGTATCGTCTTGTAAGAGGCCTCAGTCTGCAGTTCTGACTCCTACTTTCTCGCATGTTCCATCTAGAGCACAGGATATTCATGCCAGCAGGTGAGTGTGAAGATCCATGCAAGCACAATTTATTTGAACACACAGATAACATGTATTTAGCACTGAAATTCATAAAACGGAATTAATCGGAACAATGCCCGAAAGTTTAAACCTCCACGTACATTTATTGGCTGCTGACTAAAAGTGTGAACTCTTTAAATGAAGCTTATATTTGGAAAATGGGTCTTGATAGGTTTACTTTTTTGTTCTGTTTCAATATTTAACTTTTACAGTAAGATCAATACGGGCGATTCACATACTCGCACGATCGAGATCCCAGTTGGAAAGAGAGTAAATGATCAGAGTGAGCCAGCTTGTCCCAGTCTCCCCATAACCAGGAGTATCAGCACACTGAGCCCCATGGATGAGAAGCCATCTCGCAAACTAAGCCATGTGGTTTCCACTGGGAGCCTTCCCATCACCTTTCAGGGAGCCTCAGTAAGTATCCCAAAAGAAATACTTAATGCTGTTTTACAGGCACGTTCTTTGAAGAAAGGTAAACAGAATTTCTGTGAAATGTATAGACCAATAGAAAGAGAATTGTAAGCTGTGCAGCCCAATCTCAACAGAGACTAGTGCATCACAAAGCTGGAACTTTAGGCAAGTCTTACCGCGTTTCACTGATACTTTTTTAAGGAGCACACCGAAAAAAGTGATGTCTTGAGCATCTTGAACTGTCTGTTCAGTTCCACCCCTGTAAATGAGCATCTAGGACAGTTCAACATGGCCGTTTCACCACTGAGAGTTCAGTGCGACAGTTTGAGCGTTGAACTGTCAGCGGTGAAAGGCAACGGGCCGTTTGACAGCGGCAGTGTAAGTCAGGGCTCGACAAACCCCAGGCGCCAGGTCGCCATGGCGACCAGGAAATTAGACCTGGCGCCTGGGTGCTGTCAGCCTCCTGGTCCCCTTGCCGCTGCCATCCGATTTTTCCGATGGCACAGACTGCAAGCTCCGCCCCCTCGCGCAATGCGTGTCTGAGTGCCGGGTGTCGTCAGGTGACATCCTGGCACTCAGCACGCCGACCAACGGAGTTAAGCTGCAGCGTGAATGTCCCCCTCCCCTGCAGTGAGGTAAAGCAGCTGGGAGGGGGACACATCAAGAAGAAACCCCCAAGAAAAGACTGTGTTAGGTGGGTGTGTGTTTGTATGTATTGTAAAGTAGGTGTGTGTGAGGGGGTTGTATATATGGGTGTGTGAGGTGTTTATATATATATATGGGTGTGTGAGGTGTTTATATATATATATGGGTGTGTGAGGTGTTTATATATATATATATGGGTGTGTGAGGTGTTTATATATATATATGGGTGTGTGAGGTGTTTATATATATATATATATATGGGTGTGTGAGGTGTTTGTATATATGTGTGTGTGAGGTGTTTGTATATATGTGTGTGTGAGGTGTTTGTATATATGTGTGTGAGGTGTTTGTATATATGTGTATATGTAAAGTATGTGTGTTTGTATATATGTGTGTGTGAGGTGTTTGTATATATGTGTGTGTGTGAGGTGTTTGTATATATGTGTATATGTAAAGTATGTGTGTTTGTATATATATGTGTGTGTGTGAGGTGTTTGTATATATGTGTATATGTAAAGTATGTGTGTTTGTATATATGTGTGTGTGAGTTGTTTGTATATATGTGTGTGTGAGTTGTTTGTATATATGTGTGTGTGAGGTGTTTGTGAATATATGTGTGTGTGAGGTGTTTGTGAATATATGTGTGTGTGAGGTGTTTGTGAATATATGTGTGTGTGAGGTGTTTGTGAATATATGTGTGTGTGAGGTGTTTGTGTATATATGTGTGTGTGAGGTGTTTGTGTATATATGTGTGTGTGAGGTGTTTGTGTATATATGTGTGTGTGAGGTGTTTGTGTATATATGTGTGTGTGAGGTGTTTGTGTATATATGTGTGTGTGAGGTGTTTGTATATATGTGTATATGTAAAGTATGTGTGTTTATGTTTGCGTGATTGTCTGGCTCCTAAAAAAAATGTCTGGCTCCTAAAATCAAAATAAATTTGTCAAGCCCTGGTGTAAGTGACTGGGAGCCAAGTGTGTACAGGCTTTATTATTCTCTTCTCAGTTTAACTCTTCGGTAAATCCATTTTTTCCTATGTTTTTTCATATTCCCAATTGCTCTGAATTTGTGTCTGTCAAGTATCAGAACTAATGAATACACTTTATTTCTATATGATTTTCAGATGAAGGACATTGTTTTGCTCTCATCTATGTCATTTTTATTGCAACCAGGACTCATTGGAGCTGGAATGGAGAATATCGCACCCCGAGCCGATCACAGTCCCATACCTCAGCCCGCTGGTGGTCTGGAAAGAACTGGAGAGCTTGCTAGAGAATGAGGGTGACCCATCCATCACAGTCCCTGGCTTTGTAGACCATCATCCCATCGTGTTCTGGAATCTGGTGTGGTATTTCAGGAGGTTGGAACTTCCAAGCAACCTGCCTGGATTAATTCTATCTTCAGAACATTGCAACAAAAATTCCAAGGTAGGATTAAATCTCCATTTATTGACTTGAACTTGTTATAATTAGTGGAATTATTTTTTTACTGTAGCTAAGCATGGGAGAGGGTGTTTAAATAAAAATACTTTAAAGGGATACTCCCACCAAAAAAATATTTTAATTGATTTTAGAAATGTCTTTTTTGTTTTTGTTATGTGAGTTTATATTATGAAATATTTTACTAAACAAGTGTGACAGGGTGCTGCCATTTTGTGAAATATAGTGTTTTTGAGTGACTTTACAGCCCTAATGGGAAGGTAATGTAACTCATGCAGGATTTGGGGACATCTGAAAAGTGAGACTGGCTGGAAGATTTTGGAGACTTGCATCATGGGTATAATTCTCAAAATGGATGCTGGAGATGCACCTAATTTTATTTTTCATTTTACATGCAATTAATTAAAAAAATAAAGAGAAAAAAAACGGTGGCGTATGTCACATGTGTTTTTGTTTTAAATGCACAGGTAATCTAGTTACATCTTATGTAAGTAGTAGTGTCCCTTTAATGAAATAATACACACAAAATACCTTATTCAGTGATCTTGCACTACCATGGGACATCTTGGGTCAGAAGATGGTAGATTAACATCCAACTGAAGGGAAATGGAGCGTAGCAGATTATTACTGTGTAGAGAGCTCTAAGTGCATGTGCATTACAGCGGTTTGATGGTGCATTTAATGCATGGCATGACAAGTCTATGCACAGTTGGCTCATACTAAATAAGTGAGTGCATGTATAGAAAGCTGCCATTTCAAATAGTTTTGCTCATCTAATCCTCTGAAGAAAATAGTTTATTTTTATGTAGTTTCAATAATAAGGTTACAGTTGTCTGTTAAGTGGCCGCAAAGTGCAGCAGGGTTCAATACCAAACACCGGGCTATTCACTAAAAGGTGAGTGTACTTGGAATGAGATGAACAGTTCTTGTCACCAAGTTAGCTTTACATTGTACAAATGTAAATGAGGGACAAATCTGTTGAATTTCCCCAGCTATTCAAACTTGCCTGGTTCATCCCAACTTACCTTTTAATGAATAGTCCACAATGTTGTCAGCCAGGCATACAAACTTCAAAGCATTGGCTTCATGATCTTTGGAAGATGTTTTGGTGTCTAGCTTTATCAGATTTTTAAGTCTTTTATATATTTTTTCCTTAACAAATAAATACTTTCCTGATTGACTAGTATGTCTAAATACTGAATACATCTTCATAACTCTCTGCTTGTACACTTATAGCATACATAGTATTTGTATAGGGGTGAGCATTATTTCACCTTATGTGATAGATGGGCTGGTATTTACCTGATGATCATCCTGGGCAGGTTCTCTGCTGACAGATGTATTTGTTTCAATATGAGGATAAGAACAAAGTGTTAAACTGACTTTTTTGGTATAAACTACTCAGTATAGTCATTAGTTATTTTTTACTTTTTATCCCATTAGATTTTCACTTGTTTGGTGTTAGACAATGTATATTTCAGTGATGTGGATTCTATAGTTGTTTGTAATGTAACTTTTATACCTAATTTCACATTAAATAAACCGCTTTGAATAACAACAAAAAAAAGCCTCCAAAACCTCAAAATAGATGAAACTAAATTCGTTGTTATGACTTTCTGGCGTGGCACTGCTTTCATTGTTAGTTTGACACTTTTTGCTTTTTAAAGTATAATCATTTGTCCTACCCCCCGCCACCACCAGGCTCTTTGTTTGTTCTAGTACGTGGAGGCAGTTGCCATGATTTCCCTGCTCTGCTACTTCAAACAGATGAATGATTGCGTTTTCCAATTCCCGCTGTTCCTGTGTTTTAGATCCCTCGGAGCTGTATGTCTGAGGACAGCAAACACGTCTTGATCCAAGTCCTTTGGGACAATCTGAAACTGCATCAGGACTCGTGGCAGCCTCTCTACATCTTGTGGAACATGAGAAGTAAGCAGCAGTCTTCACATGTAATCTAATTTAAATGGAAGATGTTGTTGATTCCTAATGTTTTTCTTTTCAGGCCGAAACCACACTGTAGTATTTGAGCGTGAGTTCCAAGTATTTCATGAATGCATGTCATGTCGCTCTTGGGTTTTGCATTGCCGTAAAGTGTTCTTTTTCTTTCAAATATTTGTGTTGTTTTTGACTGTCCCGTGGGTGTGTGCAAAGCATTTTAGAACTTTTGCAGAGACAAATGTTGAATTTAAACCCCATACAGAGTGCTTTACATTACACACACACAAATATAGTGTTATGCAAAAAAAAACAAAAAAAACTTTTATAGGCAGTCTGTTTTGACATCTGTGTGTGTGTATATATATATATATATATATATATATATATATATATGATATATGATATATATTATATATATATATGATATATGATATATATTATATATATATATATGATATATGATATATATTATATATATGATATATATTATATATATATATATATATGATATATGATATATATGATATATGATATATATTATATATATATATGATATATGATATATATTATATATGATATATATTATATATATATATATGATATATGATATATATTATATATGATATATATTATATATATATATGATATATGATATATATTATATATATATATGATATATGATATATATATATATACACACACACACTCCAAAGAGATCAGTGCACTCACCTCAAGGACCAAAAAGCCCTTCCTATTGTACAATACAGAGACACTCCTGCAATTTATAGGTCTGAACACCATATAGATATATAACAATATGTGACTGATTGATTGATAAGCCAGGTTAGGTATAAGTATCAGTCTTTGTCTGAATATCTGATGTGGAGAGACACACCACTCCACCACCAGACAAAGACTTATTACTCCAAGAATTCAGACTAGAGAGCTACAACACTATAACTTTTAGATACATTTATTCTGGCCCTTTTAATACTGGTGCTTACATTGTGAATGTACATGAATAAAAATACAACCCAGTCCAGCGCTGTCTAGGAGGTCCCACAGGTCCTTTTCAATGTTTGGCTTTGGGCACGCTCCAGAATCTCAATGCAAGGCTTCCTGGTAGTCCTGTTGGCGTCTGACATCACAAGTCCACTCCCACTAAGCACAGTGTGTTTTGCCAATCAGTGCCTTCCTCGCGGTGACTGCACGGTACTTTACATGTTTAGAGTTGCAGAAGGGACTAAATTTGACTCCTTCAGGATGAGTGATGTGCCAGCATTGGCACAGAAAATATCCCTGGCTTACTCTGCACACATGCTGCAATGGAAGAGATAGTGGGGCTGCTGCTCATGGGGCAGAGACAGTGGAGTAATTACTGATTGGGCCCCTCCGCACAGATGTGATGGCCAATCATCTCAATCATATGTGCTTAGCCACTGCCTGGATTTGACAATTGCTCGTATCTCTCTGCCTGACAATGGCTGTCTAGCAAACAGAATGAATGTGTTTATGTATTCATAACAATAACTGGTATCTATTTTGATCACTGCTGTAAAGTGATCACACAGCTCCATAATATGAGAGTAGGGATCGTTGTGTCTGCGTCTGAAGAGCTGAACACACCTCTATTGTTTGCTTTGTGACAGTGTCAGTTGTGCTGCATACAATGACATAGAGCAGTGCTCCACCGAGCAAATCTCTGTTAAATGGGCCCCTTGTCTTTTAAAGATGAAGCTTCTATCTTTTACACAGTGCCCTATTATTAAGGCCCCCGGTCAGATCTAAACCTGTAATTAGGGTTTCGTTTTCCACCGTGTGCCGGTACTGTTTTGCTGTGACTGTGATTCAGTGACACATTCAGGCCGTAAACTGCAACATCAAACTACGCCATGACTGGTATGGAACGTGCGGCACCCATATGTTTAAAATTTCAATAAAATATTCGGAACTATGAACATCAGGAAATACGTTTCTTTTCAAGAAATTACTACTGAAGGAAAACTTGAGACCTTGCTATAGTGCAGTGCTTGGAAACCACAGGATCACTGCTCAGTATGGTCGCAATGTCGCTCTTGGGTTTTGCATGGCCGTAAAGTGTTCTTTTTCTTTTTCAAATATTTGTGTGTTTTTTGACTGTCCCGTGGGTGTGTGCAAAGCATTTTAGAACTTTTGCAGAGACAAATGTTGAATTTAAACCCCATACAGAGTGCTTTACATTACACACACACACAAATATAGAGGTTTATGCAAAAAAATAAAACTTATAGGCAATCTGTTTTGACATATATATATATATATATGTGTGTGTGTGTGTGTGTGTGTGTGTATATATATATATATATATATATATATATATATATATATATATATAATTTACCCTGTTTTATAACCCTGTATCCTGACATTACAAGTCAAGGTCTTGCAATTTTATTCTCACTCTTTTCTGAAGTACGTATCCACAGTGCTTTGAAACAGGTTGTCTGTTTGTACAGTACTGATATCCATACACTGGCAGGGTCTTTTTTTTTTTTTTAAGCACCATATATCTTGCTATGTCAGAATGTGAGCTCACTGTGTGTTTCTGCCACTAGCCCAAGAACATCCCATGGCCATTGCACAGCTAAAAGAGGAGGAGGAAGGGGAAACATTTGACCAGGAGTTTCTCAAAGGCTTGGTTAGAAGCATTAAAAGTAACAATGTGTATGGTCCCATGAGCCAGATCCTGGAGTGTATGCAGCAGTTACCCGAAAATACACGACAAAGGTAAAGTATTCTCTGCAGAGTGCGATAGACCCAAATACAGTTTGTCTCTGTGTTATATAACATAGCTTTTCAGCAGAGAATCGGTGTCCAAAGTATGTCTGTTCTTTCCGCCCCTCTAGGACAGATGATGTCCTCTTGTGTGTCATGTCTGTCACTGTAGCACAATTAGAAAGATAGTTACTATGAAGACTGGGGAACTGAGAATTCTGTTTTATCAGTCCTGCTGACATCCATCATTTTATAATGCTGCTCCTGCCCAAAGCTCTCTAGTGTAATTATCTTTAGAAATGAGCCGTCAACACTGAGAAACAATACCACTTGGTACTGGAATGAATCTCAGGTCAGGTGTGAAGCTAACCATTCTTATAATGGTTGCATATCTGTTATTCAAAATGATCCATTGTAAAATGTATTTATTTTTTTTAGGATTTTGCCACAAGTTGCAAATTCCACACAAATGTCCGAATACAAGCGCGCACCAGTTTATTCTGTGACCAGCCCTTTTAAGCTTTCCATGCATTCTCAGAATCCCCCACGCCCACCAAGGGTAATACAATGACACGTGTGCAGGCCTCACACGCCAATGACAGGTTCCCTATGAAGCCTCACATACAGCTACATCACAGTAAAAAGAATGTATTTGCATTGATACTACTGTATTTCATGAGTTCTGAGGATTTAATGTATCTTACTGATGAAAGTGATCCATTTTTTCTTGTCCCAAGCATGTTGGTTAACATTTCAGTGGTATTTCTGTATTTACCATTCTTATAATATCAGTTTCAGTGGTATTTGGAGCAATAGATAAATTTGATTGAACAATCCAAGGTGAACTATCACAACTACAAAATGTTTCTTAATAAATTGCCTGAGTTCTTTAAATAACCACTTATCTTATTTTCCCATCGTACGGTCCAAAGAATTTCCTATGACTAACCCAACCTTGGAGACGGGCAGACTAGATGGGCTGAATGTTCCTTATCTGCTGACGTGTTCTATGTTTCTATAGTTATATAGACCAGTGAAGATCAGTTTAGTACTAAGCAAGGATTTTATGAAAATTTCTTAATATATCTTCTTTATTGCTTTTTTTCTTCTTTCAGAAGTTTATACAGAGAGATACTTTTCCTTTCTCTGGTTGCCCTCGGAAGAGAGAACATTGATATTGGTGAGGAGATTTGTGACGCATCTGATTAAAAAAAAATTAACTAAAAGAAATGTATTTATTTCCCATAGCTTGTGTTTTATGAATCTGGATTGATTGACAAAGACCAATGCTTACTGACCTTAAAAATCCTGTTAATAATTATTTCTCCTGCACGAAACCCCTGGTTCCTTATTTATTGTTGTGATCATTTAATTATTATTCTTTTATTACTTGTAAGTGCCACACTGCATGGTGTATTTCAACCACATTGCTTTCTTATAGATGTGTTTGACCGGGAATACAAAAGCGCTTATGACAGACTCACCCCTGACCAGGTGAAGTGTACACAGATCTGCGACCGTCCTCCAAGTACCGGCGTTACTGAATGCAGGAAAACGTTTGGACAACCCCTTCTATAGAAAATGCTGTGGTTTTGAAATACTTCAGCGATCTGTTACCATTTCAATTTGAAGGCGTCTATTGAGAGCAAGTCCAGCCCCCTGCACCGTGCTGTATACAGAATGTGGAACAAGCAATACGAAAGGTTTGGACTCTGTTTCACAGAGACGGGTAGTTTGGGAAATAGACCAAACTAGTTGATGAAGAACCAGCCTTTCTTTCCACACTCCTTAGGCCTGGTGCTGGAGATCCTGGGATTTGGCAGAAGAGCAAAAGTGAAGAAAATAGTTCTACATCATTCCGAGTGTAGTAGTTTACACAGAATATTTATATTTAATGTTATACAAATCTTGGTGTAAAATAGAGGTTTAAGTAAGCATAGTCATTACAGTTTCATTTTAGTTTTTAATGGTTGTAGTGAGCAATGAGCAGTTTTCTGGGCAATATGTCACTGTGCCTGGAGTTGGGCACTGTTCATTTTTTATTACTGTAATTAACTCCTAATTTATTATGTTCTGGCAGACCTCTGCTTTTCGGACCCAGAGCAGGAGTTCTCTGAGCTTTGAACAAACTGTTTTTACTTTTGTTGTACTGGAATATGTTTAAATCTGTAAACATACTGGAATCTCTCCATTTATCTGGGCCTCTTCATTAATTCCCTAACGTTAATGAATTCATCTGGTCTGTATAGGATCAGTAATAACTGCAGGTTTTCCCTATGGAAGCACTACTGACCCAGAAGGTTAAGTAGCAGGTGAGGGCCTAGCTATGATAGAGACCCTTCTCTGGAGCTATGAACTTATAGTAAAAGGGTATAGTCCTTCTTGCCCTCTCCTCTCTATTGATGGTGGTCCCAGTCTCTCTCCATTCTTATTTTGTACCAGTTAATATATGCAATAGATTGCAAGGTCTTATGGTACGCAAGTCTCTACAGTTAATCACACTGTAACAAATACGGTACATTCCTAATGCACCTTACCTGCCAAGACCAGGTGTATTGAAACAATGAAATGTGCCACCATTTTACTGAAATAAAGTGAGTCGTCCTCTTTCTCGGCCCCCACAATTGTGTTTTGCAGTTCAACTACTTATTTGCCTTTTACACGTTATGGCACTTAAATAGTCTTGATGAAATCCCAGTGGCTGATTAACTTGCATATCCTCATCTATTCGATGATCAGAGTCTTATAATTGTCCACAGATACCCGACCCTTATCAAATGGCAGCATAAGGATAGAGAGGGAAGAGAGTACATATAACACTTCTTACTCCGAGAGCTTTTGCTGTATTTCTACTGGCCTACAGCAGGTAAAACTATCCCTGATGCTATATCATACCATAACCATGTCGTCTTCATACCGGATTCATGTATTTGATCGCATGTTCATTTTTTTAAATTGTAGAAATATTACCCCATTAATGATATTGCACTTAATATTCTGTTACATTCCTATAAGCAGGACTGCAAGAGAAGTAATGTTGTATAAATCAGATTAGCTGGGCTGTACAGCGTTTGCTTGAGTCAGATACACAACTGTACAGAATATGTTCTTCCCCATTAACTATACTCTCAGCTGAACTTATTCTCTGCTACTGAAATAATTCCAAAGAAAAAAGGCTTTTAAACCCATCTTCAAATAACAAACATTTCTATCTGAACTCTACAGTATCACGGTACTGGCCTGTATTGTACATTGTGTAGATTTGTAACATGTCTAAAGTAATTTACTGGGAAAAAAAAGATGGATTTATGATAGAATTCCCTTTTATTTTTTATGTTCAGAAACCAGGTAAGATTGTTCAGGCATTGTGTGTGTGTGTTTTTTTAATATTGACAGGCAAAATGTAGGTTCTGCTCTATTTCTGCTGAAAAGCCATTTACATCTGACAAGGCACAGGATGTATACGGCCTCTCTGCTAGTGAACAGGCGAACTATTTTGCAGCCATAAGAGCCTGCAGCACATTGTTGTCAGGTTTTTAGGGCAACAGGCGTAAGCTGTTAGACACATTCAGTTGTCCAAATGCATCGCTATGCCAGAAACTACCTGTAAATCCTAAACAATCCAGTATATATGCAGCTAGCTTACAGATGACGAGCAAGATCTGATGGTATGGATTTGACCATCCTTTGGTCTATTCACATTTCTTTAATTAAATGTTATTTAAAATCCTTGATTTTGTCTTTTTTTTCTCTTTGTTTTAACTTTCTACAAAAATATGAAATGCAAATGTTAATGGCAGAAGAAAACACATCTCTACAAATGGTATAATATCCTACTTTGCATTGTCCCTTTAAGATGAAATAAAAATAATGACAAAAAAAGAGAATGTAAAACTTGAAATTCATAAAATCAGCAGAACATTGTCAGTTTAGTAAGATTTGTTTTTCTTCTATCATTTTTCATTTAGCACAGTGGTTCCCAAACCAGTCCTCGTAAACCCCCACCCCAACCAACCCCAACCCCCCCCCCACCCCTCCCACCCAACAGCGCGAGGGTTTGTTTTTTAAACACAAGTGGTTAATCCCTAAATACTGGACTGTTGAGGACTGGTCTTGGAACTACTGATCTGGCAGCTATAACTCGTACTGCTTGGTTTTTACCCAGCATACATTTTGTTTCCTGGAATCTTCCCTAGGGGTGTATGGTTTGTCGATGGGAGACATGACCACCTATTGATCTGTAGGACTGTGAGTTTGACACCATTATGAATACCGTAACTCTATTGACCTTTCAAAATGGTGACAGACCACTCCCACAATCAGAAAGTAAGTGCAATGGTGATTGGTTTCTAACACTAAAATCAGTGATCACTATAAACAAATGATGATTGAGAATTGAAAAACTGAGCAAAATAGAGCCACACTAGTAATGGTTTTTAAAATGTTGGCATTACTTCTTTTTAAAGAAAAAAACAGACTGTAAACCTGCTAAGACCATGAAAGCAATTTAAATTTTACCCACATCATGGGTTTGTTTAATTTTCTATTGTAGTTATGTGAATACAGAAACATTTAATTTTTCTTTTCTGTGATTTGGAATTTATTTTTATAATGGTGAAGTACAATGAAAGCCAAATATACAACACATTATGTACATATAGCAGAAGTGTACTGAAACTATTACATATTCATAAATATTACAAAATTATTTTTCATTAGGATAGATACTTAGTGTATTCAAGTGGGGGAATCACTGGCCTAGAGGCTCAGGTCTATTTCATTACTATACAGAGGTATGGGATGTCATTTGAATTTACAAAAATAAAGGCTCTTAATATCAGAAAATGCTATGAAAAATTAGAATAATCATACCGAGACAAAATTCTGGCAGTCAAATGTTCCTGCTCATTCACTTTTAGAACTGTGCCCAATAGTTTTATTTATATATCCGCACCTCCTTGTGCTCCTATGGATCTGCCACCCGTCTTATAATCCTTCTAGAACCTGCCGCTCCACTGATTTTGATGGAACTATTTTTTTTTCTCTTTATGTCAAAGCCGAGCAGCAACTCTCAAAATGCCATCAACCCTTCACTACTCTAAAACTCAAAATCTGACTGGAAAATGATTAGTGGTAAATGGATGGAAAGGTCTGGATCACTCGTTCACTCATGTCTGGGGCAGGACACTATCTAATTTCAATGTTCTTGATAAATCGCAGACCTGTGTGAGTCATGAAGTATCCTAGAACAACATGGTGGATGGGCGTAGAATGAATAACCTATCATATAGTAGGGATTGGGAAAACATGTCCTAACTATATACAGTGCTGGTTACTATATGTTGCATCATTATACATATTAAAAAAAAAAATATGAAAATATATCCATTGCTCTAGGACCTGCAGCCTTTGTTCACTACTTATTAGCATTGGTAGTAGTGGCAGCATGGCTTGTATAATTGCTATATATTGTATTAAGTAGGTGGGATTTTGTACAGTTATATAGATATAGGGCACACAATAATCCTGTCCTCCAACATCACACTGACAATCACAAACACAAAGTACAGTACGAACATGGTGAATCCCAGAAACTTGTTCATTCTCCATTTGCAGTATGCAATGGAGAATATAACAAAGAGGAGCATGAGGAAGAGCAGGACAATAGCACAAAATAATCCATTGCTGCTGACCGCCACAGGACTGAAACCGTTAAACATCGAAAACAGGAACCAGGGGACCGGTAAACTGATAAGAAGAGAGAATTGAGTTATTACCAATTTTAGACTCTGTTCCACACCACAGCCAAGGCTGCCATCAGAAATCTTGGGGCCCTTACATAATAAATGGTCTGTTTACTCTCTCTCTCTCTCCCCCCCCCCCCCACCACCCCACCCCCCTCTTCTGGCTGGTGGTCTGTGCTTAACTAGCCTGGAAGGAGATGAGCACATACTCTTGGCCTTCCTCTCTTGTCACCAAGCAGCACAGTGGTCTTTGCAGCAACCTATACGCACCACCAACAAGGAGACCATGGCTTCAGGTGCTGGGCCTCCTGAAGGGATAGTGGTACCAGTGACTTGACCATTTTGCCAGGTTTACCAAGTTGATGCATTAATGCTCCTTTGGTCGGATGCTTTGAGATTTTGCTTAAAATAGGACCTGCACCTTGTGGTCTATTCAACGGTGTGTTCCCTTATGAACATGGTCAGTGCAGCTGCCTATTGGTTTTTATGGACTGCCTCACACAAAAAAATGGCCGTTAGCAGAGACGTCCATTTAGAGCAGGCCAATAAAGTGATCTAAAATAGGAGCAATTTTTAAACCTTTTTTTTTTTTTTATACACAGCCTGGGGCAATTTTCTTAAACCATAGTTACATCATTTATTTTGGCGCAACAGCTGTAAAGTAGCTTTTTTGAGGCTGAAATCATTATATTCATGCGGTAGACATTAATTATAGAGCAATTGCACTGAATGTGTGGTGGAAACATTATACATAACACCCTATGACTTTGTTTAGGAAAACCTGTATGTGGAGGATTTCTTTTAAAGGGGCAGTACAGATGTAAACGTTACATGATACAATACTTATCTAAAAGATTTTTGGGACACTATAGGTGGAACCGGCCCTTTAACAGAGAGGGGCTACTTATTTTAGAAAAACTGTTATTAGAAATATTTCAATGGGAATGGGTGAGAAATAGCGATTTACAAGAAAGCTGGTTATTTTTCCTGAGTTTTGTGCAGCGTCCTGGAAAGAATGTGAACAGATGCCAGTCTTATTAAAGATCATATGTCTGTACAGTACATGCCACAGCAGGGTATCATTTGGAGGAATACATGTAACGTAGCTGGGGTAAATCCTATCAGTATTTGTCTTGGCTAAGACTATTTAACCCACTAAACCTGTCTTTTCTCTCCAAGAGAAGAGTCCTCCGCTTTATACTGTACTTGAGTTTTAGAAGTGATAACACATATCCTGAACACACACACATCTGCAGCATTATCTGTGTTACTATCTCTATCTCTATAGTCTTCATTATCACTTATTACATTGTGCATGCATCTTCTACAAAGTACACACAAAGTTGTCATATAATCCATTATGAATAACCTATGCCATGGCTTGATAAATTTAATTTAGTTTTAGGAGCAAACAAAATAATTTGTGAGCCAGACAATGGCACATAAATCACACACACAGACAATCATATACACACCTCACAGACATCCAGTCAGTCACATACACACACCTCACAGACATCCAGCCAGTCACATACGCACACCTCACAGACATCCAGTCAGTCACATACGCACACCTCACAGACATCCAGTCAGTCACATACGCACACCTCACAGACATCCAGTCAGTCACATACGCACATCTCACAGACATCCAGTCAGTCACATATGCACAGCTCTCAGACATCCAGTCAGTCACATACACCACACAGACATCCAGTCAGTCACATACGCATACCACACAGACATCCAGTCAGTCACATACGCATACCACACAGACATCCAGTCAGTCACATACGCACACCACACAGACATCCAGTCAGTCACATACGCACACCACACAGACATCCAGTCAGTCACATACGCACACCACACAGACATCCAGTCAGTTACATACGTACACCTCACAGATATCCAGTCAGTCACATATGCACACCTCACAGATATCCAGTCAGTCACATATGCACACCTCACAGATATCCAGTCAGTCACAAATGCACACCTCACAGACATCCAGTCAGTCACATACAATGAGTCCCCCCATTTCTGCTGCAACCGGATCTTCATTTGTCTTCCTGTTGAGTGCAGGAATGTCATGTGACACCTGGTGTTCACACACTAGCACGTGTTTGCAAGGGAGCAGAGCATGCATTCCGACTTCCCCCCTAACGCTGTGCTGGAAAAAAAATATTATGGCAGTGGCAAGGGGCTCCATTTGGATAACAATACCCAGGTCTAATATCCTGGTCGCCATGGCAATCTGGCGCCCGGGATTTGTGGATCGATAACTTATTTCACTTTGCAGATTTGATTACATTTTTAGTTTTACAGCAGCTGTTACTACTTTTTCTTAACATTCATTTCATCATCACAGCTAATACTTTAACTAAAAATTTGCATTAACTATTTTATTTCCATTTATTTTAGTTTTTGGAATATTTTCTCATATGCAATATTCTAAAATGAGCATCTCATGGGGCAAATCAGAGGGACCCAATAAAGATGAAAAATGCTTTCCCAAAGTGCATGTATGTGACATCACTGCGTTACAGAGCGGTATGAGGTTCATTATCATTAATGGGGGAATCGCTGGGAAAGTGCAATTGTACAAATGCTCAAGACTACAAAAATGTCAAGCATGCATTTTATGTTTCATGCTCCAAAATGCAAATACTTAGCATTCTGAACCCATGCACACACAGTATGGAGCATGATATACTTTCCAGAGCACAGCTTGTGTCAATCAGAAGAGACCTTTAATAAATGGATGAACACTGGGGGACTCACAGAGATTGTTCGGTTTTACTTTAATCTTAGTTCTACCAGTGGCTTTTAGCTGTGACCCATCGCCTTATTTTGGCATGGAGCGATAGGTGATCACTGTAATTGTAGCAGTTGTTTCCTCTGGTTGGTATACTGTGATTCATCCTCTGTAAAAGGGTTTCTTTTCTAGCAGTCCTAATGCTGCTCTATAAACTTACCCTACTGTTATGTCAAAAATGTTGCTGCCAACAGAACTGGATACAGCCATGTCCCCCAATCCTTTTCTTGCCACAATAACACTGGTAATGAGATCAGGGATAGATGTGCCAGCAGCCAGGATTGTCAGGCCCATTATCTCCTCGGAAATGCCAATTGTTTCTCCCACCTGATGGAAACAAGATGCAAAGATGGATTCCAGCTTGTTCTACATTTAGTTCCTGGACAGTCCTACTATTTTATGTCAGCTGAGGTGTTCATTAGGGTGTGGGGCTTTGCTAATTAACTCCTGTTTCTCAAATTGAGACTCAGAACCAATCTGCACAAGTGAGATTCAATAATCTTGAGATTCCGAGGATAATAAATGATGTATACTCATGATGCTCTGTAGATGCCATTACAGGGGCCAATCATTCATACTGAACTGTATAATATAGGATTTGGGAAAGTTCCTCTTTAATTCAGTTTCCATCTCAAACACCTATTGATCAAATGGACAGTGCTGCACTCACCTGATGGGCCCACCATACCATAAGGTATGAGAATATGGCAATCCACATTATAGATCCCAGAAATGTCAGCACAAAATAAGGCCGGGATTTCTGTATTTAAAACAGAGGGAGAAAAGAAGGGGAGATTTAAATGAGTTTGTTCGTTCTCTCTCTTTCTCTCTCTCTCTCTCTCACACACTGTGTCTGTCTCTCTCTCACACACACACTGTGTCTGTCTCTCTCTCACACACACACACTGTGTCTGTCTCTCTCTCTCACACACACACACACACTGTGTCTGTCTCTCTCTCACACACACACACTGTGTCTGTCTGTCTCTCTCTCTCTCACACACACACACACTGTGTCTGTCTCTCTCTCTCACACACACACACTGTGTCTGTCTGTCTCTCTCTCTCTCTCTCTCTCACACACACACACTGTGTCTCTCTCTCTCTCTCACACACACACTGTGTCTGTCTCTCTCTCTCTCACACACACACACACTGTGTCTGTCTCTCTCTCTCTCACACACACACTATGTCTGTCTCTCTCTCTCACACACACACACACACACACTGTGTCTGTCTGTCTCTCACACACACACACACTGTGTCTGTCTCTCTCTCTCACACACACACACACACACTGTGTCTGTCTCTCTCTCTCTCTCACACACACACACACACTGTGTCTGTCTCTCTCTCTCTCACACACACACTATGTCTGTCTCTCTCTCACACACACACACACACTGTGTCTGTCTGTCTCTCTCACACACACACACACACACACACACACTGTGTCTGTCTCTCTCTCTCACACACACACACACACACACTGTGTCTGTCTCTCTCTCTCTCTCACACACACACACACACTGTGTCTGTCTCTCTCTCTCTCTCACACACACACACACTGTGTCTGTCTCTCTCTCTCTCACACACACACACACTGTGTCTGTCTGTCTCTCACACACACACACACACACACTGTGTCTGTCTCTCTCTCTCACACACACACACACTGTGTCTGTCTCTCTCTCTCTCTCTCTCACACACACACACACACACTGTGTCTGTCTCTCTCTCTCACACACACACACACTGTGTCTGTCTCTCTCTCTCTCTCTCTCACACACACACACACACTGTGTCTGTCTCTCTCTCTCTCTCACACACACACACACACTGTGTCTGTCTCTCTCTATATATATATATATACTAAAACACTAGACATGCTAATACTTATGAAACCTAACTTAAATAAGAAATGTGTTAAAAAATATCGCATTAAAAAAAGGTGAAAGAATGTGTGAAGAAAGGCTAAAAAACTAGAGAAACTGTGTCTTAGATGGGATATGATATTGCTATATAACTATGTACAGAGCCCACACAAAGGGCTCTCTAATGACCTATTAATTCACAGACCAATACAATCGATAAGAGGCCGCCCGCTAAGACTTGAGGAGATTTAGTCTACCACAGCAGAAGAGGTTCTTTGAGGTAAGTCGTGCAGGGTATTTTGGGGCTATTCACTAATCTGATGTCATGCACCTGGGCAGCGCAGAGACACCATGCTTCCTGCTCGGCAGAAGGCTAGAGAAGCCACACTTGATCTCCGCAGCCAGTTCCTCTGCCGGCAAGCTTCTTTTTTTAAAACACCTTTTAAGGGGTCTGCATTTTTAGTCACCCCCCCCCCCCCCCCCCTAGGCAGACAAGGCAGGTGCCGCCCTAGGCACTAGCCTTGTCTGTCTCACATGAAATACAGCGCTGGATGTTTTTAACCTGTGTGGCATAGCCCTCTATGGAGTTTGATCTCTGTGTATTGGGTGAGTTACAGTGTGTACAGCAAGGGTGTCAAACTGCAGTGAATAGACTAGTAGGGGAGTACGGGAAATTATACATTATTTCAGGGTAGAACCTTTATTTTGCGTTATTGAATTTGCTCTGCATTGCACACAGGCAATTACCTTGATACTGATATTCCATCTGTCTATCTGTCATCTAGGTACCAAATCATGTCAGTGGACTATTTTATACAATATATCGTTATACTGATGGATAGAGAGCTTAGATTTAAAAATAACAAACCATTTAACCAGGAAAGGTACCTTGAGATACTTGCTCTGTAAAATATAAATATTTCTTACTGACATTATATTGGGCAGACTAGATGGACCGACACATTCTATGACATTGCAATGAATACAGTATAATACAGGTATTTCTTACTGGTCTCCTGACATCAGGAACAGTCAGCCACAGAGGGAGCACAATGGGCAGAAGAAGCAAATATGTGATCCGTTTCCTCTTGGTGTCCGGCCATCCTAGAGAAAGAGGCTCATCCATTTCTTCTTCATCGTCATCATCGCTATCATCATCACTGTCATCGCTGTCATCATCGCTGTCATCACCGCTGCCACCAGAGCTGTCTCCTCCGTCACCTCCCTGGCCTGTTCCTTTCTGTTTAATCAAAGCAAAGTACAAATGAAACATCTCAGAATGCAGTATCAATCAGAGTCTTCTCTGTGTCATTATTCTAAAGAATGCCCAGTGTTTCTGTGCTAATACAGCGTGGCACGTAGAACACAGAGCTCTCTGCATGCCTACCTGGAATGCCTGGCAGAGGCGTTGCTAGGTTTCCAAAAGATCTGGGGCTATAGCCCATAAGACTTTTTTAGTTTTTTATATGGAACCATACGGGCAATTACCAATATATGCTCATCGCTCTGAGCTTCATGCCAGTTTTGTAATTTAGGAGCCTTCACAGGGCCGGTCCTTCAATAGGGCAGCTGCCGCAGGCGGTATCCTGGCAGGGGCAGCACTTTGCTGCTCTATGCAGCAGTCTTTTTTTTTTCTTGGTTCATAATGCATATATAGCATAAATCAATTATTTACATCCACCTTTGAGTATTTAAGCTATATATTGTTGGTTTGAGGTTCCTTATTACAGTACTGCCAAACAGCATAGGAAGGATTTATGTTATATATATATATATATATATATATATATATATATATATATATACACACATATGTAACATGAATCATTCCTATGCTGTTTGGCAGTACTGTAATAAGGAACCTCAAACCAACAATATATAGCTTAAATACACAAAGGTGGATGTAAATAAGTGACCCCAAACCTCCCTTCTCTCCACCATACCCAGAGCTTACATGAGTGTAAATAGACCTGCTCTGTATTTTCCACAAGGTGACAGCCTGCAAGGATTCCTTCAGAGCTGCTTCACTGTCCCACGTGGAGCTTCCTTCACATCCCTGTGATGATGCTGTGTAAAAGCCCTGCACTGATAGGATGCTCAGTGATGTGTCAGCCAATCAGTGCAGGGCTTTCACACACAGTAATGATGCTGTTTAAAAGCCCTGCACTGATTGGCTGACACATCACTCAGCCTCCTATCAGTGTAGGGCTTTCACACACTGCTGTGTGATGTCAGGGGGCGGAGCTATAACGGAGCTGCAAAGACTCTGGGCTTTGCTCATTACATTCGGGGCTTCAGCCCCCTTAGCCCACCCCTAGCGACGCCTCTGATGCCTGGTATTTATAACAATGGCCTGCACTGGCTTACTAAATGAAAACAATGCATAACATTACTTTGAAAATACAGAGGAATCACCTTCACACATTCAAAATGACTGCAAACTTTCCGCCCCATAGGCAACATGTTTCAGTCGGCTATAAGCTTCCTTTTTCAAGCAGGCATGAAAAAGTGGGTACCACATGCAACTTTGTAAAACCCCTCAAACAGAGGAGGGCTTTGGCGTCGCTGCAACAATCTGCGAAGCCGCATGGTAATGCAGGTGGCACGCCTATTGGGTTCAGGTCGCTCCTATATCTGTTTCCACCACCATGTTTGCTACTTAATAAACTAAATTCTATGCATCTGCTAGTTTATTACTTATAATTAAACTTATAGTGTCTTTTTTACACCCTATGTTTTCGTAATGGGGTTATTTAAATATTTGAACATATGTATTTGAATTGTTAAAATATTCATATGTTTTATAAGGAAAAATACATTGAGATTCTTCTCAGTTTATACTATATCCTACTAATGCCTAGTACATTTCCACACATTAAACATACATGATAAACATTCATTTAATGGTACTTTAGTCTGATCTTACGATCTTTTTTTTTTATTGTGAGGACTTTACCTGGTAATAGTCACCGAGTGGTGACTACCCAGATCTTCACATATCATTTTAAATTTCGGGACTGCAATGGTCGACTTTTATTAAAAGGTATAATCTGCAAAGCTTTGTCTATCTCAATTGTATGTGTTATTATCAGTGCATGTCTGTGAGGAAGAGCTCTGTGACTACTGGTGCTTTTTTCTTTTCTCCGTGTCACAGAGCCTGACACTTTTCCATCCATTGCTTTGGCACCATCACTGCACACATCACACTGTCCCAATTTTATATTGTGTTTGTTCGTAGACTTATGGATACAGCTAAAGATATTCTCACCAGAGGTTTGTCTGTAAACTTTCACATAGAAGCAAGTCTTCTTCAGTTGTTTTGTCAAAATCGTATCTTACAAAAACCGGCAAAGTTACAAGTCTGTTCACTTGTCTAATTGCAGCGAGTACCCATCATACTGATGAAGCATAAAAACAAGTTCTGTCTGGATGTCATCGGCAATAACATGAATATGACACAACACTGTGTTATCGGATTCAATTATTTTTACTCAACTTCTCACTTATCATTCATGACAATATCTCGTTTGCGCATGGTTTTATTAGTGAGTGCCCAGTTGTGTGTGCTTCTCCGGTGAGTTGCTTTGGACATGAATTGCTTAGCATTCTGATATTCCACAAGCTTTTCGCTTATGTATCGATCTTATGTACTGGTTTTGCTCAAAAGTACAACGTAACTTTGCAGGTATTCAGCATTGTGCTTCAGGAGAATCTTATTAATGGCACTTGTGAATCCAAATGAAAAATAGCGGTCATCATGTGTTTGTTTCTTATGTTGAGAAGATTGATTGGCTTCCTGCTTTTTCTTTGACTGGTCACATTTCTCTGCAAATTGAGGAACGGTAGAGTCAAATGTTTTGGACCCGTTCTCTTGATTTATTGCTTTTTCTTCTGTCTCAGACACAGTTGAGGTAGATGGTGAACAATTTGAATTAGAATTGTTTTTCTTTAAAGTTCATTCCTTTAACCAAGTGACCAAATTCATTGTTGAAGATTAGGCCTTGGATCAACGAGAACTGTTTTATCACTTCAAAATACACAGATTTCTATATTTGAGGAGAAGCAATGTTTTGCTTTAAGGACCAGGGATTTTCCAAGGCCAAGGACCAGAGCGTTTTTCAATTTTTAATATGTGGTTTTTGAAACACATTTTCCTCTCTCTCATTTAACGCACCCATACAAGTTATATGTTGTTTTTTAAAGGAGAGTTAGAGCTTTCTTTTGATACCCTATACATAAAAATGATTTACATTTTAGTATTAAAAAATACATATAAAAGAGGACATAGTTTTTCCCCACTATTTTCCCAAAAATAAGCTACACAACTAGTGCAACACTAACCCACTTATTCCCCCTAATTAACTAACTAATAAAAAAGAAAAATATTGGTTCCCAAACCTCCCTAAACAAAAAAGACATTAAAAAAAACTCTGAATAGTGCGATGTCAGATCCATAAAAATCCATAAAAATCACGCAACAGGCATGCAGGGGTTAAATTTTATTAAATAAATATATTAAAATTACCTTTATTTATTAAAAAAAACTTTATAAATTGCAAAAATAAAAAATTAGTAAAAAAAAAACCAAAACTAAATGAGGGCCATAAAGTGGAAAGAAACTGATCACAGTTACAAACTGTGATCAGCATTGAAAGGGTTAATTTTTTTTTCCTCTCTCTCTCTCTCAAACAACGACCTTTATTTATTTATTTTTATTTACAGGTCACTCTCTGTGCTTCACTATAAGAACGTGAAGCACAGGGAGTGAATTAGAGGCAAAGTCAGTGTGTGAACACACTGACTTTGCATCTAATTTGCATGTTATCGCGGTGAAATGTTCATCTCACCTCAACTCACCTGCAACTCACCTTTTATTGAATAGCCCCATTAGTCTTAGTTGTAATAGGTGAGAGTTGGTACCTTGTTAGCAGTAGAAACACAGGAGACAAGTAGACTCAAGTTGATACATTTATTGGCTAAGTGAATAGGTTTAGGTCTTGTAAGCTAGTACTCTAGAACTACTCAGTTAGCCAACAAAGATATCAACTTGAGTCTACTTGTCTCCTTAGATATAATCTAAAAGATTTACCTTTCAGGGAAAAAAGTATATAAAATCACACTGGAAGGGATATACTGCCACCTGCTGGGTATTTGCTGCATATTTTATGTGTAGTTAAAAATTATACCATTTGTTGGCTAACTGAAAGTACAGGCTTTCAAGAGCATGCATCTCTGATCACAGCACTCCCTGGTTATGGGGATGGGGGGAGGGGGGGTAAAAATCATTAGACACATTCCAGGATCTGACATGTGTCTAATGGTGTTATAGGCCCTCTATCAAGAAAATGGTCAGAGAAGCTGTGATCAAACTGATCTGTAGAACTGTCTCTGAGGAAGGGCCCTAGCAACTTGTTCTTGAAAGCTTGCAATCTAATTTTCAGTTAACCAATAAAGTCTACTTGTTTCCTGTTTTTACACTGCTAACATGGTACTACTCCTTTAACTATTTTATGTATATAATAGATTCACAAGTTAAATATAGCAGTTAGTAAATTTGTAAGAGAACTTAACTCTGCACGTGGTGAAGATAATTTTTTTTCTTATATTATTAATATTGGTCTACCTGTAAGACACAAGTCATGTCGATGCACTCACTGCGCACCATTCAAACGCTATTCCATCTTCTAATGCACCGTAGCGGCAGAGAAATGGTCCGGTAAGCCTTTCTTTCTGCCATTGGTGTGCATGCACATCATTTGCATGGCACATAGCTAGTGTTGAGCGAACCCGAACCGCACTGTTCGGGTTCGTACCGAACATTACGGTTTTTGGACCCCGGACCCGAACACGGACATTCCACTGTATGTTCGTGTAGGAGTTCGGGGTTCGGAGATTTAATGGTGCATTTTGAAAGGCTGCAGGGCAGCCAATCAACAAGCGTTTGACTCGTTTGCCCTTGCCCTACTAATGGCATGGCTGTGATTAGCCAGTGCAGCCTGTGACCCAGCCTCTATATATAAGCTGGAGTCACGTACACGCACATCACATGAGCTCTTCTTAGTGTAGGGAGAGGATGCTGCAGCTGTGAGGGACAGATGAAAAAAAATTCTGGTGTTGAATATTCAAACTACAGCGATTATTCAAATTACAGTGATTATTTTAGTGGGTGCTATACTACATATTTGTACCCTGCCCTGAGCCCAGTGCCACAGAGAGTGCAGTGCACTTGCAACTGCATGTGTGCCAGGCACATGACTTTAATCCTGTTCTGTTAGCTCAGTGGGCAACATCTAGGCATTTTTAAATACTGCAATTTGTTGGTGTTAAATATTACATTTGCGTCCTGCACTTCATATCTGAGGGTCAAATAGAACCATCAAATACTGTGCTTACAGTGCACTTTGAAAAATTCTAATAGTTTTGGGTGGTAAATAGTATATTTGCGTTTTGCGGTGCACTTCATATCTGAGAGTCAAATAGAACAGTCCAATACTGTGCTTACAGCGCACTTTGAAAAATTCTAATTGTTTTGAGTGCTATATAGTACATTTGCGTCTTGCGTTGTATTTCATATCTGAGAGTCAAATAGAACAGTCCAATACTGTACTTACAGTGCACTTTGAAAAATTCTAATAGTTTTGGGTGGTAAATAGTATATTTGCGTTTTGCGGTGCACTTCATATCTGAGAGTCAAATAGAACAGTCCAATACTGTGCTTACAGCGCACTTTGAAAAATTCTAATTGTTTTGAGTGCTATATAGTACATTTGCGTCTTGCGGTGCACTTCATATCTGAGAGTCAAATAGAAAAATCCAATACTGTGCTTACAGCGCACTTTAAAAAATTCTAATTGTTTTGGGTGCTAAATAGTACATTTACGTTTTGCGGTGCAATTCTTGCAGTCCAATAAACAAAAAAAATTGCCCTTTATGCCTTGGAGGTGCTGGCCTGCCCTGCAGCCAGTGTATTGTCTGAACGTGTGTTTAACACGGCAGCGGGCGTTATCACAGATAAGCGCAGCCTGTCCACAGTCAACGTGGACAAGCTCACGTTTATTAAGATGAACCAGGCATGGATCCCACCAGACTTCTCTGTACCTTGTGCAGAATAGACATTTATACCGGCCTCACCCAGTCATTGTTATACTCAAGTGCACTTATTCTTTGTTTTCTGTTGTTATATGTCCCAATATTTTGGGGGCTACCCCAATTTAAAAAACAAAAACAGTGTTGGCTACCTCCTCCACCTCCTCCAGCGCCGCTTCCACCTACACCGCCACGGTCACCGCCTCCTCAACCTATGGGTCACTTAGTATAACCTGAAAGAGAATACCCTGCACTCCAGCCCTCTCTCAAATGGATAATTCTGTTGATCCTCCTGGCAGCCATGCTTTAGATTTAGATTTATGTTCTTCCAAAGCTAAAATCAAAGACCATTCACTAGACCATCTAGTGCTATTTTATGGCTCAGCTGTATTTTTAATTTGTATGTATTTTATCTTATTTTAAGTTATTTCCCTATCCACATTTGCTTGCAGGGCACTTGTGCTATTCTCATCTACAATTTAACTTAATTTTGCAGCCCTCTAGCTTTTTCTAGGACTTTTTTAGAGGCATTTTAGTGGGCAAAAGTTTGTGTCCCCATTGACTTCAATGGGGTTCGGGTTTGGGGTCAAGTTCGAGCACGGACCCGGACATTTTTTCGAAGTTTGGCCGAACCCGAACATCCAGGTGTCCGCTCAACTCTACACATAGCCAATCATTCCCACTGGACATAGACATATTTTGGCATATAAGAACCATTCGGCTCATCTAGTCTGCCCAACTTCTGCCTAAAAGAGGCCTTATGCCTATTCCGTGCATGCTTAAACTCCTTCCCTGTATTAATCTCTACCACTTCTACTGGAAGGCTATTTCATAGATCCACTACTCTCTCAGTAAAGTAATGCTTCCTGATAGTACTTTCAAACCTTTGCCCCACATTGCACGTCAGTCAGTACTGCCAGATCATGGAGAATCAGCGTTGTGACATGGCAGCCTGGAAGACAGTATTGTCCTTCCAAATCAAATGTGAATCACTTCTGAGCAGTGCTCCACAGAGTCATCATTCAGAAACCTTTTTAATCAGACAGATCAGTTCTGATAGATTAAAAGATCATCATGATGGTTTAATCCCTCTTTAATGAGAGCTATTTATGATCTATAAGAGCTACATCAAAACATATTAGAAACAAAAACGAATACCATTAACCAGCATTACATTCTAACTTAAACCTGGTTAAATAATTTACACCCTGGGAGCACAATGCAAAAGTAGCCCTCTGCCCAATTAAACCCTAATTCCTTAAAGTTCTGCATACATTTTTGCAACTACTGTATGTTAATATGTGAAGAGGGTCAGTGGGCTACATATGAGTAATGTGAGTTATTGAGAGGCAGCCAGAGAGCTACCAGTATCACAAGAGCTCCATGTGGAAGACCCTTGGTCTATAAGCTAAGGGATAAATGAGATAAAATATGAGCAAGGATGGCCTAATGGGGAATAAAAATCTTCCATTTGGCTATTACTGTAATTCCACCATATTCATTTCACTGCTCAGCTCCAGGGCCGTTTTTAACGTGGGGCAAACTGGGCAGCTGCCCCTGGCCCAGTTATTCCTGGGGGGCTTAAAGCAGCCCCATGGGCCCCCTGCCCTCGTGCATCCTCTTTGCAGCGCATAGCGCTGCTGAACTTTTATATTTTTTCCCGGAAAGCTGCATCCGCTAGTTGCAGCTGCCGAAAAAAAAAAATGTTAAAAAAAAGTGATTGCCACCATATTTGACAGTACATCATATCCAGTGGCTGTATTTCCCTCCTCCATGCAAAGGGAGACTGCACGGAGGAGACGGCCAGGGACACGAGGCAGCCAGGAGGTGAGTACTGGTGAAGGAAGGAGGAGGGTGAGCACAGTAACATTGGCATATTAATAGTAAACCTAACTGTAGCATCTTAATGGGCAAATTGGCTGTGGCATCTTAATGGCACAATATTACTAGCATCTTTATTGCACAATAATACTGACATCTTATCGGGCATATTGGCTGTGGCATCTTAATGGCACAATAATACTGGCATCTTAATGGCACAATAATACTGGCATCTTAATGTGCAATTTGGCTGTGGCATCTTAATGGCACAAAAAAACTGTCATCTTAATAGCACAATAATACTGGCATCTTAAAGGGACAATACCACTTACATACCGTATTTGCTCGAATATAAGACAAGGATTTTTTCAGAGCAAATGCTCTGAAAAAGACCCCTCGTCTTATATTTGAGATCGTCTTATAATCTGACCTCAAATCGAGGTCAGATTGTAAGACTGGGATCCAGGTCCCCTGCAGAGCTGCAGGGGACCTGGATCCCCCTCGCTAACAGCAGGTGGATGTCTGCGCGACGCGCGCAGACATCCTCTCCTGCCGCCCGGCACGACTGCCAGGACTTCTATGATGAAGCCGGAAGGGCCGGGCAGCAGCGGAGGATGTCTACGCGTATCCACTAGGATCCACTAGGCACCAGGGATATTTGGCAGCCAGGGGGATGTTTGCATGTTAGTGCAGACATCCTCCATGCTGCCCGACACTTCCGTCTATTATGACGGACCGGTTGTTCATCATAATAAACGGAAGTGTCGGGCAGTATGGAGGATGTCTGCACGTTTCATGCAGACATCCCCCGGCTGCCCCCACTAGCCACCAGGGAGCGAGAGACAGGTGAGGGGGAGGGAGGGGAGGGAGGAAAGACAAGGGGAGGGGGAGAGAAAGACGAGGGGGGGGGCAGAGAAAGACAAGGGGAGGGAGGGGGAGAGAGAGGGAGAGATAACGTGGGAGGGGGAGAGAGACAACGCGGGGGGGGGGGGAGAGGCAGCATTGGCACATAAAAGGAAATAAAAACAAGAAATGCATTTGTTTAATATCATAATTTTTATTAAATATTAAAAAGCTATTTACATGTGAATATATACAAGTTAAACTTTTTTCCTATAGGGTAGTCTTATATTCAGGCTTTTAGTTTTTTTCCTAAAGGAATATCCAAAGTTTGGGGGGTCGTCTTATAATCAGGGTCGCCTTATATTCGAGCAAATACAGTAATATGTAACTAGATTACCTGTGCATTTAAAAAAAACACATATATAAAACATATGCAACTGTTTTTTTCTTCTATGTTTGCATTAATTACATATAAAAGTTCTTTGAAAAGCCCTGTTTTTGTTTGATTCATGTTGTAAACAGTGCATATATGCATTGTGGATTACTCTACAAATTAAATTATGGATTAAATTATGTGTCGATCTCCAGCATCCATTTTGAGAATTTTGCCAACGATGCAACATTCTCCAAAATCTTTCAGCAAGTCTCATTTTACAACTGTGGCCAAAAGCCTGCATGATGATGTCATAAGATACTCCCCTGCCCTACTATTGGCTCCTGTGTATCGTAGTGGGCAGGATTAGGTGGCTGTGTACAACTTTTTTTACCTGCCTTCCAACACAAAGAAAGGATATCAAACAGGATTATATCTCCGCCCCCTTCTGATGTAATAGTTACATTACCCTCCCATTCTATGCAAGTCTATGATCAGAATTCTGACTTATAGACTGCATTCTGTGTCCCCTGCCCCAAAGTGAGATACTAGTGCCTTTAAACTCTCTGGGGGGTGGCACCCAAAAACACTTTATTTCACAAAATGGCAGCACCCAGTCACACTTGGTTAGTAAAATATTTCATAAAATAAACTCGCATAACAAAAACAAAAGACATCTCAAATCAGCAACGCAAAATAAAAATAATTTTTTTTGGGTGGGACTATCCCTTTAATGACACAATAATACTGGCATCTTCATGGCACACTAATACTGGCATCTTAATAGCACAATAATACTGGCATCTGAATTACACAATAATACTGGCATCTTCATGGCACACTAATACTGGCATCTTAATAGCACAATAATACTAGCATCTTTGTGGCACAATAATACTGGCATCTGAATGACACAATAATACTGGCATATGAATGACACAATAATACTGGCATCTGAATGGCACAATAATACTGGCATCTGAATGCCACAATAAAACTGGCATCTGAATGTAATTCTCTCTCTCTCACTTCCCTCTTTCTACTGCTAATACTTCGCCCTATGTAACCAAGCATTCTGCTAGCATTTCCTGCTGCTCTATTACACTGCCTAGCTACCTTGGAGTCCTCTGAAATTATTACTCCTAAATCCCTTTCCTCAGATGTTGAGGTTAGGACTGTATCAAATATTTCATATTCATCTTTTGGGTTTTTATGCCCAAGGTGCATAATCTTGCACTTGTCCACATTAAATGTCAATTGCCACAGCTCTGACCATTTTTCTAGTTTAGCTAAATCATTTGCCATTTGGCTTATCCCTCCATGAATATCAACCCTGCTACAAATCTTTGTATCATCAGCAAAAATACATACTTTGCCAACAAGGCCTTCTGCAATATCGCTAATAAAAATATTAAAGAGAATGGGTCCAAGCAGTGCTGTATTTACCGCGAGGCATCCTAGGCGGATGCCTAGGGCGGCAAATTTTGGGAGGCGGGAATTTTTTTTTTTTCAGTGCTGGGGGGCAGCACTGAAAAAATTTTTTTTCAAAAAATAAATAAATAAAAAAAATGGCCCCTGTTAAATACCTTCCATGACAAATACAATAATTTATGATATCCCAAGTTGTGTTGATAGCTATGTCTTAGTGTTTGCTGATGGCACAAAATTAGGTAAGGTAATATAGACTAAAAGTGATGTTAGTTCTTTACAGGAAGATTTGGACAGAGTGGGGGACTGGGCAATTAAGTGGCAAATGAGGTTCAATATAGACATATGTAAAGTTATGCATGATGGGAAAAATAATAACAAAGCAACATATATTTTAAATGGTATCTCCCTGGGAATGACTACTAATGAAAATGATTTAGGAATAATTGTAGATAACAGACTTAGCAACGGTGCTCAATGCCAGTCAGCAGCTGCAAGGGCCAATATAAAATTAGGTATTTCTTCACGGGAGGACAATATCATCTTGCCCCTTTACAAGTCAGTGGTAAGACCTCACCTTGAATATGCATTACAATTATGGGCAGTCCTTAAAAACAAATAATATGGAACTAGAAAAAGTGCAAAGGAGAGCTACAAAATTAATAAGGGGATTGGAGAATCTTAGTTATGAAGAGAGACTTAAAAAGTTGCATTTATATACATTAGAAAAAAAGGCATCTCTGAGGGGATATGATAACATTATAAAATATGTGCAGGGCCAATATAAAGTGCTCTCTATAAATATAAATGCAACTAGTGAGAGAGAGTGAGATGTGTATAGATATTTATAAATATAAGTAAGTGCTCTCTAATATTCGTTTATACTTTTGTGATTTAGGTAATGATTAATTGTGTTGCATAGTAAGAAAGTATACATATTACAGTCAAATATGCACATTTTGATCCATATATACAGTTTATACACTGCAATTATACACTTAATATACACATTTTATACACTGAAATAAAAGTACTCACTGCAATAAAAGTCCAATTGTGTGTGCACTTGTTATTGTCATTTTTGTGTGTGTAGGGGAGTAATATTTCGATGGAGGGCGTGATTGCATGCCGGGGAGGGGGGCAGGGTACAGGGGGCCCAAGCAAATGCTTGCCCAGGGTTCAATCAATATTAAAGACGGCCCTGTGTGTATGTCCCCTTTTACTGTCAAAAGAGCCCTAACCCATCGTAGCATGGACTCAGGGCCGGCCTTAAGTGTTCCGGCGCCCTGTACGGGCTTCCCACGTGGCGCCCCCCCGTCTCTTTCACCCCCTTATGTTTGTGTATCTCTCCCTTCCCATGTTTGTCCCTTTCCTCTTCCTTGCCATGTCTGTCTCTCTCTCTCTCCCTGTGTTCTGTCTCTCTCCCCCCCCCCCGTCCCCTGTTCTGTCTCTCCCCCCCCCTCCCCTGTTCTGTCTCTCCCCCCCCGTCCCCTGTTTTGTCTCTCCCCCCCCCGTCCCCTGTTCTGTCTCTCCCCCCCCGTCCCCTGTTCTGTCTCTCCCCCCCCCCGTCCCCTGTTCTGTCTCTCCCCCCCCCGTCCCCTGTTCTGTCTCTCCCCCCCCCAGTCCCCTGTTCTGTCTCTCCCCCCCCAACCCCCTGTCCCCTGTTCTGTCTCTCCCCCCCCCGTCCCCTGTTCTGTCTCTCCCCCCCAACCCCCTGTCCCCTGTTCTGTCTCTCCCCCCCCGTCCCCTGTTCTGTCTCTCCCCCCCCCCGTCCCCTGTTCTGTCTCTCCCCCCCCGTCCCCTGTTCTGTCTCTCCCCTCCCCTGTTCTGTCTCTCCCCTCCCCTGTTCTGTCTCTCTACCCCCCCGTCCCCTGTTCTGTCTCTCTCCCCCCCCCGTCCCCTGTTCTGTCTCTCTCCCCCCCGTCCCCTGTTCTGTCTCTCCCCCCCCCGTCCCCTGTTCTGTCTCTCTCCCCCCCCGTCCCCTGTTCTGTCTCTCCCCCCCCCGTCCCCTGTTCTGTCTCTCCCCCCCGTCCCCTGTTCTGTCTCTCCCCCCCCCCCGTCCCCTGTTCTGTCTCTCCCCCCCCCGTCCCCTGTTCTGTCTCTCTCCCCCCCCCGTCCCCTGTTCTGTCTCTCTCCCCCCCGTCCCCTGTTCTGTCTCTCCCCCCCCCCGTCCCCTGTTCTGTCTCTCTCCCCCCCCGTCCCCTGTTCTGTCTCTCTCCCCCCCCGTCCCCTGTTCTGTCTCTCTCCCCCGTCCCCTGTTCTGTCTCTCTCCCCCGTCCCCTGTTCTGTCTCTCTCTCCCCCCCAGTTCTGTCTCTACCCCCTGCCCCTTTTCTGTCTGTCTCTCTCCCACCCCTCCCCTGTTCTGTCTCTCCCCCCTCCCCCTGTTCTCTCTCACTAGCCCTGTTCTCTCTCTCTCTCCCCCCTAACCCCTGTTCTGTCTGTCTCTCTCTCCCCTCCCCCTGTTCTGTCTGTCTCTCCCCTGTCTCACAGTCTGCATTACGGGGAGCCATGGGCAGCAAGAGAAGGTGCTGCTCGGCTCCCCATGCTTAATGCAGGCATGGGGAGCCGAGCAGCACTATCTCATGCTGCCCGGGGCTCCCCGTGAAGCAGACTCTGCTCTGCTTCCCGGAGTGGGGGCGGAGCTACAACGCTGAGCCGGTTAGCTCCGCCCCCTCCCCGGACGACGCAGAGAATGCCGAGCAGACGGCTGGTGAGGGGGGATCTTTTGATCTCCCCCAGCCAGTGCCTCTACCGGCATTTTTTTTTTTTTTTTACCGGGCGGGCGGGCGCCCAATGGGGTGTTGCGCCCTGTGCGCTCGCACAGGTCGCACACCCCTAAGGCCGGCCCTGCATGGACTCCACTAGACCTCTGAAGGTGCGCTGTGGTATCTGGCACCATGATGTTAGCAGCAGATCCTTTAAGTCCTGTAAATTGCAAGGTGGGGCCTCCATGGATCAGACTTGTTAGTCCAGCACATCCCACAGATGCTCGATTGAATTGAGATCTGGGGAATATGGAGGCCAAGTCAGCACAGTGAATTCATTTTTGTGTTCCTCAAACCATTCCTGAACGATGCCCAAAAGCATCACACTGCCTCTGCCACCTATCAGTGGTCATGGTTGATCTCTGTATTTACAGATAATTAAGTACTGTATGTTCTGTGTACAGATCCTCACATAAAATGTATCCATAGTTACCTTCTGGCACAAGACTTTGCAGACGTGGGATTGTTGTTTCTGTGTCCAGCAGGGTTGGAGCTGCAATATGGCAGACAGACAGCAGGTGGCACTATATGCTGTGGATCAGTGCAGTGCTCTGTCTGAGAGTGCTCCAATTCACCTGTGACAGCAGGACACACCTACCCATATACCTACACTGCTCTCACCTCCTATTTCCCCAAGCCTCTCTCTGTCACTCTATGGGCTGCTCTCTAGTGCCACTCAGTAGGTTGCACCACTTTTCACTTTTAAATGCCCCAAATCAGTAACACTTTCAAACTTCCTCTGCAATTGTCTTGTCTGCCTTACTAATGAAGTCTCTTGCCTTATATGACTAAGAGCTGTGTGACTGTAATGTGAAAATGAGTAATGCTTTTCTTTTTTATAGTTCAACTGCCTCTGTTTCTCCCTGTGCCTTTTTGTGGACATTTCATGATAATATCAACATTTTCTATTGTAGTTTAGGCTGTGTGGTGGTAATACCGATTGCCCATCACAGTGATCAGACAGCCGAGGGAGCCCATTTGGGAGAAATCTACACTAATATAATGCACTTAGTGACCAGCACATACAGGTCATTATTTTTTAGCTAGATAATTTTTGCACTAATATTAATGAATGTTTGTTAAATAGTTCCTACCTATGAATTATTTTGTTTTTGTTACAATGCAGTAACTGCGCTTATATGTATTAGATTGATATAAAAAAAAAAATATTTTTCAGTAATTGGATTAACACATGTTCCTTTTCCTTTAAATGTTGAACTACAGAGATTAGAGGAACAAAGAATTATAAGATTTATCACACAGCAATTTAGCATTATCACCCTTAGACCTAGTAAAAAAAAAGAAATACTGAGAAAATTAAGGGATTAGGAGATTTCCAAGTAGCTCTTAGAAGCCAGTTAATCATAGATCAATACCTGTTTGTCTGGACAGATGGGATTGTTGCCTCATCAGCAGGAAAACAATCTTTAAAAAAAAAAAAAAAAATTCCCTGCAAAGCCTTAAGGGCTTTATTCCTGCAAGGGGCAATTGTGGGGTTTTGAGAACTGATTTTAAAACTTAAGGCCAAAGTTTACAAATTGGAAAATTCTCCCATTCATATGAATGGCCTTATATTCTATATTGCTTTCTCAATTCCCTGGAATGCTCACTTTGAGGAGTGTTGATGTGTGTTGGTTTTTTTTTTTGCCTGGGAGCCATTCTCTCACACATCACATCCAATTGATGATGAATTACTTAATTCTGAGGCATTACTCATCCAGTATTTACCACTTTATCATCCACCCACAAATGGTGAAGCTGAATGGTTTGACAAGAATAATATTGGCATTAATACTTATTGCAATGCAACACTTATGTTTGGCCATATTGGGGTAAAGTCCATGAACTCCATTATTTACTGCACCTGGCACTTTTAAATTTAATGGGGACTGCACATATCCAGAACCCTGTTAAATACTGCTTCCGTGACACACACAGTACTACATGTTATTCTGATTGGAATAACGTGCAATTCAATGTCAGTGGGGATTGCAAACATACCATGCGCTAAAGCACTGGTATTGGGCTAAGGTAATATTTGCTTTAGCATAAAACGCTGCTATTCCCTATTAACATTATGCCAAGGGGCTGGGGATGTAATAGCCACCTCTCCTATATTTCCTCTCTCCCAAAATTAAAATCATTGGCTCCCCTTGGGCCAGCGACCTCCTGCAGGGCCCATGAAAAAAAAGTGGACCTCTAGTGACTGCGGGCTACAGTATGTATTATTGGCCCTATGGGCTGGCACAATGCCCATGGCCTCACTATAATTAAATACAGCCCACCATACAGGGGCTGCAGGCCCCTATATAAAATAAGTATTTAGATTTTTGGATAAGAACGTATTTATGTCGGAGCTCCAGTACATTTTTACAATGTTTACAAATGTACCTCACAGACACATTTTCATCTCAAAGACCTGTACAATGTTTCCTGTAAAAGGTAAATATCCTTTGAGTTGCTAATGAAGCTCCAGCTGAAGTTGTTCATTTTGATACATTTATAGACAGCCACACTGTCAATTGACAGGATCTTGTCGCACAAGTCGGATGTAAGATCTGTTAAATGAATTCTCCCAAATGTCAGAAAATTCGGCAGTAAAGGTTTAATAAATCAACAATCAAAAGGTGATGTTCTTTCTCTCGGCTGGTTATAGAAAAAAAAGAGAACCTTTCATGTAACTGAGAATAACACATTCATTCCAAATACTTCCTTATGGAAAATGTGATTCCAAGAATATATTGACACATTTGAACAATAACAGTCTCTCAGAACATGCACACTAGCAAAATATCCGCTTTCTCTAGAGTACTTAAATCTTGCTGGTGCCCATCTATAGTGCCATGGAAGCCTGATTGAGAAACCTGGTGCTGCTGGAATAGAATAAGGAGTATGTCTCTCAGAAAACCCAGATATTACCCAGCATGAATAAAAATGTTTGTTTTTTTAATTCATGAAATCATTCAAATTTCTTTTTCTGTGGGACTGACCAAAAGGAAACACAGTGCAAAGAATCCATTGGCATTGTAATCATGGGAAAGGTTATATACTCAGATACATGTGCCTAAAATCAGACGTTTTTCAGGTCTATACATGACTTATTTTATAAAAACATACTGTAAGCTGTCTCAGAACCTATAATGCCAAAGGCCAGTTTTATTCTACTTGTGTCTACTTCTACTGTGACTAATCCTTTTATTTGTTTGCAATATGCTTTAACTTTATATGAAACTTTACCTGAGCATCTTCTTTGTCTCCTCCTTCTTCCTCTGCATCCTTGGATGGTTCGGAGCCAGTAGGGGGTGTGACTTGTACATTCACTGTTTTGGGAACTTCACCATCATCCTTCTCATCTACAATGAAGAGGACAGCTCAGATGCAGTGAAAGCTTGACAAAAATGGGACAGTCATCTGCTCTGTGTAAAATGTTTTCGGTCACTTTGTATAATGCAGTCGTCCCCATAACAGTAGGTATTATATCACTATTAAAACATCTTAATAGTGACTGAAGCTCCAGGCCTTTGCTTTCCTTCCCCCAGGGCCTAGCAAGTTGCTTCTGTTTTCAGTAAATGGAATCCAGCAAACTGAAACCTTTCAAAATATCTCATTGAATTTTGTACACTCTGCCACCTCCTGAATACAATATGTAAGACTGCTCCAAGGGGGTGTATACAAGTTATGGTTGCATGCTGCCACCAGGATCCACACAAGCAGGGAAAGTTAGGGACTGTAAGGAAGCCGAGAGGTCTTAAGGACAAGGATGGATTCAAAAGACTGTAGATCCACTTCCCTTTATTCCAAGAAAATAATGACTTTGTGAGTGTTAAATGGTGAGAATATTCATAAGATAGCACTAGTTATCTTGGTTGTTAAGTTCCATGATGTATGCCTGTTCATAGGAGGATCAAAAGCCTTTATCATCTCAATTAAGAGCCATAAATAAATCCTGAAAAAAAGTAATTTAGCCAACACAAGACACAGATTGAATGTAGTGCTGCTACAAAGAGGAGGAGAATGTAGAAAACAGGATATAGTGACTGCTACATTAGTCACATATTTCATTCTAAAATGAAAGACTTGTGTATCTCTGGTTCATGTCAATGCTGACATGAAACGGGTGATGTTGCTGGATTCAGTGACCCTATGTCGCCCATGTAATGTCATCCTATTCTCTACTAATCTAGATGTATCCTTTGCACCCTGCCCAGTCCCGCTTACAGAGAGACAGAGAGCTCAGCTGAGTCAAGATTAACAGCGTCAGAGTCTCCTTTTCTCACCTTTGGTTTTCAGTCCTTTTTTGACCTCTGTTTCTACCTTAGAATTGGCCAGGTTGTTCATGATTTCAGCCTTGTCTTTAAATTTAGCTGCAAACAAGAAAAGGAACTTACTGTACACTGGTACAGCACACACAGAGCCTTGGACATCAAGCAAGCACTCATGTACACTCATATAGACATATTCTGCCACAGACATAATGTACATACAGCTCATTGATTCAGCAGAAACAAGTCGAGGACCTTGAGAAGAGAAGCCGGCAGCAGTGGAGGAAGGAGGCAGGTGTTAGGAAAAGGTGTATGATTGCTACTACTTGGAATTCTTTCCAATGCAGTACTGGGAACAGGAATTATAGCATTCTGACTATTAGAATCTACATAGAGTGAACAACCTATGGTCTTTCTACTACTGTCGCATGACATTGAAACATAGAATGTGTCGGCAGATAAGAACCATTCGGCCCATCTAGTCTGCCCAATTTTCTAAATAAATACATCCGTCAGGGGTTGAAGATAATAGCCACTAAAGAACCACAGGTTGCCCAACACTAATCTACAAATTAAATAGGGTCCTACATTTTTCACACTAATGATTCCAGTCCAACTTCCAAAATCAGGATAGAGAAAACCCACTTGGAGCATGAGTGAACAAATAATTATTCCCCATCTGGATGAGAACATGATGCCAAGCCTACAACTATTAGAAGCACAGTACATAAGTGATGGTGAGATACCAGAGATGGAGCTCCATTCTGTTCAGACTTAGCTTTGTGGTATAGCATAGACAAACGATCTGTGTATATGTTGAACAGGAGTTAAACATTGATTACACTAAGCCTACATTCTCCTCCTCAGATGTAGAAGCAATGTCATTTCGGTAGCAGTATATATAATTGTGATGTATGTTATTTATTAAAACATTTAGTCTATTGTGCTACACCTCTGCCTCATATAACTACAAAAGGACAAACTAATTTGCTAATAAGTGGTAGGTCTCAACAGATGCTTTTGATGATTTCTGGGCACGGAGAGTGAATGGTAAAACAATGAGCATATGGCCCTGCAACAGGTTGTACTCAGACAAGTAACAAGTGCCTCATTTCACACCCCACATTGAGGAGATAATGGGATCTAGGTGGCTGTATGACTTACATTCAGTTGTTATTGCTTTGTTGGACAATGAATAAAACCTGCATCCAAAATTCTTTAGCAAATAAGCGTGAGATTTTCTTCTATATATGTCTTGATTGACTACGATTTTATTTTTACTTATCTTTACTGAACTTATGTGAAAATATTAATATACTAATTCTTTTTTTTCCTGTTTGTAGAATTTGTATAATGAGAAGTGGATTTTACTCTTTTCATGAAATGTGGCAAATAACAAATTATGGATAGGCTGTTACAATAATGTTAACGTGTTTAAAAATGAAGGCAACATTCAGATATTCTCGGCGGGTTGAAAACATTGTCATACATGCTGGAATCAAACTCCACCTCACGTTAGTGCTGAGCACCTTGTCTGTCATTTCTACTGTTAGGGGTTTGTCATTTCTGCTGTTGAGGGTTTGTATCTGCTGTTGGGGGGTTTGTCATTTCTGCTGTAGGGGGGTTTGTCATTTCTGCTGTTGAGGGTTTGTATCTGCTGTTGGGGGGTTTGTCATTTCTGCTGTTGGGGGGTTTGTCATTTCTGCTGTTGAGGGTTTGTATCTGCTGTTGGGGGTTTGTCATTTCTACTGTTGGGGGGTTTGTCATTCCTGCTGTTGGGGGGTTTGTCATTTCTGCTGTTGAGGGTTTGTATCTGCTGTTGGGGGGTTTGTCATTTCTGCTGTTGGGGGGTTTGTCATTTCTGCTGTTGAGGGTTTGTATCTGCTGTTCGGGGTTTGTCATTTCTACTGTTGGGGGGTTTGTCATTTCTACTGTTGGGGGGTTTGTCATTTCTGCTGTTGGGGGGTTTGTCATTTCTGCTGTTCGGGGTTTGTCATTTCTACTGTTGAGGGTTTGTATCTGCTGTTGGGGGGTTTGTCATTTCTGCTGTTGAGGGTTTGTATCTGCTGTTGGGGGGTTTGTCATTTCTGCTGTTGAGGGTTTGTATCTGCTGTTGGGGGGTTTGTCATTTCTGCTGTTGGGGGGTTTGTCATTTCTGCTGTTGAGGGTTTGTATCTGCTGTTGGGGGGTTTGTCATTTCTGCTGTTGGGGGGTTTGTCATTTCTGCTGTTGAGGGTTTGTATCTGCTGTTGGGGGGTTTGTCATTTCTGCTGTTGGGGGGTTTGTCATTTCTGCTGTTGGGGGTTTGTATCTGCTGTTCGGGGTTTGTCATTTCTACTGTTGGGGGGTTTGTCATTTCTGCTGTTGGGGGTTTGTCATTTGTGTTGTTGGGGGTTAGTGGAGTCCTGTCTCGTGCACTTTAAATAAGGCATGCTGTTCTGTTTTTCAATATTTTTTGGTTTTCCTGGTGGTCATTCATTTTCACCAACTTCCAGAGGATGTAGCTATTACCAAATTAGTAAATAATGTATGAGGGGCTAGGTCAACCCCAACCAGGAATTGGTCCTGCAACCCTGAGAGCGGAACAGATTCCACACTTTACAATGTTATGAAAGCTAATATTTATTGGTTCATTTCTAACCTGGGATAATAGCTTTCATTATATCTCACTATACATTGTTGACACTTGCTTTTCTTATTATTTCACTATGATGTGATGTCTTCTATACTGTGTTATCCAATGAATGGATCAGGTCTCTGAGCATTCATTTATTTAAATGTTGGCAATAGGAAATAATAGAATCTGGAGTCCACGTGGATCTGTGGATCACTCTGCCTCAGGATTAAGCAGATAAAGCTCAGGGAAACTGGCTGATGTCCAGGGTTGACAAGAATCTCATTAATCTGAGCACTAATACACCTGACAGCTGGGATACAGGGGAAAGGTCGGCACAGGATCTGAAGGTCAAGAATACAGAGTGTTTCTACGCAAGTATGATAATCATATAGCTGGGACTGAATGAATTGTCCCTTTGATCATAACAAAGGGATGTGGTAACAGCCACATCATTATGATACAAACTCAACTAGCTTGTTACCAATGCAATTTTTGGGAAAACTTTAGGAGAAAAATTTTGCACTGTTTTCTAAATATTTTTCAGGTGACTTACAGTAGGTGAGATTGCAAGATGCTGTGTTAAAGGGACTCTGTCACCTGTATATAATTTAAATGTAGAAAATAAAGAAATATCAAAAATGATCTATACGTTGTGTTCGAATAACTGCATGCAAATACATAAATTAAGAGGAAAAATGATGTTTTAAATGCGTCATGTGACATCACATGTGGCTTGATAAACAAATTAACTACTTTTCAATGGACAGTGTAATTTGCATATCAAGCCAGATGGTGATGTCATAAAAAGGAGACGCCGCAGACACATTCAAAACACATTCTTCTTAATTCATGCATATGCTTGAAATTATACTGATACAATGTATAGCTCAAACTCAACATCCACAGCATAAACAATGCTACGGTTGACAGTCGCTTTAAGCAGACATCAAACGGAACCTAATGAATATACAGAAGTAGAAACTACATTTAGTTATGCTGATGTATTTACTGCATTCTAACAACTATGGTTTATGAGTTGTTTATCATGTTATTGCTGCATAACTTCTCCAAAAGAAAACGGCAGCAGAAAACCCGTAAGACACAGTACATTCAGTAGAGCATCACTGATCATATCCATGTCCCGGACAAATCGCTAGACCTGTTTGTATCACAGACGTCCGCAGTATACACTGTGGCCAGGGCCGCTTTAACCAATGGGCAAATTGGGCACTTGCCCAGCGGGGGTGACACCCATGGTGCTGGCATCCCCGCACCGAATCACGCTGCTGAACTTTGCCAGAAAAAAAAGTTTAAAAAGTAAATAAATAATTTCCACCGGTTATGACAGTACAACATATCTGGTGACTGTACTGTGCAGGAGGGAAGACTGCACAGAGGAGATGACCAGGGACATGGAGCAGCTGGGAGGTAAGTACTGGGGAAGGGGGGAGGAGGATGGCAAATAGGCTTATTAATGGCAAAATAACACTGGCATATTATTGGGCAAATTGGCTGGGGATTATTAAATGGCAAAACAATACTGACATATTATTGGGAAAATTGGCTGTGGCTTATTAATGGCAAAATAACATTGGGATATTATTGGGCAAATTGGCTGTGGCTTACTAATGGCAAAATAACACTGGCATATTAATTGCAAAAGTAATACTGGAATATCAATGGCAAAATAATACTGGCCTGGCAATGGGCAAATTGGTTGTGGCATATTAATGGCACAATAATTGGTACCTGGCAGTGGCTTATTGTAATGTAAGTGATGCTGTGGCATGTTCTGTGGGACAATATAACATGTATTATGGGGGAAAGTGGCACTGTGGCTTGTTCTGCAGGGGCAGTTCTGTGGGACAAAGCGACACTGTCTTATGTTCTGTGGGGCAAATTGACACTGTGGCATGACATATTGTGTGGGTGCAATATGAGTGTAAGCCAAGTGCTGTGGGTGCTGTATGGTGCTGTGTTAAGTTCTGTAGGTGAAATGTGTATGCAGAAAAAATGAATAAAAACAAGAAATGCAATTTTTCAATAACATTTTTATTACATATACAAATGGTTGAATGTGATATGAAAATAGTTGCATATAATATTAAAAAGTTTACATTTACATACAGTTTTTTACAATGTGACTTTAGAATTATAGGGTCGAGAGGGGCCCATTGCTAAAGACTTTACCCGGGCCCACTAGGGTCTTAAAGCGGCCCTGACTGCAGCATAGGACTCTGAGTAAGGATATGAAAAGAAAGTCAACAATGCCTTTTTTCCTTATTATCCATGTTATACATGAACCCCTTTCAGCAAATGCATGCTATTCAGGAAACTGGAAGTATAAGGAAACAGGCATCCCAAATAAACCTAACCACTGGGGACAGTATTGTGATGGAATATCTGAAGTTCAGTGGCGGATGCTCCATATGTACGGAGCAACCGCGTTTGTATTTCTGGGGGATTGTGTGCTCCGAGCAGAGAGCCCACAAACCCCAGAAATAAATCCGAAAGACGACGCTGCGTTGAATTCGGCAAAAGAGTCACTCACTCTGTTGCCGAATTCAACGCAACGTCGTCTTTTGGATGTAACAACGTATCGGGTATTTCCGGGGGTTTGTGTGCTGTCTGTTCTCAGCACACAAACCTCCGGAAATAACTGAGAGACGTCGTACCTCCGAGTGATAGGCGTGCTCCGGGCTGGCAGCACGCCTGTCACTCAGGGGCACGATACTCCCCTGCTGAAGTTGCATAAACTCCTAAAGCAGCAACTTTACTAAAGGGGCCTACACAATATAAGCCGAACTTAGAACACAAAATAATTGACACAATGTTTGGAGAGATTTGGGGTGATGTACCCCAAATCTCACCAAACTTTGTGTCAGTTATTTTGGGTCCAAAGTTCTGGGTCATATAGGAACCGAATTTCAAGCTACAATGTCACCCTGAATAGTGACGTAATTAGGCCATGATAGCCAATTTCACATTGAATGCTTTCGAAGAATGAAAGCTGACCGAAATATACCAAACTGAATAAACAAAATAAAATAAATGTATGGCCCCTCTTGGGCTCCAGAGGCTTGCAAAAATGCTTCCTGACCCCATCCTTAATCAATAAATTCCCATGGGTTCGAGGGCTGCCCACAGGCCCCCCGAACCCTATAAACTTAAAATAGAAATTTACCCTACCTACCCCCACCTCTACCTTGCTGAGGTAGGGGAGGGGTACAATGCACCTGTAAAAAAAAAAAATATATCACTCTTTGAGTGCCAGGGGGTGTGGCAGTGAAAATCAGTGCATATCCTCTTTGGCACCCAAAAGGTGCCCTGTGAAATTAAAAATTAATCCACCTATTCTTTAAAAAAAAATTGGCACCGCTGCTATATACAAATCCAAAACAAGTGCACTCAGCTTTTGAGGCGTAGTATATAGCTCTACCAAAGAAAGAGAAAAAAAACACACACTCACAGGATTTACAATTAGAAAAATAGTAGATATATTCAAAGTAAAGTGCAATATAGCATCATCAACGTTTTGGTTCCTCTGGGAACCATTATCAAGACTTTATAGTATGTAGTGGTATCTTTTCTACACCATTCTTATAACAGTGTCTACACTTATTTTTTTACATGCCACCTTGTGTATATAATTAGTAGGGGAACATGGTTTGAATCAGGGATTGGAGCATCACTAGTGAGAGCAATCCACGGTCAGGACAGGTGGATACTATAGACCAGACTACATGGAGGGATACTGTCAACCTGAACAGTGAATAGATCACTTTGTATCACGTATGTTCAGCTGGATGTTGGGTTTAGAGTTAGGGTAGACTTGGAAGTAAAGAACTAGACTATGGAAGAAATTAAAAAGAGCAAGGGTCACATTCTTTATCGAAGCAGTAACAAGGCATTTTACTAAGTGCAATGTTAACTCGCACTTACTCATTCTTTCGTATTCCCCAAAATTATAGTGGGAGTTAATTAAATTTGTGTTTTTAATTTTGTTCCTATAATTTATGACTGCAAAGATACTAAACATTTACTGGAGCCTTTTCTTCTACTTGTTGGGCTTCATTTGATCCGTCTGACAGCTATGCTGTGTAGAGAGCAGTCTGTAGATTGGCAAGGTTAAATATATTAAGCTGACTTGTCACTCTTCCTAAATAGTTTTAAACTAAGATGGTAAGAACTCTGGAAAATGTTTAAGAAGCTAGTTATACTGATACGGATACCCAGCCTTGTCACATAACTGAATTCTACAGCCGATTTGAGCTGTCAGTGCAGGGATGAAGCTGTCTGCGTTTCCTGAATGGGATGTAAGTGCCCACTACCATCAGCCACCTTGTCAGTGACTTAATGATGTACTGGTTAGTCAGTGCACATGCACACTCCCACAATTCTCAGTGCGGCTGGATGTATGGTGGACTAAGCGCTATCAATGTGCCATATTTCTTGATTTTATCTACACCTAGGGTTGCCACCTTTTCTTCCGAAAAATACCAGCCATGCTACTTCCTCCATAGAATTACCATTGGCCACAAGCCAATTTTTTTACCAGCCTGCCAGTAAAATACCAGCCAGGTGGCAACCCTATCTACCCCTGTTAATACTATCAATCTGTGCTGTCGATAGATAGGAGGGCGCTGGTATGTGCTCCAGATTGCATTCTTTGTGTGATGATGGGATAGGCAACTAATAGCTAATGATATGGGCCAATGAGTGCCAAATCCCATGGCCCGAGGAGGGCTGAATGCGGTGCCTTCAAGCTTCCTGATAGGAGCGAAGGTTTTTCCCATATGCTATGCTTTTCTTTTCAGCACTATTTCTTGCCCGTCTTTCTGGTTCTAACTTGCCCATTATAACTGAGCATGCTAAACTGAAATTTATCTACTTAGCTTCAATCTCTTTTAAACTATACTTGAAAGCCATGGAGATAATCCCTTTACAGCAAGTAGGCCACTGCAGGACAGAGGTGTAACAGAGATAGGGATGTGTCTGCTTAGAATGTAACACATCTTTGGAAAATACTCTACATAATGAAAACCATAACATAAGATTTGGATTTTCACAGAGAGTAAAATAGATATAGAGATCTACACACACAAGTCATTTATAAATAAAAAACATTCAAGAAATTACAGTTGCGTAAAATCTGACATCCATATTGCTCTACAAAGTATATTACATTCCAATAAGCAAAATGATCTTCAAACTAAAAATAGGATAATAAAACTGTTCATTGCAGTGTTGCTTTAAGAAAATGTCAAAATGGCTGACTACACATCCAGAGGTGGACCAAGTGTATTGCATTTGTGCGTATGCTACAAAAGACACACACAGATGATAGTAGAAATCATTTATATTTGTAAGCACTCAGTACATTACTCATTGGTTTGGCATGGAAATAGTTAAACTACAAGCATCAATGTGAACCAAACAGGAAGAAAAATGAGTGACTGTCACAATGAGAGTGAAAGGGCCTTTTTAGGAATTCTCTTTTTTAAAAGAGTGATTAAAAAAAGCATGAACTTCTTTGTACACAAATTCAGCACAAAGCATGAGTTTTTATATTGTAATAGACAATGTCTGCAATCTTCAGCCAGGTTATATTGGCTCAGTTGTCAGACAATGATCCAATGAGAGAGCAATGGCAAGAAACTGACCAACCAAAAGCCGAATCAGGGATTGGAGCATCACTAGTGAGAGCAATCCACGGTCAGGACAGGTGGATACTATAAACCAGACTACATGGAGGGATTCTGTCAACCTGAACAGTGAATAGATCATTTTGCATAACTTTGTATTCTCTAGAATCACGTTATAAATCATACTGAGGTCAACAGAATCCCTATAAGCACATGTAAGACAAAGGAATTGCATTAGAAGTGACCTGATGCAAGAAGGTTTGAGATGTGGGGGCTGGGGACCTGCCCAAGACTCTAGTTCACACGCAGTAACTTTACATCAAACTTGTCCTATGTGTGCAAACACACTTAATGTGAGTGTGCCTTATTTCCTCGTACTGGTCACTAATCTAGGCTACGACCCGTGGCAACACACACGCTTCAAAGGCAATGTAGTGGTGGAGATGAGGAGGCAAACAGGCAACTGAGAGAAAACTCAGTAATGAAAGATCTAACTGACATCAGGCCCATAATTAGGATTTTAATAACTATATGGTTCTTTACTATTTGAGGACAAAAATACCTTTGGCATCAGGATATACTGTGTTGGTTTCGCACTAAATATTATATAACAGTAGATGCTTACCCTATCTGACAATATCCTGTGACAGAGTCATGAATTATCGTGTGCAAAATCATTTAACCAAACCTCTAGCTTTCATTAGGTTTGTATACTTAATGCTAACTTTAATAAGGGTGCGGATCATACTTGTTTCTTTTTTATGTTAGGTTACGAAATTCTCTTGGTTTGACACACAGTCCTTTGCTGTTTGTTAAGCATGATAATATATTTATATATACACATAATTTAAATCTGTGACTAGACATATACATCAGATATACATCAGTATATTTATACATCAGATACATTAGCTATACATTAGTATATTTCTGACCCTACTTACAAATCAAAAAAATAGGCAATGGTGTGGCTCTGCTAGTCATCTGAAAGCTGATGTGACATGTTTGTGTGTGTGTGTTTGTGTGTGTGTGTGTGTGTGTGTCAGTATTGTAAATAAAGCAGAGGAACTGACTGGGGCAAAGCACAAGTAAGCATCATCTACATTGTTAGGTTTAAGAGGTATGACCTAAAAGGGTTTCTGTCACCTAAGCGCTGTTTGTGCCTGTTAATGGAGATGATAAAACAGAAGCAAATGCATAAATCAAGATAAAGATGTGTAGTAGTATCTCCTGTCTATGACATCACCTTGTAGCACAATATGCAAATTATCTACCTTTCATTTCTAATTTGCATATCAAACCACAAGTGATGTCATACACTGTAGACATCATTTAAAACATACAGCAGTTCTCTTAATCTATTGATTTGCTTGAAACTCTGCTAACATAAAGCAGAGATGATTTGTTTATTCTCTACATTCACAAATTAAGCAATGTTTAGGTGATGGAGCCCCTTTCACACTTGGAGCAGCCTATAGTGTGTTTCCAGCATCTCTAAATTCTGTTATAGAGCTGCTAATTATTTAGTATTTCTTTCCAAACGTGTGTTTTACAAATCTCTTTATTGGAAAGGACATGGAGGCAAAGTGCCACCAAACCAGATTACATGCTTTGAAAGTTCTGAATGCTAAAGTCTCAGATTATATCACTGTGGAGAGCTGAATTAAACAAATCTATTGGGTCTTATGGTCATCGGGTAAATGATCTGTCAGATCTGTGAGGTCCATCTGGTCAGTCACAATACTTAGTGGAATCTGTCTCTGAGAAGGTGTCTTCTTACCTTCTCCCAGAGGGTCCAGTGTATGGATCATGAGTTGGAAGATGGTGCTGCGGATGGTGCTGTTGTGCAAAGAGGCTGAACTTCCCCCTCTGGTAAGGAATGGCTTCAGCTGGACAGAGGTACGACAAACATGACTTTATTTGAGAAAAACCACTAATATAATCTCAATATCACTACAGCGGCTGCGTATTTAACCATCTAAGTGCCTGGGGGGGGGGGGGGGGGGGGGCAACATATCTTGGACTCCTCAACTCAAAAAGGGTAAATTGGCAGACATTACACAATAAAGAGTGTAATAAGGGAAACAATAATTGTGCACTTCTGTAATAACAAAGAGACCAAACAAAGGATATGTTAAGAGGTTTAAAAAATGTATAATTACTGGGATTTGTTTTTAAAAAAACTGAGCCTATGAAATTTGTTATGTAAAAATGCACCACGATGATGACACAAATAAAACTATACAGCTGAGTATTAGCCTGTATGCCATAAGCTATAAATACAACCCTATGACGGCTAACTTTTGACACTTAGCTGACTGGCTTGAGCATGGGAAGTATAGTTCTCCCATGACTGATTTGCCAGTGGTTAGCCCTAACTGATATAGGGATATAGCTTAGTGCTATTTAGGATTCAAGTGCATTTTAGTCATCAAGAAGGATATATATATTACATACAAATTGTTTAATGCCCAAGGGGGATATTTGAATGTAAAATTCTGGGAACAAAATCACAGCTGTAATAATAGTTAACTTAAATACCTGGTCATCTAACAATGTCGTCTCTGTGGTGTAAGGTGTCACAACATAGAAAATCCCAATTATATCTTGCCCAAAATTTAAGTTTCCAACTGTTCACATCACGCTATATATTCAGCATGGGACATTAACAAAAAATAGACACAGGGATGTGCGTAATCATAAATAAAACTAAAATTGTGAAACTGATGCTCCAAATCTGCCAAAATCCAATCTTCTGTCGCCAGAAACAAACTGTTATTTCTTCTGTTATTTCCTTCTGGCTTCTTGCAAATGATTTGGGCATCATTATCATAAATAAAATGTACTGAACCATAGCACGGCCTAGTACAATACCCTAGTCCCTCGCTTGAGTTTAGTACTGAGTGAGTCAGGATGCAAGATACAGCAATGACATGAAAAAGGTAGCCATCCATGCTTTTCAGCCAGAGATAATCCACAAAAGGGGGAGAAAATACTTCCCTAATCATCTGGATTCTTGGAAATATACATATAAAGACAAATTTCAGACAAAATGTTCCAATTAAAAAAAGTTTCTAATTTAACATTTATATGCCGTTTTTTCCTTTGACAACTTCGATTTACAACTTACAAATAAGTGAGGAGACCATAAGATATCAACCAACATGATGCATTTCACCTAAAACTGTTTGATTGATCAGTCTGCACATTTGACCAGCAGATGTGAAGCTCTTTGGATCACCTACCTTTAATCTGTTGTTGTCTTCAGCTGGCTTTTGTTCATCCCCTGCAACTGACCCATTGCCTTTCTGTACATAGACATGAAGAGTAGCCACGTAACCATCAATCAGGACTGCACACAGCTCATATGTTCATATACACAACCACAAAACGAGATACTCAATAATACACCCTGAATATGTAGTGCAGCTTATGGGTATCACATCTATATGGCCATACACTGATAGTAAAGGAATCAGACTCATCTACTTGTGTGGTTCATCTAGATCAGCGGTGGTGAACCTATGACACGCGTGCCACTACTGGCACGCCGAGCCCTCAGCAGTGGCACGTGGTCAGGTTCAGCTCTCACCGCTTATCTGCTCCGTTGCCCTGGAGGTGTAATAGATTGTCACCACCAGTCATCTGCTTCTTCTCCAGATGATTGGCGCATTTGCGTTCTGTGAAGAAGCGTTCAAGTCGGAAAGCAATTAACTGTTTGCTTTCCGACTTGAATGCTTCTTCACATAACGCACATGCGCCAATCATCTGGAGAAGAAGCAGGTGAACGGCAGCGCCCGACTATTACACTGATGCCTGCACCTCCAGGACAATGGAGCAGATAAGCGGGGAGAGCTGAACCTGTATGTATGTGTGCGTTTGTAAGTAGGTGTGTGTGTGTGAGTATAAGTGTGTGCGAATATGAGTATAAGTGTGTGCAAATATGAGTATAAGTGTGTGCGAATATGAGAATAAGTGTGTGTATGAGTATGATAAGTGTGTGTGTATGAGTATGATAAGTGTGTGTGTTTGGGTATAAGTGTGTGTGTGTATGAGTATAAGTGTGTGTGTATGAGTATAAGTGTGTGTGTGTATGAGTATATGTGTGTGTGGATGAGTATGTGTGTGTGTGTGGATGTGTGAGTATAAGTATGAGTGTGTGTGAGTATAAGTGTGTGTGCGCATGAGTATAAGTGTGTGTGCGCATGAGTATAAGTGTGTGTGCGCATGAGTATGTGTGTGCGCATGAGTATAAGTGTGTGTATGAGTGTGAGTTTGTATGAGTGTGAGTATGTATCAGTGTGTGTGTTTATGAGCGTGCGTGTGTATGAGCGTGCGTGTGTATGAGCGTGTGCGTGTGTATGAGTATAAGCGTGTGTGAGTATGCGGTGATTGCACTTTGTGGTCTGCAAATTTGTGTCGGTCAAAAATTGGGCACTCGGGACCAAAAACGTTTGTCATCACTAATCTAGATAAAATGATACATCTATCATGTATATTGACTGCCAGTTATCTTTTCACATTGGAACTGGAAAGAATTTCTACATTTAGTTCTATAGTCCAAATTCACATAAGTAGATGGTAAAAGCTTCCCTTGGTCCTCCCTGTTTTATATCAACAGACAAATTCAAGGTCAGTACTTTCTACACAAATAAAAGAAGCTAGACACCTTTCTGCTAAGTTGAGTTCGCACTACAGCTAGTAATGCTGCAGGCCTGCTTTTTGTTCCTATTGTCTATTCTATTATCCTATTGACTTAATTAGACCGTGCTCTATCTCAGTAATTTGGCCGGCATTTGCAACTTGTTTTTTTTAGGAATAAGGCTAAAAAAAATGCCCATCAGGTAATATCAAGTGCTAACAAGTCATTAGTATTCAGGAAGGTTACAGATACCAGTTTATATAAGAACCTTAATCAGGGTTTCAGGGGCATTTAGCATAATGTCTGGAAAAGACTGCTGAATTGTACATGTAAATTAGACAGAGCGAGATCAGTTGATTTTGAGTTTCTTAAAATGTACCAACAGCCCACTGTGAAATGAAAGCTGTTCTGTTGCACATTATTTGTTGTATAAACTTTTCACATAGAAGTTTGGACTGTGTGTAAATGACCTTGGGTCACATTCTCTTTCCGACCTCAGATACTCTTTAAGCTGAGATACTTTCTAATGGGCTAGCATATCAGCTGTGTATATGGCATCATAGTGACAAACATACGGCAGTGTAAAAACTCCTCTTCTACACCTGAGAACCATAAATGTCTAAAATGCGTGTAGGAACTGATGCCTCGTATGCATGTCCTTTATAGAAGGGAAAATTGGCACAGGTCATAAAATGCATAATGGTATCTATTCATGCTATTTAAAACAATAATTAATGGACAACTGCTCTAAAATCTTCATGAAAGGATTCTGTGAAGTCAAATCAAGACACATAATAAATACAAACCTTAGTTGTATCTTCCAAGGCCATGACTTTAACAAGTCGCTTCCTTTTGGACAGTTGCTCCTTCATCCATCCCTCCACCTGCACATTTATTTTCATAAAGAACACATACAGCCCATAGGCACTGAGAAGCAGCATGCTCTCCCACCAAAGGATAACATTATCCACGAAGAAGATGATGAGCATGATTAAATCAAGAATATAGAAGGAGACATCTCTGAACAGAGGCCACCAGGTCAGATTAAGTATCTCCCTGGAGAAGAGGGCACAGGTGCCAATAACAAATAGGATATTAAATACGGCAGACCCCACAATGGTGCCAATGCCAACATTGCTGTGAGAAATAAATACCCCAATAAGGGAAGTGAAAAGTTCCGGTGCCGAACCACCGGCTGCCATGAAGGTAGCACCAGCTACATCTTCTGATATCTGAAGCTTGTCTGTGATAACACCCAAAGCTGGGACAAAGAATTCATCACACACAATGGCCAAGGCCACAAAAACGTACATCATGCCAAAGATATGTAGAGACACCCAACCACTCCTACGCTGTTCTACGCTGAACAGGTCTTTTGGATACTCCCCTTTGGCATGAGGCAATGGGGGTCTTGTGGTGGTGGTGGGAGCAGTAGAAATGGTGGTTGTCATTGGTTTAATATTGGGGGTTATTGGATCCGGATCCACAAAAATACAGTGCCTGGTTTTCGTCCTTTCTGTCACATTTGAAGTTAATGGAACTGAGAAAGAGGTGGTACTAGTGGTGGTAGTTGTGGTTCTCTTGGTGGTTGTTCTGATGGACTTGGTTGTGGTTGTAGTTGTGGTAGGGGTTGTTTTTCTTGTCAGGTTTAACAGTTCTCTTACAGAGATCTTGATTTCTGATTCCCCTGGAAAACTAGGCTCCTTTACTGACGTCTCTGTCCAATGTTCTGTGTCCACATTCTGATCAATGGACAGCTGGTATAGTGAGCATAGAAACATCACACAAATTATGAACAAAATCCTGTTCCACTGAAGTCTTTTTCTCCTGTGTAAATGCATTTTAATAGTACAGCTGAAAGATAAGCCACCTCAAAAAAAGGGGTGTTTTTTATTCTATAAAATGCCTTGCTTCTCAATGAGATGTTTTCATTTTCTCCTGTGTTTGCCATCCATCCTTTTGGAATTTTCCAGCACACAAAATTTTAGCATGGGAATCCTGCAAAACCACACACACATATGATCATTAATAACCTGCTTAATACTAAGTGTTCCTAAAACCTCATTATATACATATAGTATATGTAGGTATGGTAAGGTATGGAGCTTCTTTTTCTTTTACAACTGTATAGAACATCTAACATATGTGCATATAGTCTGTATGATAAGGTGAGTTTCCCCAAGTCCAAACCTTATTAACTAATCATGTTTACAAATAGTTGTGGAAGCCTGTTTCTGTAATTAATGTGGCTCTGTCATAAGAATTGACTCATTCTTCTTTGGGCACATTGCATCATCTAACAATTCGTTTCCACTTTCTTTAACAGACATAAAATAAAGTATGAAGAGGCACTCACTAGCACCAAGGAGGGGTGGGGATTAAGAGAGGCCTGACCCAAGTGCATGGGGACCACCTTACACCCGTGAACCCTCTTGTATCATAGGACCTGCAGGGGACTCTGCTATATCATTACCAATTGTAATGCAGTTTTAGGATGGCCACTTCTATAATGGCAATTACAGCTGGATTTACTATAGTCGTGCACATTACAGCTATCTATAGTGATTGCTGTAGTTAAATCCTTGTGTGATAGGGTCACTTTCAAGACTGACTAAACTTTGAAGAGCTTATACTACAAAAGCAAAGGCTATCTTTAATTACCATTCAGTTTCTTAGTTGATCTCTTGATGGATATACTGAATAGCATCCCTGACTGGATTAGTTGAGAGATCCCAGACTGAGAGTGATTACTGTAATTGTAGTGGGTAATGCTTGCAATCAAAGGAAACATAGAAGATAGGAAAATATTGATACTATCTTTCTCCACATAAACAGTGCAAATTGATGGACTGGAAAAGATAGGCAAGTTGGAGAATTTTTCTGCACAGTGCACGGTGATTGGACGGCAGAGGGAGGCAGAGGGAGGCAGAGGGAGCCGAAGAAACTTTTACAGCTGATCCTGCTTGCGGTTAGACTATATAGAGGACTCTGGCAACTGCTAATCAGATTATACAGGACGGAGTACCACTTCCAGTCATCTGCTGCTGTTTGCTTTTAAAGCTATTTTTTAGTGTTTTTATTTAAGCCTAACCAATTAGGGGCCAATAAATACTTTACTATCTTCTGGTACACTATGGTCTGCTTCTCCTATCCCTTCCACAGCATATCCTGACTGGATAAATACTTACTATTGTGTTTACGGATATACACATTATTTGTTTGTTCTTATGTTTTTTCTATGTACCTGAGATTCTCAGCTGTCCCATATTATTGGGATAAGTACCTGTTTTTTTTATTGCGCAAAATTTTTTCTTGTTTTAACGGATTATTTTTTACTTCTTTGTCAGATCCACGATTTAGTGAACAGGCTGGTACTCACTGGATTTTCTGCCTGCTTCACTTCTAGTAGGCAGGACTGGTTGAGCAAAAATAATATTAAAATGTAAAATGCTGCTAATGCTATTCCAAGCCTTTTAAAAAGAGCTTTTACTTCTATAATAGGCATAACTGTTCAACATGCAGGAGAACTTTACTAAAGGATTAAAATTATATATCTGTACTTTGTGCATTTTAAAATAAACATTTTTCCAACATACAAAGTGTATATTTGGGATCAGCTTAGTTTGCGTCCATAGAATTCAAACATACACTGACTCCATCAGTAGATAGGGCATGACCTCAGGGATCATGGTCAATTATTGTGCGATATGATTAAAAAACATGATTATAAGCAGTGCATCCCTCTCAACACTGGAAATATACAACAATAGACACTGTTCTTCTAGAGCTACTATCCGTGGCAACTCTCTATGTATCCATGTAAACCTAGCACAGTAAAATAATCTGTTTTAATGTAAGCCATTCTAGTGCATTTCCTCAGAATCTGCAGAAATCTATTAATGTAATTTTCTTAGAAACAACAAAGTATCAGCAGATTTCAAACATGATTTGTTAATCCAGATAATATAATCACATTAACGTAATCTTTAGATCACCACAGCTACACAGGGAAATTCATTATTCAGGGAAAACTGGTTCTGCTTTCAGCTAGAAGGTCTGGCAGCGATTTAAAAATGGCGACAGTCTGTGTTAACATCATGGGTGTGAATATCCGCTTAATACTGAATATTTGGAATATCTCTGTAGTTTAACATTCTATAGAATATTGCTTGAATAGTTCAACCAAAATGACAAAGTCTTCTGAAAAGAGAATAATTAGAATCATATAATAATTTGATTTCAATGTTAAAGTACCACTTTGCATGTATTCAGTAGTGTTAAGAAACATGTGTCTTGTATTGGGAGTATACATAAATGGGAAGCCTGTTAAACCAGCTAGGGTACCTATAAAATAAAAAAGAGATGCTACCACTGACTATATTTATTGTCTGCTTGTTTCTTATATAGACATGCCAGTGTGAAAGGGAAGCTTAGAAACAGTAAAATATTCTCTATTCCAGGCCTTGAAATCCAACTTGATTTGTAGTTTAGTGATTATGTTTTAAAGGTTTAACATCCATTAGAGGTTTCCTAAAATGTGATGAATTAAAAATGAAAGTGCTTTTCAAATACATAACACTGTAATAGTGATCAATTCAAATTGTTTCTAATACATTACAAACTTATACCTACATCATCAACAGAAAGTTCCTGCATGTGTACTATATGTGGAAGTTGGGTTTAGTGCAATATATATATAGATACCTTAGCATAAATAACTGCATGGATCAAAACCTCATTTTGATTCCTGTATCTATACATTTTATTTTTGCATATTTGTCTGTATCTTTCAGCCAGACTCCAATATCATCTAAAATGCATTCATCTCTTAGCTTTGAGATACATTACGTAAGATAGTCTAAAACCAAAATTTAATAAAAACACTACTTTTTGGGCTGATGGGAACTGTAATCTGCCTGCAGTCTTTGTAATGTGGAAGATGAAGCTGCTTTAACACTGCTAAATAAGACATGTTGTACACGTGCATCGTCAGCTAGCAACATAATATTTGTAATCCACTGTTCAACATATGTTAATTAATCATTGCAGCTCTAACTACAAGAGAAATTCATGATTCAGCCAATAGAACAGTAAACATCAGTAAATACTGTCTATATAACATTATCGACTGACAAATAACTGCATTAATATAGTAAATAGAAATAATTTCCGTACTGTTTTTTGAACATGTGCAGTTGGCCAACATTGAACAAGCTATTTTATTTATTTATTTATTTAGAAAGTGTTTTACCAGGAAGAATACATTGAGATTTCTCTCGTTTTCAAGTATGTCCTGAGGACCCAGTCCAGAATGGAATTACACAGAGTTACACATTTAACAGTAGATTCACAAATAAATACATACATATATTAAACAAGTTGGAAGGAGAACATACAGGGTAAATCATTATTGATACAAAAAAGGAACAACATGTACAGTATACGAAGGAGTTTGTAAACTAATAACAGGTACAATCTGTTTTGAGGATTTGGGAGATACTTATTTTCAGGGATCTTAGAGTAGACGATGATTTAGCAGAAACGGGAAGGCTATTCCACATATGAGGAGCTCTATATTAAATTACAGAAAAAAGTGCCACTTTAAAAGCATCTTCCAAACATAGTCCAACAGATGCCGGTATATACTCCTTAAATGTCACCTTGGATAGGGGGACAGTTTATTCTTTTTCACAAATAATTCCTCAAAGTATAAATGCACAGATTGAAATCACTGTACCATTAATATGTGACTCAAACAAAATTACATTTCTATTCCAATATCATCTGTGTAGAAACTCAATTAGACAGAGACAATCCTATACATAACAGAGAGCCCTGCTTACATTCTAGCGGATGGCTAAGAATGGATTATTTTGCATAACTATAACATTGTGTGAATTAGAACAGTGTTACTTGTATCGCAAATATTCCAACATTATCCTGTAAAAATGTACTTTGCTTGTTAACAAATACCTTTATAATCTCCTGAACTTTCACTAATCCTGTGCCTGAGCTCAGTAAACCTATTTACAAAATAAATATTTGTCGCTATACATTGGTGCAAGAGAGACAAATTATAATTGTATGTATTAGCAATCTTCTATAAGCAATTTTACAAAGCTCTGGTGGATGAACTTCTAAATCTCGCAGTATTATTACAAACAAATATTATGTGTGGATTATGTGATTTAAAGGAGATATTTCTCAAATCAGTTCAATCATAACACTTATCATTGGGCTCTGTCCAAAGAAGTCACTATTAGAACATTGCAATTGAAATCATATCCATGGGTATAAATCTAAGACTAAGGCTGTTGATAGTATTGGAAACATACCTTAGTGGAGAAGCCAGCAGGTAATTTAGAGGAATCATTCGCTCTGTTAGTCTTAAGGGCAAATGAAGCCCGGTGAGGAGCGGTGGACAAGGGCAAAGGCAAAACAAAATGTCTCCATCACAAGCAAATCTCCACCAGCTAAAGTCTACTAAGGGTCAGATATGAAGGACACACTGCATAGGCAGTGTCCAATCCACATTAATACCTGCAGTATTAAGGAGATTATACAGCACACTCTACTTTCCTCACTCTCAGGAGAGACGCTGCTGAATGTTTTAGGAATGGAGAGACATTGTTTTCTTTTATTAAAATGTGTTGTGTGATTAGGTTTAGGGCAGGTCTACAGGTTTAGATGTAAGAAGAGCTTAGCTGACATCACTGCCTGAAACATTCATATATTTAATCAGAGTTCAGACATAGACAGGGTTGGCTGATTTTATATACCATGACAGTATTGTAATACTGATTGTACATGCTCCACCTAATCAGTAATGTATCTTTCACAAGGCAAACAAGGCACTCACCTAGGGCGGCGCTTTGCCAGAGGGTGTTAAAGCACACTTCTGGTGAGTCAAACATTTTCACTCCCTCCCCCACTGTTCAGCAAGCTTTAGCTCCTTCCAATTAATCAGGTTTATGGGGGCTTGTAATGGACGTGGTGGGGGTATGTAATGAGGGTGATGGTGGCATGTAATAGGGATGATGGAGCATTTAGTGTGTGTGCAATGTGAGTGATAAGGGATGTTGTGGGTGTGCAACGTGGGTGATGGGGCATGTCGTAGGTGTGCAACGTGGTTGGGGGGGGGGGGTGCCCAAATTTTGCCTGCCTAGTGCAGCACAAAAACAAGATACAACACTGCACGTAATATAATCTTTTAGAGTTTAAGTGACCATATGTCATGGTCAGGCGCACATTATCATCATACAGGCAAGTTGAGACACATAGTCCTCATGGTGGTTCCAGTGTGTTGAAAGGATTTTTATCACCCCTACAGGGTCCTCTTCCTATGAACTTTGTTGTGTTCTATTTCATTAAAAAAGGACTATGCACATTTTCCCTTTATTGGTGGTCAGTATCTCTTGAGCCCACTAACAAATTCACTTTTACTTTAATAGAGATGCACGGTCCTTGTGTGCCCATGTATATTGTATCAAATCTTATTTAAAAACAAAGCCAACCAGTGCTCAGTTGTCCTGACCCTCTGTGCAGTCAGCCGACCATTATAAAAAGTGTTTAATTTTTCTGCTTTCTTCTATATACATCTGGGCCATTGAAATCTGATCCTCAACAAGTATTTATTGGTTTAAATATACTCCACGCATTATTATTCTGTTTATTGTTATTCCTTTGTAATTCCTTTTAGTAAGAGGTTTTATTTATATGTATCCTTTATACTATTTTTATTTCTGATTACTCACTATTTTTTCTTAGTCAGCCGACCATTGTTGACCTCTATTTAGCCTGTATTTCCAGTATACAACTCTACCTGGTCTCCTGACCTCAGCTGACCTCTGCCTTTCTTCTTACTACCAGCCACAAACCATTCGGACTCTTTGATTTGATTCTGCACTCAGACACCTGTCTGACTCCTGGATTACCTTCTGAATATACTATGTAGACTTGTCTTGCCCTGTACCATACTGTCTGCCCCAATTGTTTCCTTCACTGGATTGAAAAGGCTGTCTCCATATGGAACTTTCCCCATCAGTGGTGTTTTTGTAGAGTGCTTCTCTGTATCTTGGTTGGATACTATCCAATTGGGAACAGTTATTTATCAGCACACTCTTTGCCATGGATGCAAACAACATATTCATACTACTTATATTAACAGTTCAAGGATTGGGTGTAATGAATTAAGGAGAGATCCGAGCCAAAGGAGATCCCAATATAATGTCAATGGCCTGGGGAAGAACAATAATCTAGGAGACCTGAATGCGCCCATCGAACATATTTTTACACTTTACTTGTGTGGACTATATAGCCAGTGGTCAGGGCCAGATTAAGACATTGTAGGCCCCTGGGCTGCAGGTATTGTGAGGCCCCCAGTAAATATAAGATGACCTTACAGGAAAAAAGTTTTACTAGTAAATAATAATTGAAGATTATGCTAGCTTTAGTGTATTTATAATCTTAATTTTAGTAATGACAGGAGGCGAGTATTTTGCATAATCTCTCTTTACTAACTCCATAGCAGCAAAGAAATAACATTTGTAACAAGAACCAATCAAAATGCAACAAGAGGTATAGTATCCACTGTGATTAGGCTCCTCCCCCTCTTTCAGCTAGCGACATCACAGACGGAACAGATCCAATAACGATCATCCACACTAATGCCAATGGGCAAGATCCGCCAAAAAGAATAACAAGGAAACTCCGAAAAACTTGAGGCAATTCAAAATCTCATCCTTGGAAGGAAAGGAGCGCTGTCTGGAATTAAACTGAAACGACAGTGACACACTTACACACACAGACAGTGACGCACTTACAGACACCTTTACATAGACAGTGACACACTTACAGATACCTTTACATAGACAGTGACACACTTACAAACACCTTTACACAGACAGTGACACACTTACAGATATAACCTGAGACACACTTACCACTAACACTTGTTTCTTTTCTTTATTTTTTTTTAACCCAAATTTTTTTTGACGTTTGTTCTCCTCCCTGCTCTTCTACCTTCTTTTGTAGGGAGGAGGATTGCTCAGACGGTGTCTGCCTCTTAGCTTCGAAGAGGCAGGACACCGGAACTCCACTTCTTATGAGTGTGGGAAGTCACATGACATCCGGCACTCCGACAGTGTCACAGCGTGAGGAGGCGAAGCATGTATCCCTCGTGCTGCGCTCACTCCCCAAGCAGCAGGTGTATTTATTTCACTTATATTTTAACCAATGCAAAATGTAAGAAATGCATTTTAAAGAACTTTGAAAGCACATTAATATGCATTAATATTTGGAAAATGCATTTTGGGCAATAGACAGTGCCTTTAATTTCTGGCTTTTTCCCTGCTTATCTTACAACAGTCTAGTCAAAAAGGAATATAAAAAGCCACTAAACTTTTTTTTTTTTTTTAATTCTGCTTATTTAGCATAAGTTATTTTTGAAGAGATTTGTACTTTCGAAGATACAGATTACTTCTTCCCCAGTATCTGTCTCAGTAATCCGCTGTGGGCAGCTGTGTGATTTGTGCTGGAGTCTGAAAAAAGGTCTCCCACTGCTGTTGTATTAATTAAAGTGAAAATAATAATAAGTTATATTTCAAGTTCATCAGAAATGTATGAGCAGAATGTATTAGAAGCATTTGAATCAAGAAAACCAAAGACATAATGCCTTTTTCATGGAGAGATATTTATACTTCCCAAGATATTACTACCTAGAGTAAATTATTTTATTTTGCAAAACTTTGCCTAAAACAATTACTGTATTGTATACCAGTACTATTACTAATAGTTAGGAAAGAGTATGAATATTTACAGGACGTCATGCCCAGGTTTATTTCTACGGATACATTTTTCCATTTACCTGCTTTATATATTGTACCTTGTTTCCATATTATGGACGTTTTTCAAATTTAACCCCTTAAGGACAGAGCCTTTGAAACATTTTTGTCCTTTCTGGACAATGGCTATTTTAACATTTCTGTGCTGTTTGTGTTTAGCAGTAATTTTCTTCTTCGTCATTTGCTGTACCCACACATATTATATATTGTTTTTATCGGGACAAAAAGGGCTTTCTATGGATGCCATATTTTTGATCATATCTTATCATATTATTAAAAAAAAATAATAAAATATGGTAAAAAAAAAAAAAAAACACAAATTTCTTTGTTTTTATTTGAAACAACTTCTCCTCATCGACAATAGCGAACGAAAAAACATGCTAAATAGATTCTACTATTTCTCCTGAGTACAGGGATACCACCCATGCATAGGTTTGTTGGGTTGTTTGGGGGCTAAAATGCCAAATTTGTGAGGTGCAGTTTTTTGTTTTCCAACTTGAAATTTTTACATGCAGACAGCCTGCACCCATGTCCCATTTGGGACATATTTGAAACCAGCCAGTGTATTTTACCCCATCAACCCATATATTTTTTAAAAGTAGACACCCTAGGCTATCTCAAATGGTGGTATTTTAACACTTTCCATGCACTATTTCTACCACCAGCCTTTGTCAAAGTTTGTGGTAGTAATTTTTTTGTGTTTTTTTTTCACAAACCTTGTACTTCAGACATAAATTTACAGATTTTGGTATGTGTCACTGCCAAATAACACCCCAATAAGTGTTCAGAAACATCTCTTGAGTACAGGGATACCCCCCATGCATAGGTTTGTTGGATTGTTTGGGGGGTAAAAGGCCAAATTTGGGAGGTGAAGTTTTTGGTTTTCCAATTTGAAATTTTGACATGCAGACAGCCTGCACCCATGTCCCATTTGGGACATATTTGAAACCAGCCAGTGTATTTTACCACATCAACCCATATATTTTTTTAAAGTAGACACCCTAGGCTATCTCAAATGGTGGTATTTTTACACTTTCCATGCACTAATTCTACCACCAGCCTTTGTCAAAGTTTGTGGTAGTCATTTTTTTGTGTTTTTTTTTCACAAACCTTGTACTTCAGACATGAATTTACAGATTTTGGTATGTGTCACTGCCAAATAACACCCCAATAAGTGTTCAGCAACATCTCTTGAGTACAGGGATACCACCCATGCATAGGTTTGTTGGGTTGTTTGGGGGCTAAAAGGGCCACATTGTGAAGGTGCGCATTTTCAACTTGGAATATTGAGCCAGCCTGAGCCCATCTTTCATTTGGGACTTTTTTTTAAAGTAGGACAGTGTATTTTACCCCAAAAAGTATATATTTTGTAAAAGTAGACACCCTAGGCTATTTTAAATGGTGTTATTTTAACACTTTCCATGCACCAATTCTACCACCAGCCTTTGTCAAAGTTTGTGGTAGTCATTTTATTGTGTATTTTTTCCCACATACATTGTACTTTAGACACAAATTCACATATTTCGGTATGTGTCACTGACAAACAATACCACAATATATGTTCAGCAACATCTCCCGAGCACAGGGATACCACCCATGCATAGCTTTGTCAGCTTTGTTGGGTGTTGAAAGGCTACATTTGAGAGGTGCGCTTTTTGATTTTCAAACTTGGAATTTGAACATGTAGAGCAAGGAAGGGGTTAATAGCTCTTATAAGAGCCTTTGTAGTACTGTACAAAAAAATTAACCCCTAAAAATGCACAGACAAGAAAAAAATTTCTGCTGTGCAGTGATCAGTGGCAGGGAAGGGGTTAATACACTACACTATACAAAGGGTATGGCTTTTATAAAAGCCCTTGGGACTCACAATTTTTTTAACATTTTATTTAATTTATTACAATTAAAAAATTATGTTATACAGATCTGTCTCTTTCCCTCACTAAAACTCAAGTGAGGAGAGGGAGGCAGATCCATATGGGTCAGAACAATATTTACCAATATTGATCGAACCAGACGAATGGTGATGCTCATCTGAGAAATCACCAAACCACCTTTGCCACTGATCGGCTGTTACTGATCGCTATACACGTGTTCAGACAGCTTCAAAAGGAATACACGTAATCCCCTAGTGGGTATAATTAACCCCTAGCGAGTCTGACAAAAAAAATGCTGATAGCAAAAAAAAAATCCTTCTGCGACTAGATTGCTCCATATGCGCTGCTTAGGCAGTGACCATATGCACTGCTTAGGCAGTGACCTTATGTGCTGCTTAGGAAGTGATATACGGCAAGGAAGGGGTTAATAGCTCTTATTTAAAAAAAAAATTACGTTAAACGTAGTCCCCTAGCGGGTATAATTAACACGTGACGGGTGTAATAAAAAAGTTTTAAAAAAATTAAAAATGCTTCTGCAGCAAGATTGCTGCATTTGCGTCAGATCTCTGCTTAGGCAGTGATCTACAGCAAGAAAGGGGTTAATCTCTCTTAAAAGAGCTTTTTTTTATACTGTAATGAATTACAGTAAAAAAAATTAACCCCTAAAAAATGCACAGACAGCAAAAAATGTGCTGCTGTGTATGATCACTGCGTACACAGCGATCAATGGCAGGGAAGGGGTTAAATGGCTTTTATAAAAGCCCTTGGTGTTTAAAATTTTATTAAATATTTGTTTTATTATTTTATTTTATTTTTTTACTTTATCTGATCTGTCTCTCTCCCTTACTATAACTAGTAAGGTGAGGGAGGCAGATCAATACTTGTCAAAGGCAATATTTGCTAATATTGCCTTTGACAGTATGATAAGTGCTCATCAGAGCACTTATCATACATGCCTGCACACAGATCACATAGATCTGTTGTGCCGGCATCGATTGGCTCCCCCTAGAGCATCGGAAGTGAAATACTTTCACTTCCGATGCTCTTGCCATTAGAAGGGAAGCGCTGCCTGTATAGGCAGCGTTCCCTTCTACTGAGCCGATGGGGTCGCTCAGGAGAGCGACCACCATCGGCTCTGGGGAGCAGAACGGTGTTGTTAAGTGCCTCGCTGGCGAGGCACTTTAACAACACCGGAGATGCTTAGAAAGCGAACGATCGTTCGCTTTCTAAGCACATGTGTGCAGCCGGCGCAGCCATTTTTAAATGGCTGCTACGATCACTCCGTGGAGTGATCGTAGCGCGCCCCTGCACTTTTGGGGGGTGTTGCACAATGGCTCTACCTAGAGGCATTGTAGCAACACCGTTAGAGTAAAGAAAGCGACCGCTGGTCGCTTTCTTTACTCAGTTTAGTGCATGACGTGCCAGGCACGTCAGCTGTCGGCAAGTCCTCGATTTGCCGTGACGTGCCTGGCACGTCATCTGTCGTTAAGGGGTTAAATAAGCGAAATTAATTATACACTGTTATTGGATGTTTTGTTGACTTATTACTCTGATCTCACCAGATTAAGGCAGGTCTAGGAAACTCAATCTCACTAGATTAGGTAACTAGCTATAGTTTCCTGAAAATATTCTGGAGGTACCCTCCTGAGTACTGGAACTTCAAGCAACTGACTTGCAGACAGTCGCAGAGCTAAGTGCACAAGTTTACACTTGACAGATTATTCTTCAAAGAGCTGTGCTTACCCAACAGCTGCTGCTGGGTGGTTACGCTTATCCCTAAAGGAAGATTGCAGATTATATATTTTTTCCTTATTGACACTTATCCACATGGGCAGCCATGTTGAAGACATGGTTCCAGAAGCGGAAAATAAGTGAGTCAAATCTTGGATTAAACAAAATATTAATAAATATAAAATATAGAGCCAGAAGAAGCTGCTACAATTAAACAAGCCTTAAAGGGACACTCACACCCAAAAATGAAATGGGTTTATATTTTTTTATTTTTCATTGTTGATTTCAGATATGTCTTTTTTTATTTTTTATGAGTTTATTTCATGAAATATTTTACTAAACAAGTGTGACTGGGCGCCGCCATTTTGTGTAATATGGTGTTTTTGGGTGCCACCCCCCAGTGACTTTGCAGTACTTGTATCTCAATTTGGGGTTGCGGACAAAAAATGCAGTCTGTACGTCTGAATTCTTTTTTTCCCCCCTCACTCAGCCTTATCAAAAACTCTGTGTTAGTTCTTAAATGGATAGAGTAACATCATCGTGTCAATTCACCCTCCCGCTTCACTTCCTGTTTCCCTTTTCCCCTTCCCTTCATTATCTATTTCTTTTAGTTAAAAATCGTGATAAAGGTGCAAAAGTGTTTTTAAAGAAAAAGACAATCCATTGAACTAGGTACCGAGCTATCTGGGCCCGACCCACTATGTACAGTGCTTAATTGGGGACATAATAGTTGTGATTATTATAAATTAAATATAAAATTAAATCAAACTCCATCCATCTCCATGCCAAGATTAGAGAAAAAACAAACACATACGAGACATCCCTATGGTTGTATAGGGAGAGGTATTAGCAGTAGGAAGAGGGAAGTGCTCATGCTATTGTACAGAGCACTGGTGAGACCTCACTTGGAGTATTGTACGCAGTACTGGAGACCGTATCTCCAGAAGGATAGGAGTTCAGAGAAGGGCTACTAAACTGGTTCATGGGTTGAAGTATAAAACTTACCAGGAAAGGTTAAAGCATCTTAACATGTATAGCTTGGAGGAAAGACGTAACAGGGGGGATATGATATAAACATTTAAATACATAAAGGGAATCAACACAGTAAAGGAAGAGAGTATATTTAAAAGAAGAAAAACGACCACAACTAGAGGACATAGTCTTAAATTAGAGGGGCAACGATTTAAAAGTAATATCAGGAAGTATTACTTTACTGATAGGGTAGTGGATGTATGGAATAGCCTTCCAGCAGAAGTGGTAGAGGTAAACACAGTCAAGGATGTTAAACATGCGTGGGATAGACACAAGGCTATCCTACCTATAAGACCGGGAACGGGGGACTAATAAAAGTATTCCAAAAAGTTGGGCAGACTAGATGGACCGAATGGTTCTTATCTGCCGACACATTCTATGTTTCTATGTTTCTATGAGACAAACACACACACATACAAACAAGTAATGTGTGTTGCTCTAAACTGTAACACTCACTTATATCCCTAAGGCGGCGAATATCAAACCGACTGGGATTAGGTCCCTGAAGCGACAAATGGCACTCCCTGGCAGATACTTCAGCTCTCTGGATATTACTGGGGGAATCTCTCCCACCAAGGTTGCCAGATTTTATAGTATTGTGTCATTTTAGTACTGACTTTATAGTATCCCCTTTCCATATCCCCAAAATGGCTCATTATGTTTTTCACATTTTCCCAGGTTATGGTTCCAGTTTGTTTCCAGTTACGTGCAATGCATAACTTCATTGCTAGTAAAAGCTGAACTGCCAATTTCCTATCTTCCTCCTTGAGACTATCCAGGTTTAGGTGGAGAAGGGCGGTTTCTCCACTCACTGGAAAGTGGCATCCAAAAAGAGCAGAAAGGGCAGAGAAAACCTCATTCCAGGTCTTCCTGACTCCTGGACAATCCCACCAAATTTGGGCATAGTTCCCCTCTAATTTTTGACACCTCCAGCATAAGGAACTCTGTGAGGGATCAATCCTCTTCAGGGATATCGGGACCAGATACCATCTAAAGAGTACCTTAAAGTGCAACTCCTGCAGATTTACGCAGTGGGTAGACTTCCTTGTCTGGATCCACGCTTTCTCCCATAACTCCCTATCCCTAACAATGTTTAGCTCAGTACAACATTTTCCCCAGGCTCTTGGGAATGTGTTATGTTTTATCTCATCCAACAGGGAATACCAATTCCTTAATCTGCAGGAGTTGGACCCATTCCTGAATATATTCTCTAGGAGGTTCAGAAGATTCTGATCCTTGGGACGAAACATATGGTGTCTGCTAAAGTGTAAGAGTCTCAAAGCCCCATAAGCATCTTTCCATTGCAATCCGTATTCGTCCATAACTTGTTTTAACAGTTTTGTCTTACTTCCATGTATTAACTGGGTAAAAGTCAACTTATGTTCTCTAAAACTGTGACTAAAGGTGAGATCTGGGATTAAGTTTTCAACAACGTTCTCTACTACAGAGCCAACAATCTTATTTGACAAACCAGTTTTCCTTTTAAAAGTTAACCAACTACCCATTATGCCCTTCAGTATGCTGTTCCCAGAGGCGATTGTTAGTTCTAGGGTCATGGATCTATTGAGCCATAGTATGCTATCAAGCACTGTGGATCCCACTATCTCCTGTTCTATCCTGAACCAGTCCTCTTTCTAAGACTTAGGTATTTGTATTCTATGGACATGCAACAACATACTGGCCTCTACATATCTGGCAAGATTAGGCAGTCGGACCCTCCCCCCCCCCCTTATTTCCGGGTATATACAACCACTGCATAGCTATTCTTGTTTTTTTTTCCCGCCAGATATATTTACCCACTAACCTTTGAAACTGGTCACAGTGGGTGGCAGATAAAGGAGCTGGAATCATTCTCAATAGGTATAGCCATTTGGGTATTATGTATGCCTTGATGACATTCAACCTCCCTGTCCAAGACAGATTTAAGCTTTTCCATTGCCCTATTTTCTGCTGGAGGTCCGAAAGTAGGGGGGCGTAATTTATCCCCCCAAAAAAACGGAGATATTCCTAGGTATCAGTACTCCCAAATATTTGATTGATGAAGTTGCACATTCAAAAGGGAACTTGCCTATCAGCTCTACATGAATATCAGGAGAAATATTGAAGCTCAAGGCTTGTGTTTTCTTTATATTTAATTTGTAATTGGAAAAACGCCCAAATAAGTAAATTTCTACCAATACCTCTGCAATTGATTTTACTGGGTCAGTCAATGTCAGTAGAACATCGTCAGCGAACAGACTCATTTTAGAGACTCTCCCTCCGACCTGTACTCCTTTAATATTCATGGCTCTCCGAATTCTAATTGCCATGGGCTCAAGTGAAAGATGTAAAGAATGGGAGCCAAGGGACAACCCTGTTGGGTCCCATTCCTCACATCGAACCACCCAGAACACAGGCCCGGTCCTGCAATCCTTGCTAAAGGGCAGGTATAGAGAGCCATGACCGAGTTGACTAGGTCCCCCCTGAAGCCATAGGCCTTCAAGACCTCCTCTAGGAAGATCCAATCAACGCGGTCAAAGGCTTTCTCGGCGTCCAAGGCCAGGACAACAGATGGTGTTGGTTTATAAACTCTATCAGATCTAAGGTTTTCCTAGTGTTGCCCATGGCCTGTCGACCCTTCACAAATCCTGTTTGGTCTAGATGTATACGACCAAATTAAGTCTATCCGCTATGATAGAAGAATAGATCTTGGTATCTAGGTTAATTAACGAGATTGGCCTGTAGTTACTCACAAAGTCGCTGTCTTTGCCTTGTTTTGGGATTATACTTGCCTGGAGCATCTCTTTAGGGAATTCACTTTTATCTTTAATCTCATTAAAGGTCTTGGTTAGATGAGGTGCAATGATGTCAGCCACTTTTTTTTATAGAACAGGGCAGTAAAGGCGTCGGGGCCAGGTGCTTTTTTAAGTTTATTGATAGACTGCCTGATTTCCTGGATGGAAAAAGGGGCCTCAAGTTCTTTTGCCTGTTGCCGGGAAATCTTTGGGAGGCCTGTTTGGGCTATAAAAATTTTTGGGTATTCAATAGAAAGTTGTTTAACCTCCACGAACCCCGTATTCTTGAGATATTATCTTTGATATCGAACACCACCGCATCGTGATCGGACCAAGCTATTGTTTTAATTTGAACATCTTTACACTGACTGATTGTGCTCTGGTCCATTAAGATCCTAGAAAAGGACTTATGTCTGTTGGAAAAAAAGGTAAAATCTTTCTCCAAAGGGTTAAACACTCTCCATGCGTCGTATAAATTAAATCTCCCCAGCATAGAGTGGAAATTTCTAGTTAGGCCTCTGTCTGCAGGGGAGACTAATCTAGGAAGTGTGCCCCTTCTATCCACCTCTGGTTCTGCCACAAGATTTAAGTCTCCCAACACCATCCATGAGCCCTGTACGTATTCAGATATCCCATTTAGGGTCTTATTGACAAATTGCATTGGGCTTTTATTAGGGGCGTATATGTTTAGTATGGAATAAAGCCTGTCATTTAGTCTGCAAATCAGGAAAACAAATCTGCCCATTGAGTCATTCTGTTTATAAATTAACTCATATTTGATGTCCCGAGAAATCAAAATTGCTACTCCATTTTGTTTTTTCTCTTTCATTGCTGAGTATTCGATATAGGGGAACCTCTTTGACCTCAGTCTACAGGAGTCCATCTCTTTAAGATGTGTCTCCTGTAGACATGCTACATCAATCCTCTCGGAGTACAGCAAATCGGTCAAAGTAGGTCTGCACTGCGGAATATTTAAACCCTGTACATTTAGGGTTAAGAATCTCAGGGCCCCCATCTAGTCAGCATCTCCTCTTCCAGCCCCCGGTGTCCCATCCGAAGCATCAAACCTAGCTTCCATTCCCGAGCAACACTCCACACAAAAAACATCCAACCTACAACATTTAACAAATACCCCTCCCCCCCTGATGATAGGGAACCTACATAGTCCCCATCTCCCCCTGCTTCCTCCCTGATGCATGTAGCTTGCATCATACCACCCCTTGGTTTTGCTCAGTAGGAGCCAGGGGGATTAGATAATTTGTTGCTAAGTCATATAGAAAAAGGAAAAAGAGAAAAAAAAAAAGGAAGGAGGGGAAGAGGAAGAGGGAAGGAAACCCCCCTCTCTCTGTGAATTATTTAACTTTATGACAAATTTAACTATACAACCAACTTCAGTTTTAATTTTTATATTGTGTTATATATACAACCTATTGTGCGCCTGTACTGCCCTATACTTCTACTGAGTGATATTTATATCTTAATTTATGTTCCTCATGTCTACTATATAACTATATATAAATGTGGATCCCACTCCCCATATTTTTTCATTTTCAGGAACTTATCAATACAACCTAGATTCTTCAGCCACCCAGACTATGGGGGGGAAGACCCGCTTCTTTTATAACTTGTTTGTGACTTATTTTCCGATTTTATGATGTGCGATATATCAAGCCTAGTGTGTTCCTACAGCCCTGCTGCTAAGGGCTGTACTGCTAAGTTTTTACAGCTACCAAATAATATTTATATCTTATCAAGCTTTAATATTTCTCGTGACTATTTTTAGAACTAGCTATAGAGTTAAATCTCAATTCCCTCTTTTAAAAAATCCATTAAAATTATCAAAACATCGCAACCTCCTCCCCCCCCCCCCCAAAAAAAAGAGAACTATTTCCCCTTCCTTCTGACTTCTATCCAGTTTTCCTATTGAGTGATCGAGTATTCTAGGATGTAATTTCTCTAGTTTGTTGCCATATTGTGTTTACGGAGCCAATCCTTTGCCTCTCCAACATTGTTTACAGTATATGAGGAATCTGTGAACCAAATATATCACTTCGGTGGAAAGCCCCAGTTGTATCTGATATTGGATTTACGCAGAGCCTCTGTAAAGAATCCGAAAGATCTTCTTTTAGATCTAGTAGCGACTGATAGGTCTTGAAAAAATTGGATATTTTTGAACCTCAGATCCGTATATTCAAAAAATTTTCCCGCTAGAGCGACTTTCTGTTTTAAATAAAAAGAAGAAAATCTTATGATGATGTCTCTAGAGACCTCATCCGGCAGGTTATTTGGTTTAAAGGTACGGTGGACCCTCTCTATACTAGATTCTTGCGTAGCTTCCTGAACTCCCAAGGTGGAAAAGAGATCATTTAGGAAAGCTCTCAGTTTTACTTGTGTAACCTCCTCCGATATTCCTCGAAATCTGAGATTCTTACGTCTAGCCCTGTCCTCTGCATCATTAACTTTTGTCTCTAAATTATCCAGTGACACCTTCAACTCCTCTATCTGGTCATTAAGAGTTTTATTCGTGAAGTCAAGATTTTCCATTTTCTGTTCGCATTGCGAAATCCTTTCCCCGAGTCTAAAAACATTTTCGTTTGTTTCCCTGAAGTGTTTCTCGAGCTCATTTTTGAAGAGTGCCAGCTGTTTTTCCAGACACATCTGTAAATAGTCTTGAGTTATTGTCATCCCTACAAGGGGAGAGGTACTACCACTAGGGGGAGAAGTCACAAAATCAGTTTCCTCCGTGTTAGTTGCATCAGGGTCCCTTGAGGTACCTAGTATATCATAGTATATCCTCCTGCCCTCTTTTTGATGCAATATTATCGTCCGAAAGTGAGAGGGAGAGTGTTTCTATAATACACCTAATGCCTCGTGATAAGATAGGCAATAACTGGAGTGTGCTCACCCAAAGATTCAGAATAATCCTCCAGGGTCTCCACCTGGGGACTAGTCAGGTTTTCCCGATTCCCCATTATTCAGACACCTAGTTGGCAATATATAGGTTATTTAATAAGGATTTTCCTCAGTTCAAGCTACCGTAGGAGGAGTTATCTTTGTCTGGCACCTGACCAAAAAGGTCTTTCAGTGAAGTTTTAGTTTTCCTACTCAATAGGGATGCCACATATAGTTACACAGATGGTTCCCCCTTATCAACTTATCCCGTTTTTCTATATGGTAAAGGCTGTCTCAAATTTGTCTATTGGCCTTACAGGTGTAACCTTTCTAGGGGTTGTAATGTATGATACAGGTGTAGCAGAACCAGTTCCTCTCAGGGGACTAGATATATATTAAGATACAAACTGGGATATTATCCACACCTATATCAGTCAGCCAGAGAGCCCAGGTAGATATATAGTATAGAAATGTTATGCAATTCACAGTATTTTTCCGGTGATTTGGGGTCCACAGGTGTAGCAGAACCAGTTCCTCTCGGGGAACTAAATATATATTCAGATACAAGCTGGGGTATTATCCACATCTATATCAATCAGCCAGAGAACCAAAGTACATATATAGTATTGAAATGTAAAGCCAGTCAGCCTCGATCCACAGCAGAGACGCCAATCGTATCCAACCCCCCTGCGCTCCGAGACGCTCCGCCCACTCAGCGTCTCACGTCATCACGCGCCCTCCCCTCTGATCGGGTCAAGCCCTCTATACGTCTGAATTCTGATTATAGACTTGCATTGAATAGGAGGGAAATGTATCTATTACATCACAAGGTGGCAGAGTTATGACCTGTTTGATCAGGTCAGTCTCCTATATTTGTGTTGGAAAGCAGTTAAAAAAAAGTTGTACACAGCCATTGAGTCCTGCCCACTAGTGATACACAGGAGCCAATAAGAGAGCAGGGATGATATCTTATTACATCATCATGCAGGTTCTGGCCACTGTTGTCAAGTGAGACTTACTGGAAGATTTTGGAGAATGTTGCATCATGGGTAAAATTCTCAAAATGGATGCTGGAGATCGACACATAATTCATTCCATAATTTAATTTGTACAGTAATCCACAATGCATTTATGCACTGTTCACAACATGAAACAAACAAAAACAGGACTTCTTCACAAAATGAATAGTGCAATAATCGCAGTGCAAGTGAAAATGAAAGTACCATTGAGCTAAAAACCCAATAAAATCAAAAGCCATTGAGACATATTAAAACTAATGGGAAAGCTAGGGATGCGTTATGCTCCTGATAAGTGTTAAATGTCTGGGGTGATGGTAGACAAAACAACTCTCAGGACATGCTCAATGTCCATTCTGTTCCTATGTTTTGTCTTCAGCTGGACGTGAGCTGAGAAGCCCCTCTCACAGACATAGGTATATTACATCCTTACTGTCGTGTATCTGCTGAATCAAGCCCAAACTTCACTTGACCCATCTCTGAATTTTATAATTGTGTCCCTAAAGTAAACCATGAAGCGTAAACGCTTTCCTAATCCTCAGGGGGTTACTAGAAGAGATATCAGCGGAACTACCCAAACAACGCCATCTGTTCCTTGGCGGGCTTCTCATATTCAGACGTAGCTTCTGTCGCTACGTCATCGTTTCTCACTACAAATCAAAAGACTTTTTGATGAAGCACCCATCTGTGGCACACTCAACACCAGCTCGTGACCCATTTTTGGACCCACCAATTGAGAAATACTGGTCTAGACTATAGATCATAATAATAATGGCCGTGTAGGTGCTTAGTAATATTTTACATTTTTTAGTGTAACTTAAAGTTTGTGAAGTGTATAATTTGGGAACGGCTTCCTGGTGAAACATAAAAATAACTGTCCTCGTGGGCATTCCGATGAGCTAACACCGCTATGATTATTATTAAAAAATGACAAAACTGTATTTTTATGTCCAGTTAGGGTTGCCACCTTTTCTTCAAAAAAACACTTGGTACTGTCTCCATAGACTTAACATTGGCCTGATGCCAATTTTTTTTTACCAGGCGACCCTATGTCCAGTCTATGATAGGTCTGAGCGCACAATAGGAAATATTATTGTTCCCCTCTGTTTTAGTGACTGGCAGCTTGAAGACATACTTTCTGATCACTGTATTACATGTCTGTATCAGTATTGGCCCAAATGTTATATTATGAAAAGCAAATAACCAAAAATAAGGTGCAAGGAACAACTAAAGAGAACACAAATTAAAATGTGTTTCTTTGAGTGCCCAAGCACCAGCCTCTCTAGTCCAGAATTGGCCACTTGTCAACTCAAATATGTTACAAAATATTCAGCTGGGCAGTGTGGCATTTGGTTATCCTCTTAGAGTCTATAACTAACATCCATGCCAGTGACTGATTCCCTGTTACCACTTTACCACAATTTCACCAGAGGCTCTATGCAATAAAGACAGAAGGTCAGGGAATTGAAACATTTAAAACTTGAGGCCAAAGAAGCTAGAGTTGTAAATATTTTCCCATTTCCAACTTTATTTTAGCATTGAAGATTCATGTTTTTCCCATACAAAGAACTTGCTACATGCTCAATAATTTTGTTAGTGCATAACCTAACACATGCACTTGGTTTCTGTTCGGTTGATATATTAAAATAACTATTTTTTTTTAAATTACCACTACGATTATTTTGTGGTGAATTATGTAGGTGTCCAATATTTAAATCAGAGCAACCCTATGCCGAAGGTTAGCCATAACCTTGTTACGTTTTACAGGTTCCTTGATCTCTGTCGGAAGTGAATGAATTCACTGATTCAGTAATGCTTCCATTTACCAGCAACTAATGTGCATAGTAGTGTAATGTGCTGAACAGTTTATCTACCAGTAGCTGCATAAAGAAGCGGAACCTATTTGCTCTGCGGATGTTTCCGGGAGGGATATTCTGTGGTGCACAAGTAGTGTGCGTTTTTGGTTTCGTGTGTTTTTGTACTGCAGAGCGGAAAGAATAACACGGTGTGTGACGGATTTTAATGATTTGTGATTGTTCATATAATTGTTAGTATACGTATAATTATGTGCACATTACCGCTGTACTTGAGCACTGGATCTGGGCACCGGAAGTGTGTGTTATTCATATATCCCTTACAGGTTAATGGATGGCGTTATTTTGTATTTTTAGCATTATTTTGGAGTTATGTGTTGTGTGAAATATGAGATAATAAGTGTCACCAATCATAAAAATGAGGCAAATTATTTCTGCAGTTTGCATTTTTTTTCTCCCATCATGTGTAAACTTTTAAAGGGATTTTGGCAAGATTCTTTTTAAGACTTTTTAAAATAATATCTTGCTTTTTTTATTGCATAAAATGTAGGCTTTAGATTCGAAATTAAATTCCACCCAAATGAGTGACCACATGACTGTGTTACAGTAAAATATAAATCAGTCTGCAGTTTTTATTTTCCTGTGCAGCTTTGAAGCATGTATTGATCATATGTGCCCCTGAATAAAAAGGCAATATAGTCAAACTAGACCCAATGCCTCCATTGGCAAAACTACAAATATAATTTAGCAGCCCTTTTTAAAATTAATGTTTTAACCAATATGCAGACATTGTGTCACATGAGCAATAGAGCATGCTGACATCTTTGTCTTGTGCCCTTTTTTAATATGGTAATAGGTTAACTCAATAGTAAGTATTTCATAATCTAATAATTAAATTTACATTTTGCAGGTTTCCTGGGTCACTCTGTGCTTGAGTAGAATCAGTCACCATGCCTACAGTGGTGGTAATGGATGTATCACTCTCCATGACTCGGCCTGTCCCAGTGGAGGGGACGGAAGACTTCCAGCGCAAGCACTTAGCTGCTCATGGACTCACAATGCTATTTGAACACATGGCCACAAACTACAAGCTTGAGTTCACCGCTCTGGTTGTGTTTTCCTCTCTGTGGGAACTAATGGTTCCTTTCACCAGAGATTATAACACACTCCAGGTGTGTATAAAACAAACCCCAAACTTTCAATTAAGACAGATATTACCACATGGCTAGTTCTAGGTGATGTGCGTGGTATACACAAATTGCTCACAACCATTAAAATTAGTCCTTGTTGTACATCAGCTGACATGGTTTCTGTGGCATGTAAAGCAAAACCTGTGTAACTAATTACTATTCACTGCACTGAACTTGCCTTCATTTTCCATACTTTTCTATATAAGACTGTTGGAGTAGTCACACAGAGGTAGAAAAGTGGATCACAAATAACAAACTTTTCCTAAACACCAAAAAAACTGTCTCAATGCTCTTTGAAACAGTACATACATTATAAAATTCTCAACTATACATCAAGACCAAATCAAATGGCACACTGACTGCACTCTGTTCTTACAAAAATCTAGGTATGTGGCTTGACCCCAATCTATCTGTTGGCCTCCACATTGAAAAACTGTCATCAAAACTTTATCCAAAACTAGGTGCCCTCTATAGAAACAAATCCTGTCTAATCACTACAGCAAGAAACAGTACAACAAATTCCGGTTATTGAATATGGGGGTGTAGTGTATGCACCTCCACCAGAAACCCACCTTACTACATTGTTTAACTAATTTTACCTTTACAGCTTTTCTTGGAAACTCCCACCCTACCTGAGTAGAATGCTCTCCCCAGCAATACCCACTCACCGTAACATTTGATCCAGTACCAGCCCTCTGTTTGCTATTCCGCAATATAAAAAAAAGAAGCGGTTCAATCCTCATTTTCCTTCAGAGCACCGCGACTGTGGAATATCTTCACAGACGCCATCAAATCTTCCTCCAGTCTAAAACTCCTTACGTGAGCTCTGTCAATATACCTCAACACAGAATGCACCTGTAATCATGGTTGATTACATGTATACTGGCAATGCCAATCCTGTTATGTTTATTGCCAACCAGAACCATAAACAGAAGACACCAGAGACACATTAAAACATTTTTCTCTCAGTCTATGCATTTGCTTGCAATCCTTGTAAGGCAATGTATATATCACTTTCATTCTCTACATTCACGAGTCCCTTTAAGGATGGCTTCACAATAGTTCAGTAACATCATACTAACACTAGTACTATTTGTTCAAGATAATTTTGTGCTTGTTTATTATATTTTAGAACGCAAATGACAAGTGTGAGGATCTGTAATCTAAAAACCGCATATATATAAACATTAAACAAGTGTTTAATATCCTCCGTGTGCACTTACAGTATATATAGTGACGTGTATATATTGTGACTAACTGGCTTTGTTTTCTTCAGGAAGCACTGAGCAACATAGATGACTATGACAAGACATGTCTGGAGTTGGCTCTGCAAGGAGTGTCCAGTGTGGTCCAGCAAGAGTGGGGGGCTTCCATTCCTTGCCAGGTAACCTTATCAATATTGCATAAAAATATATTTACACCGTAATATACAGAGGTCCAGTTTAGTTTGTGTAAAAGATTATCCTCACATTCCTACATGGGTCTTATTTCTGGATTATACTTTCTGGGGGTCTTCACTCTGCTATTGCATAACATTCTGTACACTGTAGTATTAGCAGCTTTTAGTGAGAAATACATCAAGCATGTTTTCTGTTTGAATTTTCACCTTTTTTGTATGTTTATGTTAAAGCCTCAGTAAATGTGTTTGATGTTATCTATTAGCCAGCCAAATTATCCTTCCCTTCTCATCCTTACCATTTAAGGCATGTCTAAATTGGGAGCACACTGATCTTTTCCAGAAATCTTATCTTAGAAAATAATGACTGGTAATTTCTAATATGAAATAATATCACCCAGACTTTTCTGGACTGTTTGTGCTTGGTTTAATAATAAATAATTTTCTTTCTCAGATAGTGCTGGTAACTGATGGATGTCTGGGAATTGGGAGGGGATCCTTGCACCAGTCTCTTTCAACACTAAACCAGCGAATTGAAGGCAGCCGATTCCCACTGCCATTTCCATTCCCCTCCAAGCTGTACATCATGTGCATGGCCAATCTAGAGGAGGTGAGTTGGTTTGGCAGTGTTACAACATGCCACCTCTCTTTTAAACTGAAAGAGAAGATCAAATTAAGCTTTCATTTAATTTTGGCAAGTTAAACAAACATAACCTACCACTATGTAATGCATTTAAGGGTTTTTATTTTTTATTTTTTTATATTGTTGTTGTTTTTTTTTTGGTCATCTTTGTGGCACCCTTTATGGTCAACAGTGTGATTCATTTCAAAATTCTTCTAGTATTTACCTATAGTATATAGATTTTCTGAATATAAAATAGGAATGGAGTTTTACATTTGCTTGCTAACCGTTTAAATGATTATTATTTCCTGTTTAGTATGGTAGATGTCACTGATATAGTAAAGGAGATAACAAGCACTAGGACACCTACTTTGAGTGATTGACAGGTTGACAAACCAGAAAGGTTTTAGAAAATACCAGAAAGCGATGTATGTCAACTGCAGGCTATGCTTTTCAAAATATTATAAAATAATTTAAAAGGTAATTAAATAGGAGAAAGAAGTTCCTGCTCTTTTAGCATTGTTGATGGACAAATAATTGAGTTCCTTTTGCTGTCTTCACAGCTGCAGAGCTCAGATTCTCTAGACTGCCTTGAACGGCTCATTGACCTCAATAATGGGGAAGGACAGATCTTCACTATCGATGGTCCTCTGTGTCTGAAGAACGTCCAGTCCATGTTTGGGTAAGACAAACTGGGCAAATTGCCCGTAACCTTCAACACTGGTGACTTTATATTAATATATAGAGCAGAGAATATATACGAACCATGTAACTGCTTGTCTTTTTGGTTTTATTTATGTATTTTTGGTTTGTGGTTTATATAGAGCCCTGCTACTGTGCATTAATGCTAATTATAAATACTGTTTGTATAATTGTATTTTTAAACTTTAGAGAAGTATAAAGCATCATGGTATGAGATGTTGATAAACTGAATTGATTAACAGGTTAGATATGATTTGACGCTCCCTTGAACTGCATTATAATGCATGTTCCCTATTGAAGTGATGCTACATTTTCTTGGTTTTAAAGGAAGCTAATCGATGTGGCATATACCCCATTCCATGCTGTGCTCAAGTGTGGGAACCTTGCAACAGATGTCCAGGTGTTCCCTAGGCCGGAGCCGGTTGTCACAGATGAAGAAATAGAACCTGTCCCTAAAGTCATTAACACGGGTAACGGAGACCATGGGATCCATATATTATTTGGACCCTTGTTGTTGGGTGCTTTTGTGTTTAACTTATATCCGGTGTAGACAATCTGCAGCTGATCAGTGTATCAATGGCATAGCTTGTATCTGTATGTCAGTGTTTCATGTTGGTCTATATGTTTAAACAATGAGAGACCAACAGTGCAGTTAAATCACTGACCTGACCATCTGCAACTGTGTAATAAATGGTGGCGTTTCTGGAATATTAACCATTTCCAAAAACAGACATTGGAAGATCAAGTGATCTCGTTTATGGTTCTCAAAAATCCTTCCTAATACCTTGATGTTTCAGGATCATAATAAATTGTGTGTCCACTGGACAAAAGAGCGCTCAATAAAGAGCACTCAACTGTTAATACAAGGACGCATAGCAAAACTCCTTACTATCCGGATATAAAATGAGTGAAAATGTTTTGTGAAATGCACTTAAGAGTCTTTAATTTCCAATACTGACGCATGCTACAGCCTATAATATGTAATGTGTGATGGAGAATCACATGCAGTGTTTCTATGTAATTAACAGACCATCTTGTCCCTTTCCTAGATTTGGAAGTTGTAGGATTTATCGACATTGCAGATATTTCCAGCCCTCCCGTCTTATCTCGTCATTTGGTTTTACCCATAGCTTTAAACAAAGGTGAGCAAGTATATATGGCGTATAGGGGTGGAGCAGGCTACATCCGTTACAGTAGAATGTGAATGTAGCTTAAACCTTAAAATCTCTTGCTCTCTTCCTGCACAGAAGGGGATGATGTCGGGACTGGTTTGACGGATGATATCGAAGATGAAAATTCAGCCAATCAGATTGCAGGAAAAATTCCAAATTTCTGTGTTCTGCTTCATGGGAGCTTGAAGGTGGAAGGGATGATAGCTTTAGTTCAGTTGGGGTAAGACCAACTCTACCATATCTCTACATTGCTATAGGTATATAGAATGTATTATTGACCTGTATCGGACTAAAACTTGAATGAATGACATCCATTGAAAGATATTGTAGACTGTAGAATATCTGATTCTTTCTAATTGTCTCTGAGGTTCATTGGTGAATGTTACCCCTTTGTTTTACTCTTTTCCCCATCCATCTCTGTAGTCCAGACTGGCATGGAATGCTTTACTCCCAGGCTGACAGCAAGAAGAAATCTAACCTAATGATGTCTCTCTTTGAACCTGGGATTGAGCCGTTACCTTGGTTGGGAAAAACACTTCAACTGGGACCAATATCAGGTAAAACCGCTTTAACCATGTGCATGAACATATGTAACAAGAAAAAAATAGTTTTTAAAAATATAGTATCAAAAATGCTTAATAGACATTTTGGGTCCCTGCCAAAAGATCGCAATACCTCTGGAGGTCGCATATGATGTCACAGAGGCGTTGCCGAACCCAGAAGTTCGGGCACAGCACGATTAGGTAAGATGTAGCTGGTGCTCACTTTGAGCACCGGCTACATTTTCCATGTCAGACTGAGGCTACTCTAAGTGGCCTCATCTGACAGGTAGGATCCCGCTGCAAGTCCCTGACCACAGCTTATCTCCGGGTGACACAATTAGCTGTTTAGCTTAGGAATTTTTGCTAAGGAATTTGAATTGAATACTTAGGTGTTTGTCATTGTTTGGTTCTAATTGGCATAGGCCCACTCAGGTGTTAACACCTTCCTTGGTGCTTGTAGGTGTGTGTTGTGTGTGTATATAAGGCATAGTGGAAATTAGCTTGGCTTCTCTTCAAAGAGCTGCTTTTCAAAGAGTATATTCTGGAGATACTCTGGAGGTAGTCTGAGGTATACAAGAGGTGAGAAAAACTAAAAGATCTTTTTGATTTAAATTCTTAAAATGGCAGATTTGGTTTACTGTGATAATTGTTCTGCATTTGTTTCACGTTCCATTTTTTGGAGGTTTGGAGGCTGTCTAATCTGTAGACAGTTCTCAAGATTGCAGCAGGAGATTGCATTTTTAAAGTCCGAGATTTGTAATTTATCTGTAAAACAAACTCGGACTGAGACTGTTGCAGAGGCCATTGCCACAGAGGCTTCCTAGGAATGGCAGGTGGGTTACTGTTGGATCTCGTAGGCTTAGAGTTGTGGATAAAAGGCATGTCCCGCAGTCTGTGGCTGTCCAGAATTCATTTTCAGCACTTTCAGAGTGCAGTGGTGTTGTGGAGGCAGGCTCAGACACAGAGTTTGAGGAACCACTCTCCTATGTGGCTAAGGTGTGCAAGGAGAAGGTGAGGCCTGGTAGAAAGCAGTTGTTGTTGTTGGGCAATTCTATCATAAGAGGTGCGGAGTTGGACAGTATTGGCTTAGCGAGATGTCTTCCTGGAGCTACTGCTCGCAGAGACAGGAGGCGTATTTCTAATATTGTTAAGCAAGCAAGCAAATCAGGAAGGAGAATTGGATGTACTGGTTCATCTAGGGACAAATGATTTGGCTTGCAATGAGGTTTCAGAGGTGAAGGAAGCTTTTCGTGTTCTTGCCAATGATATACGGCAGGTTGTGTCCACACTGTCCTTTTCTGAAGTTATGCCTGTGCATAACATTCAGAATGATAGACGGATGCGTATTAGGGACTTTAACTTGTGGCTTGGGGAATGGTGTCGGGAGCAAGGATTTGGCTTTGTTTCTCATGGAAGTTCAATATGGGATAGAAAGGAACTGTACAAAAAAGATGGTTTGCATCTTTCTCAAAAGGGAACGAATGTTCTCAGTGAGCAGTTCAGAGGTTTTGCTAGGAGGTTTTTAAACTAAAAGAGGGGGGCAAAATGGCGATAAAACATCAATCCAATTGCCCCCCAAAACAGGGACAGAAGGTACCTGTAGTCAGTGTGCTGAAAAATGATAAGCTTAGGGTCATGTCTACAAAAGCTCACAGTTTAGGGAATAAGATCCATGAACTTGTGGCAATATTGGCAACTGAGAATGTAGATTTAGTGGCTGTTACTGAGACATGGTATAATGAAAAACATGACTGGGACATATCAATACCAGGGTACTCTTTATATAGAAAAGACAGAGAAGGTAAAAAAGGGGGAGGGGTGGCCCTGTATGTGAGGGATAGCTTAAAATGTAACGTAATACAAGTTAGTGAGGGGAACATAGAGTCAGTTTGGGTTACATTAGAATTTGGTAATCATATGGTAACTCGGGTAGGTGCGATTTATAGGCCCCCTGGACAAATAGACGAGTAAGGTAATCTACTAGTTGAGGAAATAGCTAAAATGACAATGAAGGGAGAAGTGATCATCATGGGTGACTTTAATCTTCCTGATGTGAACTGGAAATACAAAATAGCTACTTGCGCCAGGAGTACGCATATCCTAAACTCCCTATTGGGATTATCTCTAAAACAAGTAGTGGAGGAGCCAACTCGAAAGCAGGCCATACTAGATTTAGTGTTCACAAATGGAGATTTGTTATCAGATATTACTGTAGGTGAAAGTTTAGGATCTAGTGATTACCAGACAGTGTGGTTTAATATAAGAACGCAGTCACACCACACAAAAACAAAAGTTTTAGATTTTAGAAAAACAGACTTTTCTAAAATTAGATTAGGTGTAAAGGAGTCATTATCAGACTGGAGCAATTTAAATGGAGTCCAGGAGAAATGGGATTATCTAAAAGTTGCACTACTGAAGGCAACAGAAAATTGCATAAGGCTTGTCAGTAAGAGCCAAAAATTGAAGAAACCACTGTGGTACTCTGCAGAGGTGGCTAAAATAGTAAAAAATAAAAAGCTAGCATTTAGTAATTATAAAAATACTCAGAGTGAGGAAGATAGAAGCACACACAGAAGAGACTATAGCCCAGTCAGTGAAAAAGGGGGATAACACATTTTTTAGATACATAAATGAGAAAAGGAAAGTAAAACAAGGATTAGTTAGATTACAAACAAAAGAAGGATGCTATGTAGAAGAGGATAAAGGCTTAGCAGACTGCCTTAATGAATATTTTTGTTCAGTTTTTACAAATGAAAATGAGGGTAAGGGACCTCATTTAGTGAAAAAGACTAATGAGTCTTTTGATGCATGTAAGTTTACAGAGGAAGAGGTTTTACTTCAGCTGTCTAAAGTAAAGACAAATAAGTCGATGGGACCTGATGGGATACATCCAAAGTTATTAAAAGAACTTAGTGGTGTACTAGCAAAACCGTTAACAGATTTATTTAACCAATCATTGTTAACGGGAGTAGTTCCAGAAGATTGGAAATTAGCTAATGTTGTGCCCATTCACAAGAAAGGTAGCAGGGAGGAGGCGGGCAGCTATAGACCAGTAAGTCTTACTTCAGTAGTGGGGAAAATAAGGAAACCTTGTTAAAGAATAGGATTGTTGAACATTTAAAGTCGCTGGGATTTCAAGATCAGAGACAGCATGGGTTTACTTCAGGGAGATCATGCCAAACTAATCTTATTGATTTTTTTGATTGGGTGACTAAAATAATAGATCAGGGTGGTGCAGTAGACATTGCTTACCTAGATTGCAGTAAGGCTTTTGACACTGTCGCACATAGAAGGCTTATCAATAAACTTAAATCTTTGAGTTTGGATTTCAATATTGTTGAATGGATTAGAGAATAGCTGAGTGCAGGCAACAGAGGGTTGTAGTCAATGGGGTATATTCGATGCAAGGTCTTGTTACTAGTGGGATACCCCAGGGATCATTCTCTTTAATATTTTTATTAGCGATATTGCAGAAGGTCTTGTTGGCAAAGTATGTATTTTTGCTGATGATACAAAGATTTGCAGCAGGGTTGATATTCATGGAGGGATAAGCCAAATGGCAAATGATTTAGCTAAACTAGAAAATGGTCAGAGCTGTGGCAACTGACATTTAATGTGGACAAGTTCAAGATTATGCACCTTGGGTGTAAAAACCCAAAAGCAGAATATAGACTATTTGGTACAGTCCTAACCTCAATATCTGAGGAAAGGGATTTAGGAGTAATAATTTCAGATGACTTGAAGGTAGGTAGGCAATGCAATAGAGCAGCAGGAAATGCTAGCAGAATGCTTGGTTGCATAGGGAGAGGTATTAGCTGTAGGAAGAGGGAAGTGCTCATGCCATTGTACAGAGCACTGGTGAGACCTCACTTGGAGTATTGTACGCAGTACTGGAGACCGTATCTCCAGAAGGATATTGATACTTTGGAGAGAGTTCAGAGAAGGGCTACTAAACTGGTTCATGGGTTGAAGGATAAAACTTACCAGGAAAGGTTAAAGCATCTTAACATGTATAGCTTGGAGGAAAGACGTAACAAGGGGGATATGATAGAAACATTTAAATGCATAAAGGGAATCAACACAGTAAAGGAAGAGAGTATATTTAAAAGAAGAAAAACTACCACAACTAGAGGACATAGTCTTAAATTAGAGGGGCAACGATTTAAAAGTAATATCAGGAAGTATTACTTTATTGAGAGGGTAGTGGATGTATGGAATAGCCTTCCAGCAGAAGTGGTAGAGGTAAACACAGTCAAGGATTTTAAGCATGCGTGGGATAGACACAAGGCTATCCTAGCTATAAGACCGGGAACGGGGGACTAATAAAAGTACTCAAAAAAATTGGGCAGACTAGATGGACCGAATGGTTCTTATCTGCCGACACATTCTATGTTTCTATGTTAACGCTGTCCTAGCGTCTTTTAGGTACACTAAAATTAGGTCGGCATAGATTGTCCTAGCATCGGGAAGGGGTTAAAAATTAAGAGAATCTACTGATGCGTAACAGTTAAACAGGTGCTTGATTTAACCACATGTTATTTATTCTCTGATTAGATGCAAAAGAAAATCCATATGGAGAAGAAGATAACAAAAGCCCATTTCCCCTGCAGCCCAAGCATAAAAGGAGCTACGCTCAGAATGTGACTGTCTGGATCAAGCCTAGCGGACTGCAGGTAACTGACTGGTACAGTCCTCTCGGGTATGGTGTGATCATGCAAGGATTTCAGCAGCTCCTCCCAGGAATACAAGCCCAACTTTGTTTCAGTTACACATAGTCAGAGAACTCTCTTTCCCAGCAGTACTAGTATTCATCAGAAGGAAGTGTCTAGGAAAGCACTTAATTACACGTACAGACCTTTCATATTCTATTGCTGCATCTCTCAAAATAGGGGAGAAACGTCCCCCCCCCTACCTTTGATTGTTAAGGTGGCATAAGCAATTTTAGATCCTCATCACAAATGGGAATGTGTACAGAAGGATGACATGGCTGTTCCTTAAGCCACAGTATAAATTTCCCTAAAACAATGGATGTTCACCTTTAATTGAATGCTCCTTGAATGCACCCCTCTTTTGGTACTTATTTAAGAAGTTGTGGCCACACTCTATGTGACAGGCAAGTTCCATCCTCAGGTTAATATTACAGATTCTCAGATTTCACATGAAGGATCAGAACATGTACATGTCCCAGTGTTTCCCCCATTAACCTGGTTTGGCCCTTTTGAGTTGAAAACCTCTTTAATTATTTTGTCATTAGAGCAGTGGGTCCTATTGCTCTGTTATGAGCTGCATGTTTCCTATACAAGTAACAACATTAGAAATGAGGTGATTAAGAGTATGTGTTTGTAAAGCTCTGACCTTTCTTTATGTAGACTGATGTGCAGAAGATTCTGAGGAACGCCAGGAAACTTCCGGAGAAAACCCAGACCTTCTATAAAGTATGTGTACTAATTCTGAATGTTCCAAGCTGTGTTATAATAATTATTGAGATGAAATGTTTTCCTTTTGATGTTGCCAATAGAGCACAAGTGCTATTTTTAAAAATAGAAATGTAGAATAACTGATTGTTATCCGAGGCTTAGTTATTGTATAGAAAGTCAGATGCAAATAAATGGGCAACTGATAGAGGGGGATAAAAGTTGCAGCCCAACAGTGGATGGAGGGTGGCAGCTGCCAAACGGTGATTTTAAAACAATTTAACCTAATAAGGACTAAGAATGGAGTATGATGCACTAAAAATCTCATTCTTAAGACTGTACTTTGAGAAGGACATATCATGCAGCTCTAGCATCCTGAAGGACCAGATTGTGATGACGGTATGTTCAGTAAATAAGCACCTAAAGGTTCTACTCAATTAAAGAGAGAACTGAATGAATTGAGATGTGAATTTCAAACTTTAGGCCAAAGTAGTAGAGTTGGAAATATGCTCAATGTATTTGAATTGGAGAATTTTTCCAACTCAGCAACTTTGGCCTCAAGTTTCAAACCTCAATTTCCGGCAATTTTCTCTTTATTGAGTAGACCCTTAAGTGCTGCTGAAATTAGTTAGTGAGAATCTCCACGCAAATGCGTATTGCTGTTTTGTACTTGTGTCCCACCCTTGCCTTATACCAGCTGTGTCCATTTCCTCAGGAGCTGAACCGTTTGCGAAAAGCAGCTTTGGCCTTTGGTTTCCTGGATCTGTTGAAGGGAGTATCGGATATGCTGGAGCGAGAGTGCACTCTTCTACCAGACACTGCTCACCCGGACGCTGCCTTCCAGCTGTCACACGCTGCCGCACAGCTCAAGCTTGCCAGTACTGGGAGCTCTGAACACTCTGTGTTTGGCCACAACATTGCTCCCCTACAGACTGATTTCTCAGGACGAGGCTCTGACAGGATTTAATTTTTTCTTTCTTTCGTGGCCTACTTTTCTGTGGACTCTGAGACGTCTGGATCATACCACTTCATGTTTACAGGGAGTAAAACACAGCTTTAGGACTTTGCAGGTTTTTAGGATTTTCTGATCTGAAAGAGAGCTATAACAAGTGTTTCCAGACTGCCTGGTGCTGATCCAGAATAATGTAAACAGCATTGCAGCAGCAGCAATTCCAGAGTTAACAAGCTTGAAAGAATACACTGCAGAATCACATGCAGGAAGTAAACATTGGTCAAACTATGGAGGTCAAACATTCCTTTCACAGGGTCACACACTGGTATTTGGGACACCTGAGAAATAACTGCCTTTTAAAAATACCATACAGTGCAGGATACTAAGGTGGAAGGTACCTATTAATAACACCTACAACGACAATGGAGAAAATGGCAGCTCCTGGCACTCACTGCCAGCTCAAATTATCAGTGAAGTATGTTTTTCTATTTGATGTTGAAGAAATTCACACAGGTTTGAAATCAATCTCTGAATAAATAACGGAGCTGGGAATTTGATACTGGAAAAGTCTGGAGTTTGTCTAGTACTGAACACCACATTGTATCTGGATATAGATGGATCTATTTATCTATCCTACATTCACAAAGCATGTATGTGAAAGAAAAATGTACTTTGAAGCACTACCTTTCCCCCCCCCCACATCTTATACAGTCTAGAGTACACGTGTCTCAATAGATGGGATGGATCATACCTGAGCCTGTAACTGTCTGGCAAGGAGAAGCTCTGTATAGTACTGTAGCATAGTCTTAGTAGAGATGTCGCTGTGTTTCTAAAGTAGAAATGCAAGCGTCCATAAACGGGACTGGTTCCACTGTAACAATGTCCTTGAAGCAGGGTATGCGAATACACACACATTTAAGTGAAAACAAAGGGTCTGTTAAAGTTGTATTGCTGGGAGCAATGAGTCAGTTACTGACTGATCTGACTTAATATCCATACCTTCACGGATAGGTGCAGAAGTGCTGCACTCATCATCTGCCTGCCTGATTTTCCTTCTTTAGGGACTTGGACAAGAAGGGTGGACAGATTTCTTTATATTCATCCTAATGGCAGGGAAGCCTATTAGACTATGTTGGGGAGCTCAAGTTATATAATGAAGAGGGGACAAAGTATTTATCGGAAATTCCCGATACAGCCATTGAATGATTTAAAATCTAATTTTGATTCAAGTGTCCATTCAAGGTTGGCTTTTCCTTTATTCCAAAGCTATATAAAACACATGTAATGTGTAAAGCAATACAGTTTCAGACCAACAGGTCCTATGCTTACAACTGTGGCCCTACGCTGTTTCTGAACTATCACAATTCTCTACCAGTCAAAATTAATGATGGTAGGCATCCAACTCTCGAGCGCCGGAGTTGGATGCCTAGGTTCTACATGTGGCCCGCGGGTCAAATGCGGCCTGCTGGCCAGAGAGGTGCGGCCTGCTTGAGACTGCTAGCAGTAGCCGCAATTCTGAGCCGCCCCATCAAAGTGTGCAGCATGAGGGGAGAATGCTGAGCCCCCTCAATCTATGACACTGTTGGAGCACAGGGTGTCAGTGACATCCTTGTGCTCAGGAGACACGGCTGCCAAAATCCCCCTCCCTGCACATAAAGGTTTGAGTAGGGAGGGGGACAAAAACCATAATGTTTTTCTTTTCTTTTTTGCTTAAAAAACCCCAAAACATTCTGTGTGTGTGGAAGTGTGACTGTGTCTAGGTAAGTCTGTGTTAGTGTAAGTTTGCTTCTGTGTTGTGTTTATGAGAGAGTGAGTGTGTGTATATGCAAGTTTGAGTGTGCATGTATGTATGGCTGTGTGTACATTTAATGTGAAGGGATTCTTTCAGTGAAGCATTCATGAATACATTTACGGTGAAGTGGCCCACTGCAGAAAAAACTTGGACACCCCTGTTCTAGATAATGTAAATATCCTAAACTCAGTAAGAATTGATTTGTATACTCAAATCTCATCAAATGTATCCCAGTGTGGAGTGTAAACAGCCTGAAAATGATTTCCTACTGCTTATTGCTCTTTTTGTCATTTACTATACTGGTATTATATCCATTGAGGCATCTTTATACATGCTATAACATACAAACAAACCCAACAGCTTTCTGTGTCATTTCCCTCCCTCTTCACTCCAGGTAAGAAGTGTCCAACTTCATCACAGTATTATGGGAGAAGTAGGCCATCAGCAGCCGGAGGGCTATAGTTGAAAACTCCTTTGCTAGGTTATCAGTGTCTAATAGCTTTCCCTTTCTTACATCAAGTCTTCATCCTGTGCATATATATATATATATATATATATATAGTCCGCAATTATCCTTTGATATAGGTTCTTCTAAAAGAACCTATATCTTTTAGAAGAACCTATATTTGTAATTCTCTTGGTTTAATAAAAGGTTCAGAATGCCATCCCTAAGGCATCTCATCAGCAAAATACAGTATGTTCCTTGATTGGCCACATTATTCTGCTTTTCCCAGTGCAGTGGCTGACCTCAAAAGGGAGGGCTGGGGCCTGTGTTATCCAAAGTACTTTTAAAGAAACGTGTTATTTGTGTTACCTAGCAAATAGAGTTCAAGTATGTTTAAAGCGGACTGGTAAGTTAAGGATGAATCCCATTGGAACGACTTATTATTTTGATCATGTTTTTAACACATGAATTCGACAGGGCAAACAAAAAAATAAAATACCTGACCTGATGTATGTTTGGAATTAAGGATAAATCTAGTCATGTCAACAAAAGAAAATGACAAATTTGCCATAAGAAAGTGTTTACCTACTTTTATCCTGATCCAATGTGCTGAAATAAACAACTAACTTATGTATCTCCAGTATGTCCTGTGCTCGCTCTTCTACTCCAACACTGACATCTTCTGTAACTATACAGAGACTCTGGGTCCCTTCCTCTTCTCATTATCTGGCTACTGCCTCCTAATTACGGTCATTATCTTTTACTATACACAGTCATCTTATTATTAGCATGTGAATGAGTGGCAGCCAATGCAAGGCTATCCCATCGGATAAATAAATGAGTATCTTTTGAATGGTAGTTCACAGTAGTATCACCCAAAAAAAAAAAAAAATATATATATATATATATATATATATAAACCACCAGCATTCTTTTCATATACAAAATATAAATACCCTTGTACAGTTAATGAAATGTGTAGCATTTTGCACACTTCATGAAATGATGTTTCATGAATTCAATGCAGAAATACATATGTACAATTCATGAAATTAGCTGTTCCCTACTCTGTGCAAGTTATGTACAATTCATGACTTGTGTGTAACATACACTGATCTCTGGAACAAACGCTCCAATTCAGATTAGGATCTTGCAGCTTCTTAGTATTGCTGGATTGGTGCCTTCAACCTCTGGCTTTCTCCACATAATCCTACTATTCTGAGCCAAATAAAATGGCTTACATTAAAATGAAGTGGAACACGTGCAATATAAACAGCATACAATTCCGAATCGCCATTCACCTTGGAGAAGTATTGCACATCATGCAGTGCTTTTACTCCTTTCCCTGGAGATGGAAGGGGTAGAGTGATGGTTGGAAAACAAATAAAAACAAGTTATTTTCTTACTTTTACAAGATTGCAAACTATCATTAATACTAACTATAGGGTCTACTCAAACTGAGAACTGCAGGCAATTGAGACAGTAATTCCAAACTTAAGGCCAAAGTAGCTGAGTTTGAAAAATTCTCCTATTCAACTGCACTGGAAAATGTTTCCAACTCTGCTACACAGCCTAAATATTGACATTCCCATCTCAATTTCCTGCAGTTCTCTTTTTATTGAGTAGACCCTCATGTGTAAATTGAGATAGCTGGCACACTTTAAACAGGACGGTCTAATTTTTTATGAAATCTGATTTAACCATTCACCATAAGCAGAGTGTTCGTGTTTGGCCATTTGTTTCAGTATCTCACATTAACATATACAAAGAGTTTACATTGATTTATTTGTACAGTGCATTTTCTCAGAACCTGCTGATCCATCAGAATTATCAATGCAGCATCATGGACAGAGCTGGAACCCATCATTGGATTTAGAGGCCTCAATTATCCCAGTGGACGATCAACATAATTATGAAAATTGAAAAGACATTTTTAAACTGATAACTGACTCTCTTCCCAGCTAGAGACACGGATATTTCTTCCAAAGCACTGTCCGTGTCATCATGTACCTCTACAGGAGAATATTTCAAAATCACTGGCCAATTCCCACAAAAGGTCTACAATGGACAACCGGTGAGAGTCCATGCAAGATTTGAAGTGTGCACATTTAAAAAGATCATGGATATATACTGACCCCCACCCCCAAAATTGTTCAAAACAAAGCACTGCGCAAACCATTGGTCCCATAAAATTCAAAATATTTCATCTGTGGCTGAAATTAGTTGAACGCTTTGAAGATGTGAAGTATGTTACAGGGAACAAAAAAAAAAAGTCTTCAATGCATCTTCCTCTTGCGGCTTCCCAAACGCCTGCGTCTCTGTTTGCGCAAATGGAGGCAATTGATACCTAGGCCTATGAAAGGAGAAGAATTTACAAATGAAAAGTCAATATTTATAGCTATGAGAGGGCTTGCAGCATGCTATAGGACATCACATTCAGTATAGGAGCAGTGCTAGACATCAGGAAGGGTGACATCACCTCACTTCCTGCTCTTGGTAGGCAAGCAGGAGTTGCCTACAACTGGCATATATTTCCCATCATGATCAGCTTGTGTTTGGCTGGCTAAGCATCATGGGAAATATAATCACTTAACGTGCATTCCTTTTACATTCACCAGGCAGAATAAGGACAGACCCAAGATTAAAGGGAACTTGAAAAAGTACTAAAAATGCACAATAACTACAGTACTACAGATAACAGAGATACTGTAGACTTGTTACCGAAAGACAATTGGGCTACAAAAAAAAAACACTTGGAAATAGATCCACAACTTTCATTTCAGCAAGGAGCAGAGCACTCACCGAATACCAAAAGTAGCAGGTAAATGACCAGGAAGACAGAGAAATGGATGGGAATGTTCAGCAGTGGCACCGTGAAGGAGAATGTCTCTGTCTCATTGAAGATGGGGATCGCAAGAACAATGGAAGCCGCTACACAGGAAAATCATACATTTGAGGCAGTGTTAAGTTAGTCGACTATACATTTTTTCAGTGACTACAACTAAAAAATAACAATAAAAACTAAGTTAAATAGGACCAACACTAGGACTAAAAGCCAGTGCAGTTTTCATCAACTGACAAAAATGTGACTAAAATGTTATGGACTATTGCATTTACCTAGTTGGACTTCTGGTTCTGGATCCCTTGGATTTCTGCCAAAGCCCAATCCCCTGACTCTATCTGCAGCTTGATTGGCTGAGACACAGGCTCCCTGTCCCTGTCTGCCCCCTAGAACAATGCCCAGCAAACTGCAGAGGAAGAGGATACTCCTCCATCTGATTCACCTGGTACTGGTAATTGTTTCCCGTCCTATCTCCATAGCAAGTTAACTTGCTGGAGATTTAGTCGAAAAAAACTAGACAAAAATAATTCAGGGGGCTAAAAACAAGACTGAACTAAAATAGTATTTTAGTCAAAAGACTATGACACTAAATCAAAATGAACACAGATTTCATAAGACAATATGATGCATCGTGTAAAAAGAGGATTTATTTCCAGCTAAAGTGTGTAAAAATGAATAGATTGAGAGGTCAGAGTGTTGAATGATCTGCAGGATATCTGCAGCAAGTGCAGCTGTTAAAAGTACAACAAAATAAACGTGAGTATCCAAAAGATAGAACATAGGAAAGACATTTACTCTACTCCCAAAGTCCAGCTTGGAACAACCTTAATGATAAAGAACTTTGCACCTCATTGGTTAACAATAGATGTCCTTGCAAGTGTGTTTGGCAATACATTACAATACAGAGCAGGCATCTTACTACAGCAAATCAATGATACCTTCTGCCAGACCTCCCAGTGGATAGAGTGGAATCCATATTGTGTATCTGATCCAGGTAAGCAGCTTCCACTCAATGTCTATACAGGAGAGCATGTAAAATGGGTACCTGGAAGAAATTATATATATATGAACCGTAATAAAGAATTGTAAACTATTACATTGTAAGGATAGCAGCTTTATGATCACTTTGATTGACCACACATGATGTTAAAACAGTTTAGGAACCTTAATGTCTGGGGGACCACTGTGATCTAAGTTAGGTCATACAGCTACTCCATAAAGGCCTGTTGGTCTGTAGGACCAAAGAATCTCCATTAGTCTGTCTGCCAGTTTACATTCGGAATAAATACTATTACACGTTGCAAGACTAAGAGAAGAATTACAGCTACACTATTAATAACCAAAATCCAAACTATTGTTTAAAAAAATATGATAAATAAAACGTGACATGAATGGAGGTCATATCCCCACTTCACCCAAAGTGCTTTGCTTAAGGATCACCATTATAACATTTAACTTTCCTTGTGTTATCTATATTTCTAGGCAGGTTAGTATAAGTTTTATGGTAATTTCCCCTTGCCGACTCACACCACTACTTCCACAGCAAACAAGAGTATTTAGGATTTGTGCTGTAATTGGCCTGGCTAAACTCATTTCCCCCAATCCTCGTTTGTTGGACTCCTTCCTCTTCAGGCTCCATCCCTTCCTCACCATTACAGTGTGCCCCTCCCAGGGATATGCAAAAAAAATCAGTCGCAAGGTAGGTCCAAAGAACACCATTAAAATGATCACAAAGTGAGGGAAATGACCACCTTGAACAACTCCCGTGCCAAATAAGTTTCCACAGTGCCATTCCTACCTCACAAATCCCTTTCCAGTGTTATGTCTGCCCCTATGACCACTTAAGTGTGCCATGTATTCCTTTTACCAGCTTCCCCTCTCTCCTGAAGCTCTGTGGCCCCGCCATTATGACACCCTAGGCATAAATACATTGCTGTGTAGAAGTATTTTCTCATTACAAAACAGTGTAATAAGTATTCCAATTAATATCCCTAAACCTTCTCCAGCAAGCCTATCAAATATCAGGATCGGAACGAGACAAATCCCCCTTTAACACAAACACACACGTTACAGCCATATAAACAATCCAAAAAAGTTCAAACCTGAAGATTTCAATGGTGCTCCATACATAAAACACAAAAAATACCACACTTTTGGTCTGCATCTCATCCAGATTACCAAGGATGATAAAGAGGATGAAGTTTCTGCCCAGGACCTGGATGAAACAAAGGAGTTGCTTTACGTTTGACCCATATTTAGGAGAATCAGTACACTAGATAATAACTATGCAGAAAGTAATGCACATTTAACCCTGGCATGTTAGAGAGGACATAATACAGCCAAAGACGTTCAGTCTCCCTGCAATGCTGAACATGAAGCGGTGGGTTCACATCAGTACACAATCTGTCTCATAATACCTGGATCAATGCCGGCACGACTCCCGTTTTCACCAATCCTATTAAAGGATTTACAATCTCCAGAAGAGCCAAAGTCTGGCAGAAATACATCATGTCAGCCATGGTGTGGAAGGTGTCATAGAAAGAGTCTGTTACGAGAGAAATGAGAAGACACTTGAAAAAGCTCACATGAAAAATAGTGAGTAATACGATAGGAAATGGTATGTTCCCTAGCACGGGAAGAGAAAAACGGTCTTGCTCACCTTTCCCCAGTATAAGGAGTCGAACAGTCATGTTGACAAAGATCCAGGAGAAGCCCAGGAACTGCACAAGGTTGTACATAAACAAATAACCTCGCTTTATGTACAGGAAAGCTAAAAGAGGAGCGACATCATACAGGTTTAGTTAAAATAAATTCAAATCCCATGGCTGGATCTATTTCCATTGGACGGATTATATGCAATTGTACAGGATAACATTTTAGGATATTTTTTCTCCTTGATAGAATGAAAGCAAAAAACGTGTGCCCTCCGTAAAGGCTGAGTCAATCTTTGAAAAAATGTATTCGTTTATTAAATAAAGTGACAGACAGTGGGAATAATACGGACAAGGTGGCAAATAAAAAAGGGAAACGACCTAACGCGTTTCGCGTGATAAAACACGCTTAATCATCACCTATGATTAAGCGTGTTTTATCACGCGAAACGCGTTAGGTACTAGACGCGTTAAGACTAGATGGACCGAATGGATCTTATCTGCCGACATATTCTATGTTTCTCATTTAAAGAATCCCTACATTCTGGAGTGTTGGGGTAGATGGTTAGGATTGGTTGAGAATGACTGGTCTAGACTTATTTTGCTATACTGTCACTTTTTAACGGGTGGGGAGTGACCACATCATTTTGCTCATAACTAGCCTCTTGGGGGTTCCTGGGATGTAGGTCACTGCACCCAGAAGAAACAATGAAGAAAAAAAATGGACAGTAGAAAAAAAGACCATAAATATTACTACTCCTAGAAACTAGTGTTTCCCAGCACATAAAAAAAATCTATTGAATCAGGGGGAAAAAAAAAGTCAAAAAGTACTAAAACTCTAAATGGAGATATATATAAAAAAGAATTATAAAACAATATTTATTTGTGCATAATTCAAATAATATACGTATATATCTCGTTGATAGGGTATATCACATTAATGGTACTTATTTATTACAGAATTCGGGACACAGAAGACATCTATAAATGTTTAGTAAACCTTAATATAAAGTTTTTCAATACATTAAAAACAAAGCCTTTCAACTATACATAATTGTGTATAGTTGAACCTCTCTTGTCCATTTGATACTATAAACTCAATTTTAAATTTAAATATATACAATGGTGATCGAGATGTTTCAATTTTTCTGTTTCTCATTATGTTGTGCCTTACAGTGCAGTCATTTTCTAATAGTTTGTAAATCTATTCATGCCTGAGACAATATCTCTTTCATAGTGTAAAAAGGGACTGTTTTTGTACCTGTCGATTCAGCCTAGAAGCACAAACATTTGAAAAACATTTGACTTTATCTAGTAAAGTGAAGTAAAATAAATCTGAGATTTCCACCATGGGCCAAGTTGGTTCTATCACCCACTGAAATTATACATCCAAATTTTTTTTGCCACGAACCAATAGAAAAATATTTTGTTAAATCCACTGTAAAAATTCTAAATAGTTTCAATTAGACACAGCATTTTTTTTACTTTATAATGAATATGGCAAAACTTTTCATTTCCTTTCAATGGAAGAGAAACCAATTTTCAAAAGGGTAACCACCCCAACAATACAGGTAAGCACCCCAATAATAGCAGGTAAGCACCCCAATAATAACAGGTAAGCTCTGTAGATTCTAAAACCCTGCACCCAAATCTTACGATCTTCTCGGATTCTGGATTCCGTTTTGATTTTCGTTATTTTTTCTTGCTCCTAGAAGACATAGCAGATACAGACAAAAAAAAAATGTGGGTCAGAGTAATGGAACTGCAAGTTAACTGCATAATTCATGACAGAAATACAATGTAACCAAGGTTATTACATTTGTGTTTGATGGTAATCAGCTGTGGTTAAAATTCATTCATTCATTCATTCATTCATTCTATGCATTGTAAATTACTTTTTTGCACTCAAAACCCTCATTGGCAAAGGTTGCTTGCTGGTACGAGTCCTATGAGTGCAATCTGAGTGCTTGTGTAAGTATATTGAGTGCAAAATAAGTGCTGGCTCAAGTCCTGGATGTGGAGGCAAGTCCTGTCAGTGCAATCTAAGCGCTGGGGTAAGTCCTGGGTCCTGGGACAAGACCTGTGAGTGCAATTTAAGTACTGGGGGCCTCACAGTACCTGTAGCCCATGGGCCTAAAATGTCTTAATCTGGCCCTGATTATACCTACATAGCCACCTTAAAAACCATGTCTAGTGTGAGTTTTTTTCAAGGCATTATTTTACACATACAGGAAGTGTTAAAGTGACAAACTGAAAATCTTGCCATGCCATGTTTGTTTTACACTGCAGAGTGTCACTTACTGAGAATCCTTAAAGGGACTGTATCACCTAAACATTGTTTTTACTGTGCATGTCGACAATAAAAAGAAATGATCTATACATAGTGTTACAAAATTGCAAGTAAATTCCTAAATAAAACAAAAAGTGGTTTAAATATGTATGTGGAGTCTTAATGACCTCCCCTGTGTCTTAACATGCTAAATTAACTGGGTTTGAATGAGACAGGTGTAATTTGTGTATCAAGCCACATGTGATGTCATAATCAGGAGACTCAATAGACACATTTAAAAAAAAAAAAATCTCCTAATTTAGACTTTTACTTGCAATTTTGCTAACACAATGCATATATATATATATAATTTCTAGAATCTCTACATTTACAGTTCTACACATTCATTATTGCCTGATTTTTTTTTTAATCATTTAAAAAGATATGATCAGGAATCCCATAAAGCAGCAGAGAACTGCAGGGCCTAGTCAGATTCCTGGCCAGATTTTCCTGAAATCGGTCTTGCTTTCATTATAATGAAAGTATCTATGTATACGAACGTGTGTCATAGCAGTGTAGATGTATACAGTATGTGATCAGTCTAAAGGAAAACTAGACACTAAAAGATGTTACCTAAAAAGAGACCCCAAAGCTTTAAAGACTGAAAGGCAATAGGATCCCTTAATTCAAATAGTGTAATTGGTCCAGTGTTTATTTGCATGAAGAGGATGCCCTCTCTAACACACCTTCTCTCGAAGCTCCATCTCCGCATCGGATTCATCAAGCCAGCGGTCAAAGTCCGGAGCTAGGAACACTGGCCTCTTCTCCTGCTGAGTCAGGCGTGGCCACCAGTTGTGCTCACTCTTCTTCACAGTGATACCAACTTGACGCTGAGTGGAACGTTGCAGAAACTGCAAAGGGATCAAATAAAACCCAATTCATTCTGATTACTCACTAGCCATTAGTACACAGAGAAATACTTTCCATGTGCCCAGAATAATGTTGTAGAAACCTGTTTGTTGAAGACACAGACATACATACCTTTGGTTTTACAGACTCCAGGAATTCCAAGGAAAATTCATATGTATTAACACCTTTAGCACCATGTCCCAGAGCTTGGCAAAAGATAAAATAAGGAATGTTAGTACTTCCAGGACAGACGTGAAAATGGAAAACTAACTTCCTTAGAAACGAGGAAATTGGGTCCAAACTAGGGACTGGTCTTTCAAGAGAGGGATAACTTTGAGGTACAAGTTAATTATACCCTACACATTAAACAACTACAATAAAATACACATACATGGTTAGCCCTTGTAGATTGTTTATTAGTTTTGGTCATTTCAGAAGCATTCTATGCTACATATTCCTACTAAGAAGAGTGTTTTCCTTGTTATATTGTTACATGCATATATACCCTTAGCACTGTAACCACATCTAAAATACATTAAAAGTACACACTTTCATTTAGATTCAAAACGCACCCATATACTTTTATATTAGCAGTCTACCCCAGTTTTACAAAAATCAGATACTAGTTAAACAAAAACCTGAAGACACACACTGGCTAGAGAAGGTAGCAGGACTAGGAATTCAAAGTTAGGTTACAATAACTTTGTTTTTCTTTTTTTGTACAATATAAATTGTACGTCTGCAAACTCATGCAATTAAATGTGTGTGCTGTGTGCATATCATACTGATTTTATCTGCTTACTATATTTAGCACAACACTTTTTTTTTTTTTTTAAGAAAGCTGAAGGCATGTGTAATGTTGGAGAAATAAGGTGAAAGCTTTTAGCCCTACCATTTCCCCCCCCCCCCCAAAATGTTGAAATTCAGTTGCTAACTAGTTCATGAATAAATTCCCTTGAAAACACCATGAGCCTGCTTAGTAGGTTCTCCTGTTACAAGCACAATGTTCAGTCCAAGAGCCAATTATATTCACTATGGTTGTGAGAGAATCCTGCAGGCATGTGGCCATTGTAAAGTAACTAAATCAATATTGTGGGTGAAATAAATAAGTAAATCATTATTGTGGGTGAAATAAATAACTAAATCAATTTTGTGGGTGCCAAAGAAAGGCATGTATGGGTTGACGCACTTTCACAATGTTTCGTGCAAGCAAAAACTCTAGAGTAATTTTGAAATCCAGTAGACTGATTGTGAGCTGGTGACCTGTTGGCATCCTGTTTGATTGTGGTTAGATTTGTGGCTTTTATGCGTGTAGCATTTGGTATTCATTGTTCTATTTTGTTTGCTTACAGGTACACAGTGTACTTTATATGTCAGCAGTCAAGTTTTCCCTTCTGTGCAATTATGGTGTTTTTTTGTAGCAATGCAGGTAATCCTGACTGGCTGCATTTCAACAAACTAGTCATTCCCATTGCTTAGATGTGAGTCGGTCATTCCCACTGCTTAGATGTGAGTCGGTCATTCCCACTGCTTAGATGTGAGTCGGTCATTCCCACTGCTTAGATGTGAGTCGGTCATTCCCACTGCTTAGATGTGAGTCGGTCATTCCCACTGCTTAGATGTGTGTCGGTCATTCCCACTGCTTAGATGTGTGTCGGTCATTCCCACTGCTTAGATGTGTGTCGGTCATTCCCACTGCTTAGATGTGAGTCGGTCATTCCCACTGCTTAGATGTGAGTCGGTCATTCCCACTGCTTAGATGTGAGTCGGTCATTCCCACTGCTTAGATGTGAGTCGGTCATTCCCACTGCTTAGATGTGAGTCGGTCATTCCCACTGCTTAGTTGTGAGTCGGTCATTCCCACTGCTTAGTTGTGAGTCGGTCATTCCCACTGCTTAGTTGTGAGTCGGTCATTCCCACTGCTTAGTTGTGAGTCGTCATTCCCACTGCTTAGTTGTGAGTCGGTCATTCCCACTGCTTAGTTGTGAGTCGGTCATTCCCACTGCTTAGTTGTGAGTCGGTCATTCCCATTGCTTTTGATGCAATACAGTAATCAAGAAGAGCACACTTAGGGAGGCATTATACCGACCTTTAAAATACAGGACATTGTCAGAGATGCGGATTTCTGGGTTCTGCAATATAAAAACAGATTACAGAGAAGTAGTGATATAGTTAGTGCTACGAGTTAATATATCCAGAGCTTGGACGTTGGAGGTTTAAATCCGTAGTCTAGTGTTGTGGTGACATACTTACAGAGCTAGACCTGTCTCTATAAACATCCTGTAACATGGCTTAAATTGTTATAAGGAAGTAATTCTGGTTCAATATTCAAACTGTGAGTTACATTAAAGCCTAAGGCAGCAAATACAAAATCACTTGAAGGGATATAAATCACTGTAACATGGACAATAATGTCCATTCTAAAGCCCTTGCAGGTCAACTCCAATGTTTGATTTCTCTTTTTTCCCCCATTATTTGATTGAGAATTGCTCTATTTTGGGATGTGTAAGTGTGCATGGGTTTTTGTACACTAAAAAGAAAAAACAAAAGACCCTCCAAGAGTTTATAAAATGAGTACACAATTACACATGCCCGGCATTTCAGCCATTTAAAATAATGAGTTGAAGCATTGCACGTGTGACATCTCACATGCTGTGGTCTGGGTCATACATATACACAGTGACTCATCACTGATCTCATTGGGTATCACTATCCATCTCTACAGGAGCACTGTAGTTGACTGCCAAGGTGTATAATGTTAAGATAAACCTCTAAATAGTATCTGATTTTTTGGGGTAAATTAAAGAGATTCATTTTTTTATTAACAAAAATATATTTGCCCCTAGAAAACTCTTCCTGGTTACATGTTTGTTGCAAATCTTGCAAAATTGCTCATACATCTGTCCTGATCACTTATTTTAAAATCTGTCTGTGTGTGTGTACTACCTGTAACAGGTAACCATAGAAATCAAGTTCAAATAGCTGACCCCAGTAAGTGTAGCATTTGATAAAGTTACTTACTGCATTCAGGGCAAATGTGGAGCTTCTTTTTTGAATAATACACAGACAATATATGTTGAATAAAGAACATTTCGATGTTCTAGTGCTGGAACGGTGGCTTTGATTTCTAGATCTACTATCTGGATAAAGAATTCCAAGTAAATAGTTTAAGGAGTATTGCTCAGTATGAAGAAAATTAGGTTTTCCTTTATAGATGCCTGTTACTGCAAAAACTCAAAAACAAAACTCTCTCCACAAAAAGCAAAGCAGCAGTTATTTATACACAGAGAGGCAGTAACCCCTGGTGCTTGGAGAAAGATGGTGGCTATGAGCTAGTGTTCATGCAGACTAATGGAATAGAGGTTGCCCTGGAGACACAGCCTATATGTGTGCAGTGTGTACCATCTGTGGGATTATATGTTTCTCACATAGCTCTTCTCAGCTTTCAAAAAGGTGGGGAAATGTGAAGATCATCTTACTGCTGTCACTAGGCAGGAAGAAACTATAACTATTGCATGAATATGCATGACAGAAATAGATAATTAAGAGAATGGTTTGCTGGGTGCTGCTTTTAAACTGCAAATATGTATGTCACAAAGTATCAAGTGGATGTCTTCATCTTGAGTCTCAATTTCACTTTCCACAATACAGTGTATATTTACATGAGTGTTAAAAGATAAAACAAGGTTTTGAGCTTTTATATTGTTTGGAATGGTTAGCAGTTTGTCTGGCTGAGCCTCATTAGAATTTAGGTAACAGTTCAGCTATAGATGTTACCTGTTATAGTTCCCATGATTCTTAGTCATCCAAATCTTTCCATTACGCTAGCAGAGTATCATAGCAATGGTAGTCCACAGCAATTATGCTCATGCTAATGTGTGGGTGTGCCAAGAGCTCCACAGCAATAAATCTCATAGTAATGTGCAGTGTGTGAGTATACTACAGACTTTCTCAGCATGAACTCCAAAAATCTCTACTATTGACAAACTTCTCTAGTCGAAAAACCATGATAAGGAGCATCTCCCAACTCCTAAATACAGAATGTGCCTGTTATTACCTTACAAACTCATATTTATGCTATACATGTTTGTTATTGTTTTCTTTTTGTACCATTGCTGATTTACCCTGTATGTTCTCCCCCCCAACTTTCCTGTACAAAAAATATTTGTATGTATGTATGTATGTATGTATGTATGTATTGTTTTTTTTTTTTTAAATCTGCTGTTAAGTGTGAAGCATTGTGGGTCACATATGAAAACTTCTGCAGTGAAAAGTGTTGGGAGAAGAGAGGCATAATCGCTATTGTGCCTTTTTATAACTCCCAACACTTTGCAGTGAGGGAGAGGGACCTCTGCCAAACAGTGTTTGACGGAGATTCTCCAACACTAATCAGCCTTTTGAGCGCCTGATTTTATATACATTGGCTGCACCAGCGCACTGAGCACCAGCACGACTAGGAAATACTTTTCTGGCAGAGGCAGTGCAGCCTCTCGAAACTTGTCGGGAGTAGGCTTGATACATAACGCCAAATAGTAGCGCTATCAGCGTGTGCAGAGTGTATACATGACCCCCATTGTGTAATACAGTTCTGGACTGGTCTCCAGTACATGAAAACGAGAGCAATCTCAATGTATTCTTCCTGGTAAAAAAAACACTTTCTTAATAAATACATAAAAATAAATTAATGTACTTATAAACAATGAAATGATTTAACATAATTACACTTTTTTTTGCCTTTCAGTGAAACAGATATCAGTTATGAACATTTCAATAAGCTATAGCCTAGCCCTAGCCAATGTCATCATCAGCCCTCACGAACAGCTTTCTTTGGGCAGTGACAAGTGCATGAGAAATTGACTCTTCTAAATCATTGTATTGACTTTATATGAACCAGTAACCAAACTGAACGCTGTATGTGGTCAATGTATAGACAGTGACATTGCAACGACTACGCCTACGAATGAATGACTCTTTATTATATATGACAATACTATTTGCAATACAAGACTATATTGACTAACAAGTCTATTTGCATTTTCAGGGCATGCATAGTAAACAGTGAGATTGGGTGCACAACGTCTGAGCACACGTTATGTATATAGATATAGTCACAAAAACATAAATGACTTGAGTTCGTAAGATAAACTTGGTAGCTTCGCGTCAGCTTGTATTGTATGACTATGGGGTTAATGTAAATGTCTGTCCATTCAGACAGCACTTTGGACTCCGTTCAGTACCTGCACATCGCTGAGCTCCACCCGGAGATACAGCTCATGGTGTCTTTGTGCCCAAAACACCTGCGGGGTCAGGCTCATGCTGGCGCTTCAACTACTCCCTGTGGCTACTTCAACAGTCTACTGGGGGACAGTCAGGGCCTGGGCTGTGTCGCCCGTGGGAGGAGTCTGCGGGGCTGGGCCAGACATATTGGCTGAGGGCAAGACTGCTGGCAAAATTGCAGTCGGCCGCCATGCCAGTTGAGGGCATTTTACGTTACTTCAACTGGACAGGAAGTCATATAGAAAACATCATAGAGTCGGCAAGATGGGCACTGTAGTCGAACCTATGATTGTTCCGCTGATATGAACTATATTTGCTATGATGTTCTGCTAGCTCAATAGAGTACAAAAAACTGGCCCAGCATCATGGGATTATAGTCCATATCAGCTGCAGTGTCAAATGTTACCCACCGCTGATGTAGGTGAATAGGTGCCATTACTTGATACTGAGGTCTCTCTGGTGCATGAATGATCACTTTACATCCCTGAGGCGTTACGTCTGTTGCAATAAACGCTCTTTTAATAAGCAGTGTAATGATTTACAGCATTAGTAGGAATATACTATCATAGATGCAGCATCTATATCAATGATTGATAACCTCTCAGCTACAGCTGTCTGAATATTATGGTTAAAAGAGCACATCAAAGCTGGAATGTGGAAGGCTCAGTATAATGAGAAATGCAGTCCATAACATGCGAAGTGTCATATGTCACCATCTCCCTGGTTTAAAGAGGAACAATTGACGCTACTTGTCTCCTCCCTCCAGCAGGGGGCCCCCTCCTGGGGCCACACACCTTGAGCCTCTTCTCTAGGAAGCGGATGTGTGAGCGCCAGCTGCACAGGGACTGGGAGTGAGAGCAGCCAAGTCACAACCGGGAGAAAGCAGGGAAGGCTACTGCTGCCCATAACCTGCTAAGACCTAATGATAGGTGAGTAGTTAGAATGGACCCGCAGATAGGGAACCACTGGCTATCCAGGTAATCAGTGAGATGCAGAGTGATCCTAGGCTAGGGGGTAAAAAGCTCCGGGGAGGGGGTAGTCAGTACAACAAGAGTGATCATTGCAAGAAGTGCAGGCAAGAGGCAATGCCTATTTAGATATTCATGGAGTAAAAAGGACCAGACCTTAAATCAGCAATATATACAATAAATAATAACGTCATTCACTTAATGCAAAGGCAGAAACAAAACATTTCTTAGGATGATGAAATGCACTGTTATTAGTATGAAGTGACAACACGTTCTAGAGCAAAAAGGCTACATAGATTGATTCGATGATTGATTATGTTTAGGCATACTGGAATTGAAGAGTTGTCTTGCATAAAACGGATATAATGTTTTATAAGGTTTGAATGATAAGTCTAGATGCCCAGGAAATAAAATATGTGGGTGCACTGCTCAATTGATCTTATTTTTATTTGTAAAGTGTTCTTACCTGTAAGAATACATTGAGATTACTATTTTCAAGTATATCCTATAAGAATGTAGAAATGCCAAACTCCCCAAATATGGATATAATGCAGGAATCCATGGTTTTTGAGTTGACAGTAATATGAAGCTTATTATTTTTCCTATGCTTCTTTAACTGTTATTTTGTTTAAATGCTTTGGGAACACTTGGATTGGTATTTTGTGGCTTTGTTAAATCTAGAAAGGTTGTGTTGCAATATTATGGTATAAGTGGATTTGCAGTTACCTGATCCACTCTTTTTTCCCTAGGATGCAACATGGCTGCAGCTATGGAGACTGAGCAGGTTGGGGTAGAAAAATTTGAGTCGGCAGCTGGTCATGGGAGCACCGAGTCTACTGGAGCAGATTCCATTCCAGAGCCTTTTTATGTGGAACGCCACTCATGGACTCAGATGCGCAAACTGCTGGCTGATACCAGGAAGTACCATGGATTCATGATGGCTAAAGCACCCCACAGCTTTACCTTTGTAAAGAGAAATGATCCCGAGAGCCCTCACTCTGACCGCATGTATTACTTGGGTATATGAAGACCTTACTAAAATCTTATATGTCAATTAGTATAAATGTGGGACTCCTGAGAGTCCAACAGTATATATTATGTATCTATTATGTTAACTTATTGATCTAATACTCAGTATTATACATTACTGTATCTCCCACTACTGTTTTCATTTAATACATCAAATAGTGGTTTCTAAGTTTAAATTGACTTATTTTAAATATAGCTGGCTTGCCTGCCAATAATACATTTGTTTGATTTTAATCTTTTGATACTTCCTTAACAAGTTAGTATTTTTACAGACCAATTTGTGCCTTTTTTGGATTAAAGATGTCTTTTTAGGGTTAGGGCTGCCTGTTTTAATATGCATGTTTCCCAACACTTGTGCTGCATAAAGTTTTGTGAAAGTTTGTTATGTGGTCTTTGTATAATATGGCTGTGATTGCCACCCATCCTAACCTGGAGTCAGAGAATTCCCTGGCTTCCGTATTTTTTTTCCCCTTTTTAATTATAAATTTTATGAAGTCAAAATTCAAACTGTAATAAATATCAAGACATCTTTGTGGATAACATGTCAAACAATGGCATCACAATATTCTGGATCTGTGCTGTAACACACTCGTTTTTTTTATCTTTTACAAAGGCTAGTAAAAACTTGTTATCTTCTCATTGTTGGAAAAGAAAAATGAGCTTGCAGTACTTTTTACAGTATAGTTACCGTAAAAAAAATTCCTTTCACAAAGATTCCTCCATGTTTGTTGTTTTTTTTTCTTCTTTGTTTTATTATGTGCTGAAAATATTCAATGATCCAGGATCAGTTTTTTTTAACTGAAGTGTACGCAGGAATATTTGATTGTACAAATGCATCATGGGCTTTAAGAAATCAAGTGTGTTATTGTCACCATCTCGGGTGTCAGCAGTGTTATTTTGCTTCCCTCGTATAAAAATTCCTTCACTCAAAAGGGTTTGGAAGTGGAGAATTAGGCGCAATCGCCACTCATTATGTCTAACAGTGATTGTGCCTTTTTAAAAAAAAAAAAAAAATCCCAATACTTTTTATTGTGGGAAAAGTATCGCAACTTCTTTCACTTTCTACAATACAGTGTATATGCAGTGGTAAAAATGGGTTTGAACTTATGCCTACCTATGTTTGACGCAGATTCTCACACACCAGCGCAGGGAGGTCAGACGCAACCCAGAACTGTAAAACAGGCGGAGTTAGACTTCCGATATTTGTCAGGAGTCTCTGATTTATACATAGGCGTGCATGCCAATGCCACTGGTATTTGGCACTATCTGCGCAGTTTTTACAATACTCCCATAGTATATGGTATATAGTATATCACATATCTTGATATAGGCAAATTGATGCACTTGTTTGTAGAAGTGATGCTTTTCACACATACAGGAGTATTATTTTTACAATAGTCCAGTATCATACTTTTAAATCGCATGCACATCCACGGTTCCAAAATGACAAACTGAATTTTGAAATGCGCCTCTTGAGCTGACGCCAATATAGGGAAATTATGAAAAACAATGAGGTCAGCTGGGTTTGAAGCAGAGAGCTTTCCAAACAAAAGTTAGGAAATATGTGTAAAAACAAAAAAGTGGAAGTATCAACAAAGTCTCTACTAGACTTAATAGAGCATCATTAACATTTTATACATTGTCAGACTGGTTCTGATTTTTCTGATTTATATCTGCACTGTAGCCATAGAAACTGTAACACTCCATGTTTTTGGTGAAGAGATCGCTTTCCTTAATGCAGGGCATGGCAAATGTTTGTAGATTTTAGGAGCCAAACAGACCAATTAAGAGTCTGTCTGCTAAAATTTGGGAGCCAGGGTGGTGCTACTGCCATAATCTTCTGTGTAAAGCAATCAAATAAGTTAGCAGCCAGCAACAGAATTTATATGGGTCCTGGGATTTGTTAAGCCCTGTCTTAATGGAACTTTGCTTCACAAGTAAAGCCCCTGACTTGATGATTTTGCACAAGCCATTTTAAAAGGACAGTATCACTTATATTGTTCTCTTTGCTTAATGTAAAATTAAACTGATGTTTCTACAGTTTTCCCTCATCACTTCCTATTTCCTAAAATCTGCATAAAAAACGTAAGAGTTATTATTGTTGCTATAGCAACAGACTTGCTCATCACTGTACACAGAGCTGGCTGAAACCACATCCCTTTGTATTGCAAGCTTAGGCCAAAATAGAGAGTGGTTGATTCCACATTTAATAACTGATAACAGCCCTTTCTCAGAAGGGAGCATTAAAACTGCTGCAGATGGAGGCAGCACGACTCCGTCTGGATTTTTTAAATAATAAAATTAAATAATTTGTATTTCTGAAAGGCCATTTTTTGATATTTCAAATTATATTTCCGTGATACTTCTGCAGCATACCATTCAAAAGACATCCACTGTCTTTGTTCTCAAAAAAAAAAAAAAAAGGATGTGAAAGAAATCATTACATCATACAGAAAAAATGATAAGTGATTCTGCCTCGTTACAAATATTGGATCATTCGTAAGGTTATCTTATGTCAGATTTGACAAGTCCTAGTGGCACATTAAAAAAATAATAATAATGCTTTACCCTAATGGTTTATTTAATAAAAACACATAGAAGGTGGCATTTTGTTCCATAAGTCAGGACTGACCTACAAAGCAGTATTTCATGACTGTTTGGTCCATGTAGAAACATGTTTGTATTTAATAAATATGCAGAGCCTGCATAGGGAATAATAAGAGATTACAGGTGGCCTATATTGCGGCGGCTTCTGAGCAGATTTTCTTTAGATCTCTTCTTTCAGGCAGCAGAGTGAATAATGGCCTTAACGGAAAGAGAGTGGTTTTTTGATTACTGTTATAAATGTCCCACTATTGTTGCTAACCATGACATTATAATAATCTCTCCTATATCTAAAGACATTGTAATTTATTATGTCTAAGAATTGCATTGATTTTATTTATTTTCTGGCCCCGTCTCCGCAGTCCTCTTCAGTTTATATCTGCTTAGTATCAATTTATTTGCAGTTAAAGACGTGACTGTTTTACTACAGTTTACAAATCAGGTGCTTTGCGATGGACAGATCAATAGTAAATAAAGAAAACATAACAGTCACCTGCGTGTTTCTAACATCGGTGTAATGTGCTGGGTTAGTTACTGACCATTCATACTGCATGGGTATATAAGCTAATTACTGTATGAGGCAGGCATAATAGTGAACACATTGCCTACTTGGTTATGTTAGAATTTTCCACTGAAGATCTGCTGGTTCTTGATGGTCTCCTATGTGTTTTGGTTCATCCCCTTACAATGCTTATTGCTGCTATTTCTTTCAGCAATGTCTGGAGAGAACCGGGAGAACACCTTGTTCTACTCGGAGATCCCAAAGAATATAAATAAAGGAGCATTACACATGCTATCCTGGAAACCACTTCTGGACACATTCCAGGTAAGCTGGTGAAGGTCGGGATTCATGTTTAGCTTCTACAGCCACTAGTGTTTGTTATGAGCTGTGCATTTGTTCCTTGTTCCCGTTGGCTCAGTGTAAAAGTATATCTTTATGTCGATGGATCTGGTACTCATAATGATGTTATGGAGTGATGTGATGTTCTGGTCTCCTCTGCTTCTCTGGGAGAAAGCAAGGTTCCACCATAAAGCAAAAGCCAGTGGTCCTGGGGCAGTGCTGCTTGCATTTCACTAAATAGGTGGAGCTTTGAATGAATCACTATAATGCATTCTGGGATATGGATGGAACCTACTGGTCAGTGATGCCTGCATCCATTTAAAGTGCCAGACCAGTCTTAAAATTCTTCATGTATTTTGTGGCCAATCCTGCATTAAAATGTATTCCTGCTAACACATGGCATAAATACATGGTATCTTTACCGTGGGACCTACAAACTCAAATACAGAGGACATTTCAGATCATACTCTCGTATATAGTCCAGCCCATCCGGGCCAAAGACCCACTGGGGCCACCTTCATAGGAGACCTGATTGGGATTATTTGGGATTTATAAATTCTGTAATTGTGATGAGGACTTAATGTGTTATTTCTATAGGAGAGTAAGGGCAAAGTTACAATATCTTCATTTTGCATCAGGATTTACGCACCTGTCTACTAGAAGCTGGCTATTCCCTGTTCCTACTGGCCACGATATTAAATTGGAGACACTGTTTCTTGAATTTTGAGTTTCCAACTCTGCAACGTCATACAGATAAGCATGTTTTAAAAAAAAAAAATGTTTAGAGATATCTTATTTGTATGACTGATTTTATTGATCATTGAAACTATATTTTACTGGAATCAGTCTTATAACTCTGTATGTGATGTTTTGCCGCAATATAAGTTTTTTGAAATAAAAAGAGACCTTATTCCTTAAAGCTACATGAATCTTACCCAAACATAAAGCTACCGCTTAACACTACACTGTAATCACACTGTGGGTATTTCCTTGCCGATATTTATCATGATGGAATGTATATTGTATATCGTATTTATTCACTGTATGTAATTTTTCCTTTTGTGCAGGCCACCCCTGATTATGGTATGTACTCCCGTGAGGAAGAGCTGCTTCGCGAGAGGAAGCGCATTGGAACTGTGGGCATCTCGGCCTTTGATTACCACGTAGAGAGCGGGACCTTCCTTTTCCAGGCTGGCAGCTCCATCTATACTGTGCAGGATGGGGGCACGCGTGGATTTACGGTAAGGCCAATGCTACTGGTCCCAAGAATTTCAGATAAGGAATACTCAACCTGTATATTGTATTGTTTAAACTCTCAGTCACTTGCGGACAGCATACCTGGACCAAGCACTTATTTAACAGGCACGTCCTGGGAGCATGCTGCTCCGTCAATATGGCTAAGCCCTCTGCCGGTCTGAGCTTCGGAAGTGAAAGTAACTTCACTTCCGTCGCTCTGAATATGCTACTTGACTGCCCCTAGTGGTAGTTAAGTAGCATTGCAATGGAAAATATTTAAAATACATATTTAATTAATTCAAAACAGGTTATATTGCTATATTAGCCTATAGGGTTAAAATTAAATATTTTTTAGCATAAGGGATAGGGTTAAAATTAAATTAAAATTAAAAAATATTAAGGGATATAATAAGGATTAGAGTTGGGGTTAAATTTAGTGTTCGGGTTAAATTTTGGGTTCGGGTTGGGGTCAAAAGATCAATATAGGAAAAAAACAAAAAACACTATTTTTGGTTTTTGCACCATAACTCGCAAAAAAATACCGAAGAATATGGAAACATGCATATTATTGAACTTGGGACAACATTTAGAAACTATTTAGACGGGGTCTTTTTTAATGATTTTATTTGTATAAATTATGTTTTAGGTCAAAGATAGAAAAAGTGGGGTTTTTTAAATTTTTCATCATATTTTATGATTTTTTTGTAGTAAATTATAAGATATGATGAACATAATGGTATCTAATGAAAGCCCTTCTTATGACGATAAAAACAACATATAATTTGTGTGGGTACTGTATGTGAGAAAGAAGAAAAAAATTACAGCTAAACACAAACACCCTAGAAATGTCAAAACAGCCATTGTCACCAAGGGAAAGTCAAGGTGAAAATGTCTTGTCACTAAGGGGTTAATCACACCTGTGATGAGGTGTGAGATGCAGAGCCTATTATTGTGGCAGTTATAGGGTTTGCCAATGATTTAATGGCTACATCAAGTAGACCCAGAATGCAGACAAGGAAGTGGACACTATAGTTCATGAAGTTATAAACTGTTCATTGCAGCGGCTTTGTGGATAAACCTGAGACATAGGCTGCTTTTCTGATTGAGTGAAGCAGCTTATGTGAAATATAAGATCTACATAAGGTTTTACAGATGTGTATTTTGTAGTATTGTCAGAAGACCTGATATTTTACACATGTAGCACATGATTCTCTGCAATTCTTAAAGGCTGCTGGAGAAATGTAAAACATTATAGCCCCTCAGCAGCTGGAGACTTAGAGCATCACACTACAATTCCATGTGTGTTACCTATTTTTGGTACCAGAGTTTTACAGTTTTCAAGTGGATACCTGTTGAAGGATAACGAGGCATGTACCTTAAAAAGTGCCTGACAGTTCATCTGCATGGTAGGACCACTGAACTTTTCACTTCGGTTTTTATAATTGAAACCCAATTTAAAATACATAATGGTTTTTTAATGGTGTTCTTTTTTGTACCCAGAGTATTCATCTTTTGCAATAGTTTCAAAACAAACCTCTGAAATGGAACATGATTTTATAAACCTGTAATACGCAAAACCCTTTTTGAGTGTCTAACACTATCCTGGACAGCATTATGTAGAATTTGAGCCAATCGGCTACATTTATTGTTTGGAATTTGGTACATCAAACTTGTAGAAGGAAAAATTAGCAACATGGTAGGTCACTTGTCTACTGGTGTTTTCCAAACATTAATTAACTCCATTTAGAATAAAATCACATTCATGCAATGTATCTTGGTTTCCAAGCCTGCTCATGTCTGCTTACCTGCTTCTCCAACTTATAATCTCTTTTTTGTTACTTTTGCATTCAGAAACAACCACTGCAGCCTCAGTTGCTGGAGAGCAGTTGCCCCAATATCCGCATGGACCCCAGCCTTTGTCCTGAAGATCCTGGCTGGATTGCCTTTATTCACAGCAATGATCTGTGGGTATCCAATATAGAGAGTGGGGAGGAGCGCAGGCTGACCTTTGTGCACAAAGGTATGACAGCGGAGACTTCTGCCAGTCTGGCCTATGCTGACTGACACCATTGCTATACTGAGATGAATGGTGGATATAAACTAGTCCCTGTGTAATCCAAACGATATTTCATGGGTTGAATAACCAAGCTTGTCTTGTTCCTAGACTCGGGTGCCGGGGTGGAGGAGGATGCACGTTCCGCTGGTGTTGCATCATTTGTGTTGCAGGAGGAGTTTGATCGCTACACAGGATACTGGTGGTGTCCACGTAATGAGAAAAGTAAGAATGGCTGATCTGGTAAAATAGCACAGGTCTTTTGGTCTAGAGTCTTGGGTTTTTATTTATATATATATATATATATATATATATATATATATATATATATATATATATATATATATATATATATATATTGCATTACAGTGATTGGGTTCAGGTGTCCTTGTACCAGTATCCCATTATAAAGCAAACTCTTTACAGTGTGCAGAACACTTTTTATTTTTTAAATCATTTTTTTTATTGTTTTACATAAAGGTACATAATGAGTTATCGGTACAGCATGTCAATTGTTTGTAGCAGATTGGGTCTTAACAGTACAAGTCTTGTAATATACATCTATTTAATATGTACATTGGCATGGTAGTAACACAGAGTACCTTAAAAACTATAGGAAGGGGGAAAAAAGGCTTTTTGTTTTGCCATTCATTTCTAGGTTTCACTGCTCTACCTACACCATGGAGGTAAAAACATCCTCTGTTTATAGCAAATAGGTGAAAACTAAAAAGATATACGCTGAATGCCCGCCTTCACATGCCAATGTTGCCATCCCACAGTGCTTAGCATGCTGTGACTATAGTAAGCAATAATACTGCCAAATCATTGAATTGTATATTTGGCACATCACTGCCACTGAGAGCGAAACATGCTGAAAATAGAGATTACTTCGCAATGAGTCTAGCTAATACCCTGTATTGTTACATTTTAGGGTTATCATAGATTGCTAAAGCCTCATTGGGATTGAAGTTCCACAGTTAGAGCTACTGGAAAAATAATAATGACAATGATTTGTTTCTTAGCTGGTATTGATAGAGCAAGTTTTCTCCATATTGATGAAGCTTTATTTCCCAGCTTCATCCGGGGGTCAGATTTTGCGCATCCTGTACGAGGAGAATGATGAGTCAGAGGTGGAAATCATCCACGTGACCTCCCCAATGCTGGAGACTCGCAGGACAGACTCCTTCCGGTACCCCAAAGCTGGTGCGTATGGTCATGGAAAATTCAGGTCTCTTATTTACCCTCAGACCAATAAATTACAACATATAGGATTGAGAACAAACCAGCTGGAATTGAGTCTGAAGAGAAAAAAAGTACAGGTGCAAAATACGTACTGCTAATATGCTCTCTCCCACAGGGCAAATGGATGAAAATCCAAAGTATACAAAAAGAAGCAGACATGCACACTGAAAAATAAGTCTAAATGTATTTTTATTAGATATATGTATCGACAATTAGATAAGCATAGAAAATATATGTCATAAAGAAGACACAAACGAAAAAAAATGAAACAATGTACGTATATGATCGAAGCTGTGGATGTAAGGTTAGAAGATCATACAAAATAGTAAACAAAGGGGGAAAAAAAATGCACAAGCATTCGATCATATACAGCTTCAATCATATACGTACATTGTTTCATTTTTTTGTTTTGCTTTTTTCGTTTGTGTCTTCTTTATGACATATATTTTCTACGCTTATCTAATTGTCGATACATATATCTAATAAAAATACATTTAGACTTATTTTACAGAGTGCATGGCTGCTTCTTTTTGTATACTTGCAATAAATTACAACTGTTTTATACTTGAAGCTGTCTGACCTATATAACAATCACGCTAAGCGGGTGACTACGAATGCAGAATCTGCATGCTAAGTATTTTCTACTGTGAAATATGAATGAAGCAATCGGTGCCTCTCTGGCGTTGAGAGTGGCTGGGATTTCCTCTAGCATACTGATGTAACCTGCTTCAGTATATTAGATGCTCAGTTATCATCAGAATTGCTATTTTTGTCTTGCACAGAGCTTGACAGATCCCAGGAGCTCCTGCTGGCACCTAACTTTTTTGATGACTACATAACACTCTCTGGAAGTACCATTTCCATCACTCATAAAATCTACAAATATCTGTCAAGGTCTGATCTTGTGTGTCACAGATCCACTGATTTACTCCAGTCTTCCACAACAGTAATGTTTGTGATTTTTTTATTATTATTAAAGGATGGTCCTCATACCTTCCTGCCCAGGCACATATTTGCATGGAAGTAAGATCAGCATGCATCATGTTCTTGCAAGACTCACAGTCTGTTGTCTTCCAGGTACTTCAAACCCTAAAGTGACGTTTAAGCTGTCTGAAATTACTGTGGATTCAGAAGGCAAGGTATCTATTCTTGGTGTGATTTTGATTTAAAACGACATTATTCAGTACTGTGGAGAAGTCGTGTTAGGACATTTGGGTGGTATGGTAAAGTAATGATAATAAAATGCAGGTCACATAACAAAACTATGGGAAGACATTACAGTTTTCATGAAGGTTATTATAACTAACTTTTAATTTGTATAAAATAGTAAAGATTTTAGACCTGCCAAATACAGGATTATATTCCCAGATGTCAATGTATTAATGAATAGAATTGTTTAAATCTTTTAGTCCTAAAAAAAAAAAAACTTGAAGGAAATTGTATACCCACCTATATATTTTATATATTTTTTATGACTTAATGATGTCACCGCCCACTGGTGTAGTATATTATGTAGAACTAATATTGGAGGCTACCGTTTATTTTTTTTGGGTTACATGTTTCAGCGTTAGAAAATTGCTGACCTCTTGACTAATAAGCACAACAGCAATTGTTTTTTTTGTTTTAAATGAATTTATTTATCGCAATTCTACAATATCTTACTTTCTAAACGTTATACTGTCCTTTTAAGGCCAATAAACGACCAGACTGGCAGAGCTAAGCGTAAACGTGTGCGTCTGCAGGCTGTTCCCATAATGAGATTCTTAGATCAGCCTACTTTTATATACCAGAGAAAAAGTAGCCTCTAAAGAGTGAACCTATTCACTAAGACAGCTGATAAAATGTTATTCTTCAACTTTAAAATTATGTACATTCGCATCTGTAAATGTACATAAATTTCATTGTGGACATTCAATCCAATCATGGCAAGGTTAGCATAATGTAATCCGCACTGATCTACGCGCAGAGGGATGTGTGAGAGCACTTTGTGTACCTAAATGTATGGCTGACCTTTCTTTTTAATCAGATCCAGGAAGTGGTGGACAAGGACCTCAGACAGCCATTCGAAGTGCTGTTTGGTGGCAGTGAATACATTGCCAGAGCTGGATGGACTCCAGATGGAAATTAGTGAGTATTTTGAAATTTTATGTATGCATATTGGGTCTCTATGTATCATTTGGATAAGGGGTTACAAACGCATATAAAATGGACAGAATAATTGGGATTAAAATGATCAAACAATTTGGCATACTTGATTACTTTAATAATGACTGACTAGGGGGCTGGATGTAGCCCACAAAGGTTTTTGAGTGGCCCTATCCTGGCTAAAAAGCCTACAAGTTCTGTTAAAACATCATGAAAAGGGAAAACATTGTGCATCAAGCTAGTTGACTCAAACATAATACAATTATATTATGATGCTTAACGCCCATAATTATGTTATATATGTATACTACGCATTTGTGTAGGGAAATGTTTTAACCAGCTAAATGATATATTATGCATATAACCTACTCAACTGAGTAAACGGAACAAATGATGGAATCTGAATATAGATGACCACTGTATAATTACTAATTGAGTTCACAGTGTGTTGTGGCCCTACCTTTCTGGTTGAATACAGTACAACAGGGAAGTGTGTTTTTGAATGTCTGGTATCCATAGATGACGGTGCACACAGCCCCCAAAACCGCTGACGGTGCACACAGCCCCCAAAACCGCTGACGGTGCACACAGCCCCCAAAACCGCTGACGGTGCACACAGCCCCCAAAACCGCTGACGGTGCACACAGCCCCCAAAACCGCTGACGGTGCACACAGCCCCCAAATGCTGACGTAAGCATTCCATAAACTTGCATGCTAAGTACTGTGGAATGCGATCATCATTGTTTGGGGACAGGTGATTGCTTAACCATCCAAATCCGCCCCCATCTTGGCAGAAGGAGCAGCCATGCTGCAGGAGGTGACAGTTCTTTCCCTTCTGTAGTGAGAGGTGAAGCCGCAATGCCAAATGGCCAAATACCTTTTTATGCACTTTTATCAGTTTGGCTTGTACATTGTATAAAAAACATCTATACAGTGACGCCAACACGGGTGCATTGCCGGCCCTCCGTTTAAAATATCTGACATAGTTTCATTGCAATGCTCCATGGAGATAAATACCAAGGCCATTTAGTTAAAATAAGCAGCAGGATAGTACTAGATTGTGCTGGGGAGTGATCTGTTTCTTGTATAATAAGATCTGGGAGAGATGTTCCACACTTGGCAGACTATGCGCTCCAAGGTTCTTTCCACTAATGTTCTTCCTCTTTGCAGTGCCTGGGCCCTTCTGCTTGATCGACCACAGACACGTCTTCAGATTGTGCTGATCCCTCCTGCTTTGTTCATCAATTCCTACACAACCTCTCCAGACCACCCTCTGCTGTTTGACTCTTTGCCAGATTCTGTCACACCACTGGTGATATACGAGGAGACCACAGACATCTGGATAAATGTACGGGGCGAAAATGACTTGTAGATCCCTAATACTGTGTATCATTTACAAAATGTATTGGTTTGATATTGAAATAGCCTATATATCAGCCAAAAACAAATCTGTATAGACATACATCCAAATCTAAAAAGAACTACTAGATTCCACCTTCAACAAGCTTTGTGTCCTAGTCCTGGACTAATATTCTGAGATGTGCAAATCTTCCCTTGGTGGACATAATGATGTGACTGATAAGTGACCAGAATTTAGTTGATAACCGTATAGTTTCAGGAAATGGCAGATAACTGATTACATTTCAGTTAGTAGGATGACTTGGGCCCTGCAGATTGTTCACCAGTTGATTAGGAGGAGAAAACTAGAATTGTGTGTGTGTGTGTGTGTATATCCTAATGACCACGCTGCTCTTCTCTCTATTCTTCTCCCTGCACTGTAGATTCATGACATCCTACACTTCTTTCCCCAAACTCGGGATGATGAGATTCAGTTCCTCTTCGCCTCAGAGTGCAAGACTGGGTTCCGGCATCTGTACCGAATTACCAGCCTGTTGCGACCTGGTGGGACTGGTAGAGGAGTGGCTGATCTATTGGGACTCAGTAAGTTTGATATGTCTATGGGTTTATAATACATCTTCATTAGAAAGTTAACTGCATTCTCCATTACAAGGCATACAAGGCACTTCTATATTTAATTGTATGTGTTTTTAGTGTCTCAACCTACCTGCTACAGACAAATGATATTTATTGCACACATTTAATTATCATTGCTGCTCCTATATTAAAAGGTGCAGCATTGTTTTGAGGTGTTTTTTGGATTTTTTTTTTTTTGTACTTTAAGCCTTGCATCTTTTTAGTCTATACAGCATAAGAGTAGTCTCAGTAATAAAATATTGAGGCCACAGAAAGTAAATGATTTATGCAAATAGTGTAAAGGTCTAGCACAGAAACCTGGGATAATGTCAAAAATGATAAATCAACTAACAAGATGAGCTGCAATAACGATTTTTAACACACTGTGAGGTCATGCTACTCAATATAATTGAGACCTAAAAAAAATAGTGTAGATTGTTTTAAAGTAAAGCAAAATATACAAATCTGTAATAATTAGCAATAATTAGAAATAGTAGTTGTTAAGCTACGTAGACATTAGGTTACTATTTTGTGTGCATTTTGCCTTCATTTAGATCACTTTTTTTTTTCTTATTTTATCCTGAGTTGCTTCCTACTGTTAACTTTTGCTGAATATCTCCAATAATGTTGCATATCTACTCATGAGGATAGCAGCTGGCATACATATTAAAAATCTATATATATAAGCGTTTTTTTTTTCTATTTATGTTTTTAGATGACTTCCGATGCCCCATTAAAGAGGAGGTGGCTGTAACCAGTGGAGAGTGGGAAGTTCTTGGCCGACATGGATCCACTGTAAGTCGGTCCTGTGATCCCATTTTGTGGCCTTATTTGCTACGTTTGAATCATTTTTTTTTAAACGTCACTTTACAGGTTATTAAAGGCAATTAGCTCCCAACAGTAAAGTCTTGGAATGAAAAAAAAAATTATTGTTTGGTGTGAACCCAGGACACATGACGGTCATGGCACGCCATGAATGTAAACATGGGTTGGGGCCCATTCAAATAAATTCATATTTAATGCTGCTTTATAAGGATAAATATGGTATCACAAGAATGCCATACTTTTCCTTAAAAAAACAGTATGTACATTATATGGACAAACGTATTGGAACACACCTCTGAATTATTGAATTACAGATGTATAAAATCAAGCCATGCAGTCGGCATTTACAAACATTTGTGAAAAAATGTTTTTTTCTGAAGAGCTCAGTGAATTCAAGCGTGGTACTGTGATAGGTTGCAAACTATAAATCTATGTCACCCCTGCTTGATATTCCATTGTCAAAAATAAGTGGTATTTTTAGAAAGTGGAAGGATTTAGTAACGGCAGCCACTAAGCTGGAGACCACGAAACGTCACAGTGCGGGGTCAAAGAGCCCTGAGGCACATGGTGCATAAAGGTCGCCAATACGCTGAATCCATAGCTGAAGAGTTCCAAACTTCTACTGCCATTATTATTATTTCAGTTAAACACACAACAAAATCCAGAACAAGCTCATGTCCTTAAGGGGTTAACAAGGGAATCATTACAATACAAGTAATCCATGATGCATGCTTGTGTAAAAGAGAAGTTCACCAATTAAATAGTTGAAGATGACTTTGCTGCAACTCTATCGAACAAATCTCAAAACAATTCTTCCTTTCCCTAACATATAGATTATTTTTCCTTTGTGTTTTTCTTCAAAACCCTGTCACCTCTACTTCCCCTGTCTACACATCTCAAGTTGGGATGGGTTCTTTGAATGTCAGTCTCTCTCATCATATCTTGTTCCTTCCAGATTCGTGTTGATGAGGTAAACAAATTGGTGTTTTTCGAAGGCACAAAGGACACCCCTTTAGAACACCATCTGTATGTTGCCAGCTATGAGACCCCTGGTGAGGTGACCAGGCTCACAGACGTTGGCTTCTCCCATGCTTGCTGCGTCAGCAAGGTAACCCGAATATCTAGCGTGGTATTAACATACATCTGGGTATTCACGTATGAGAATTGCAGTTGGATAAGACTGTTTGAGAAGGATTTTGCTCATGGTTTTTTATTTTTATTGAGCATAAGTACTCTTAAGTGTTGTTCTATTTGCCAGAGAACAAATTTAATTCTAAAGCTTTGTCCCCTGAGGTTTACAATTGTCTCTGATTCATGCATTTTGGATACTTACACAGATAAATCAAATGGCAGAAATGGTTTTACCTGTTTCATGCTGCACATATTTGACATATACTTTCCTCACTGTGAAAAATACCAAATGATCCTGTTTCTTCTTTCCCAGCACTGTGACATGTTTATCAGTAGATACAGCAGTCAGACCCTCCCACACTCTGTGCATCTATTCCGTATGACAGGCTCTGGATCAGACCCGGCCCAGAGAGACAAGGAATTTTGGGCCACGCTTTTAGAATCGCCAGGTGAGAGCACAGGATGTGTGATAAAGGATGAATCATTATTTGTGGGAGTGAGAAACAAGATTGCATTCTAATGAAGGTTAAATAGATCTTATCACCTGAACATTTTGGTTTTACTGGGCATACAGGGTATACACAATGATTAAAAATCATCATTGTATTGGCAAAATTGTATCCAAATGCCTAAATTAGGAGAAAAATGTGTTTTAAATGTCTCTGTGGAGTCTCCTGAATATGACATCACCTGTGGGCACAGTATGCAAATTACACATTTCCCATTGAAAAGCAGTTTATTTGCATACCGTGCCAGAGGGGATGTCAGAAGCTGGAGACTCCAGTTTTTCTAATACAATGTATAGATAATTTTCAATAATTTTGTATGCTCTACATGCACAGTAAAAACAATATTCAGGTGCTAAAGGGACTGTAAGTTTAAAACGATCAGGGCAATGAATGTGCAAAACTGTTACTATTGTTTTGTTTTTTAATATATCTAATACAAGCCAGCAAATCCTTTATAAAGCTGCCTCTTTCTCACCTTTTTTTTTAGGAACACTGCCTGGATATATCGCCCCAGAGATCTTCTCCTTCCCTAGTCGGACTGGCTTCACCTTACATGGAATGATGTATCGTCCTCATCAGATGCAGCCAGGCAAAAAATATCCAACTGTTCTTTTCATTTATGGGGGTCCTCAGGTGAGGCTTTAATCCATCCTTGTTGATCAGTAGTGAGCAGATTCTACAGCAGGCCAGTCCATGGGATTCTGGAGGAGGGATGGGATGCATTTAATATGCATTCAAGGGACTCCACCAAACTAAGCATTGCTCATACTGTGACATATAAAATGCCTAAAATATGAGAAACATGTTTTAAATGTGTCTCTGGTGTGTTATGTTAAGACATCCCCTGTGGCTTGATATGCAAATGAACTCATTTTCAATGGAAAATCAAGCCGCAAGATGATGTCATAAGCAGGCGACCCCAAAGGTACATTTTAAAACATATTTTTCTTACTTATAGCAATTTTGCTAACACAATTCATAGATCATTATTGGTCATTTCTTATTCTCTATATTCATAGTATAAGCAATGTTTTTAGCTTGACAGAGTTCCTTTAAACTTTATGTTGCCCGTTTAATTATTTGTTCATTTATTTATTCTACAGGTCCAGCTAGTAAACAATCGATTCAAGGGTGTAAAGTATTTTCGACTTAATACTTTAGCTTCACTGGGATATGTAGTAGTGGTAATCGACAACCGGGGTTCCTGTCATCGTGGTTTAAAGTTTGAAGGTGCTTTCAAATACAAAATGGTAAGGACAAGGATAGAAAATGTGCCACATGATATTTCAGTTTGTCACATGGAATTTGCTTATTTCTTGTCCTGCCACAGAGAATCTTGGGCGAGGGCTTCAAACTATTAGTAGCGGAGCTGAAAAAAAATCCCAACTTGCCTAGCTTTAGTTTTTTTGTCCGCTCTTTATTTGTGTCTTCTGGTTGTCACTTCCAAACGATCCATCCATTTCCAATTTCTGATCTTAGGGACAGGTGGAAATCGATGACCAAGTGGAGGGGCTCCAATACTTGGCCGCTAAACACCGCTTCATAGACCTGGACAGAGTGGGTGTCCATGGATGGTCCTATGGAGGTTACCTGTCCCTTATGGCTTTAATACAGAGACCTGATATATTCAGAGTAAGTACCTAGCGGAAAGCATACACGTTCATAATACGTGCTTTTGCACATTGGCTCTGCCAACTTGTCTTTTATGTTATGTGTTTGTACTCTTCTCTCCTTGAACACAGGTGGCTATTGCAGGAGCTCCTGTTACTCTCTGGATCTTCTATGACACGGGATATACTGAGCGGTACATGGGTCATCCTGACCAGAATGAGCATGGCTACTATCTGGGCTCTGTGGCCATGCAGGCTGAGAAGTTCCCCTCAGAGTAAGTGCCAGTATGCCAACTACTGTATTTACATGCTTTTTCTAGCTCCGTCTATTATCCTGAAAGAAAAAAGATATACCTTAGGCTATCAACGTTTTGGAATTTAGATTATGGAGCTCCTTATGTCTGCTGGATTTCTCTACACGCTTTATCCATACCCATAATAAACAATAAAACAAAAAAAGAAGTGTGGCTTTTGCGGAAAGACTCAACTATGCAGACTGGTATGCCAAAGTAAAAAATTTATATTTAATCCATAGTGAAAGGACACAGTGCAGGAACAAGTGAAATCAGCTTTACGCGTTTTGTGCCACAACAGCACTTAATCATAAGCATGGTCTTGCCTAATTAATGAAGAGGTGTTCTTATAACAGTTAGTTTGGCAGATTTGATGTAAAAGGCATCCACAGGACAAAGCTATTGTTTTGATAAGAAATTGACCAGAAAGGGTTTGCAGAACATGTATTTTCTTCTCTCCAGTCATATGTTTGTTTTTTATCTGCTGAATATTGCCTACCTATTCGAATTGCTGCACTGTCTTGTGGAGCTTACACTTCCTGTTGGATGACCATTCATTCTGTGTTAACATCTACAATTCTTCTGACAGACCCAACCGCTTGCTCCTCTTACATGGTTTCCTGGATGAAAATGTGCACTTTGCTCACACAAGCATTCTGCTTAGCTTCCTAGTGCGCAGTGGAAAACCATACGACCTACAGGTGAGAAAACACAAACTGCTTCATTAACTTCTAATGGTTCCCCCGTGTATATATATTTTTTTACGCGTCACAAATAGCATGAATTTGAACATCTCTTGGGACTGGACTTTTTTTTTGGCATGAAAATGTGGTCTAATGTAGGCCATAATTTTACAGACAGGTTCATGGCCAGGAGTATGATGACCTAATACACAGTGCTAAGGATTGTTTTCTATGAGAGTCAGCATGGCCATATGTATTCTGGAATAATAGTCTACAAGAGAACTTACACATGGAGTAGAATTATGTAACAAGTTGTGTGCTTTCTATTCCACAGGTATATCCTCAGGAGCGGCACAGCATACGGGTTCCCGAGTCAGGAGAACATTATGAATTGAACCTCCTGTATTACTTACAGGAGAATTTGGGTTCCCGCATAGCAGTCACCAAACCCTTGTGAGCAAAGGGTGGTGGTTTAGGATGGGATGGGGTTTGCAGCCCTCCTGTTGCCGGCACAGTTGGACCACCTGCTGGCCTCACGTACATACCTGGTCCCAGGTAGCCCATCAGAGGGGAGGGAACCCAGGGACGTAACACAAACCGAGATACTCCAACGGTATTTCTTTGACTTTCAAAGGGAAAATCCATTTGAGGCACGGCCCTAAATCAGCGAGAGTAACTCATCTAAACCCGTTTCTCTTGTAGCTTTCAATGGGTGTTATTGTGCAGTCCCTGAGCTCTCCTTGGATCTATGATGAAACATTTAATGTTCAGTTCATAGCATGATTTAGAACAAGCATAAAGAAAATCACAGCAACATATAAGTATCTACACACCTTACACGTATGGAAAGACTCACACATACCATCTGAAAATGACACTCAAAGCTTTTTCCCTCATTCAAAGACCATGCCCAACTGGTGAAAAGTTCCAGATACTGAGCAGAATGTGTTTGTTTTTTTCTTTTTAATGTTTATATTTATATGTGCATCATGCAGTTGAAATTGGTTCACCACATCATCGTCACCTTGTGCACATTTTGCAGTGCCTTCCAGATTAGCCTCTTTGCCCCCCCCCCCCCCCCCCTTTCCTCTTTAGTCCTGCTCACCAACTTGGGCACACATGCATGAATATTTTGGAAGTGTCTCATTGCTCTGCTCTCCCTCATGTTGACTACCGTACATACTCTGTATATCCACAGGGTGCCTTCAATTCATTTACTATCTTAAAAAACTGTCTGATAACCCCTTGCTGCCAATCCTGCACGGCAGTTCTCTCACTCTCTATCGAACAGTGCCAGAGTTTTGCCCCCTAAAGGCCACCCTTTACCATGCACTTTATAAAAGAAAGGTGCTATCTACTACTTGAAAATGTTAGCTATACTTTTGCAGAGTTAGTGCTCATAAACCAAACCTATCCACAGTCTACCCTTTCTTTACTCTCTGAATGTGAGGCAATCTGTCATCGAAACGCACTGCAGCAAATGCGTTGGGTCGTAATTCCTCTGGGAATTGTATCTCGGCGCATTATTTTCCAGGGTTTGTCATCTGCCATTTTTTCTCAGTGCGATGAGAGATCTAAAATGTAATGAGAAATCTGAATTATTTGTCCTGGCGCTCTGTGCTCACCCAAAAAAAGACAGAGCCTGGAGTTTAATCTGCACACTAAAACGTTTTCAAAGGAAAGTGATTTATAATCTTTTAAAGGAGAGACTGTAGAGATAGAGTGTTGAGATTCATAGCTAGTCTTCTTGGCATCGGCCCCTTTAGCTAAATATAGGATTGTAATCAATAAATCCGGAAGCTCTGTGGCCACTCTTTTAGATGTGCTAATTACCATACATATCAGACAGATGAAAACTAAGCTAAAATGAACTTCCTGGCCCCGGAGCAAAGATGCAATGACCCAAAGGCGATACGACCTTCCCAGCTATTGACCATCATTAACAATGACTTCCTGTGCTGTAGGAGCATTAGTCCACTGCCTGTTTGATGGGTTCAGGACAGAGCATCTTGCCAAGGATGCCAGAAAAGGGGGAGGGGGAAATATTCCAACCTTGTTCTTAGAAGTTGCAGAATCAATGACTACATCCTGCTCAAGTTAAAGGTAAAGTGGAAAATGCATACAATCTACCATTTTACAAATTCAAATACTGACAGATATGCATTTTTAAATTATTTTTGAACTATGGCCAAAGTATTTTGGCACACACCTGTATTTAAAGGCATTTATTTTTGGCTGATTTCTGCCTTATCTTGTTTCTTGCCTTATGAGTTTGTTTTGTTTAAGTTTTTTTGATGTGCAGGGAGATACATAGGTATAATTGTAAATTATCCCATCTGGCTGACAGAATCATACACCCCTTTCCATTGATCCTGTACAATTTCCAGACTAAAAATGTTTTTAAAAGGAACTGTAGTTATATTCATTCTTATTTTAATTGTCTATGATAAACTATTGCCCTATTTGTCATTGTCATTAGTAAAGTTTGCTCTCTTCACACAAAAAAATACATCTGAAGGTGCCATATACTGTGCTGTTTGAAACTTAGAAATGCTACAGTCTTTAAAAAAGAAAATACACTAATTTTGTGTCTTGTGGTTGTTTTATTATCTTATTGAGCAGACGGATAATGTTCATTAAAAACAAGGTCTACCAATTGCATGGCAAATGACTTGCCTGGTGGCTTAATGCTCTGTGCCCATCTCATTTTATAATATCTGATATACTTCTCATTTGGAAGGAGTTTTTGCATATCTTAGTTGTATTTTACCACACATTGCCATCCATATCCAGATAGCTTGAAACATGTCATTTCAGGATTCATTAGAATGTACCACTAAAGGAAATGATTAAAGTGGAAGAAAATCTTTACCTACTTTTTAATATTCAACACTGACAGCTGGACGTTTAACTCTCATACAAAGAGTAAAAATGTATCTATACATTTGCACAATTTATGCATGAAATTGGATCATTCTATTATTATATTGCGTTACAGATGCACTTTAAAGGTAATTAGGATAATTAATAAAGCAAATAAAAAGGTGTACGGTTTAAGAGTAGCAGAATTTACTCAATTTATTATGACCTTTGGAATTCATTGCATAATAAATTTAAAGTTCCAGAAACAGACAATGCTTGCAACCTTGTCTCCCTTGAGGACCATAGGGACAGATTTGTCCCGTGTCATAATTCCAACCCCAAAAATGACACAAGTGTGGAAATGGTTTTATTTATTGTTCAAATACATTCTTAAAGGGAAAAAAATATAATTATTTTTATATTGATGACGGTAATCTTATGGTCCTCAAAGGGTTAAGTAGGTCAGTTTTAAAGGACAACTGTAGCAAAAAATGTACTTATGTTTAATTGAAAGATTGTATCATGTGTAAATGATTTATAAAGAAAACCTTTAGTGAAAGAATACAAATAAAAATCCTTATTGAGCCTTCTTTACGCCATATCGTTCTCAGGGGGCAGACCTCTTGTTTCGAAACTTGGGCCAGATTTTCACTCGCCTTGGTTCAGATAAGATTATAGAAAAATGTCTGCCTCCTGCTCAGAGCCGGATTAAGGCACGGGCTTTAGGGGCTGCAGCACAGGGTCCTCGGCAGGACTGCAGCTCGAGGCCCGTGCCTTAATCTGGCCGAAGAAAAGAAGAAAAAAAAGCTTGCCGCAGAGGCACTGGCTGGGGAGTTTAGAAGATCTCCCTGTCAGCAAGCAGGCAGCATGGAGCCTGGGCGCGCACAGACAAGTCTCCATGCTGCCTGTCTTGCACTCCCCGTCGCTCTCAAAGTGACAGGTCACGTGACCTTCCGTGATGAAAGTAGCAGGGAGCAAAGGAGACGACTGGAGACAGAGCAGCAGGAAGGTGAGTACTGGGGAGGGGGAACAGTATATTTTTTGCCACTCCAATAGTGGCATAATAATTGTGGCATAGTAGTGGGCATACCGATAGTGGCGTATTATTGGGCATACTAATATTGGCATATTAGTGGGCATAACAATAGTGGCATATTATTGGGAATATTAGTGGGCATATTAATTGTGCATTTTAGTGGGCATACTAATAGTGGCATATTATTAGGCATATTCATTGTGCGCTATCTGGCACCAAGATGTTGGCAGCAGATCTTTTAAGTCCTGTTAAATGAGGCGTGGGTTCTCCATGTATTAGACTTGTTTAGTCAACACATCCCACAGATGCTCATTGTGTTCCTCAAACCATTCTTGAACCATTTTTGCATTGTAGCAGGGCACATTATCCTGCTCAGAGAGGCCAATGCCATCCGGGAATACTGTTTTCATGAAAGGGTGTACATGGTCAGCAACAGTGCTTAGGTAGGTGGTACGTGTCAAAGTAACATCCACATGAATGGCAGGAACCAAGGCTTCCCAGGAGAACATTGCCCAAAACATCACACTGCCTCCGCCAGCTTGCCACCTGTCAGTGGTCATAATGTTAGGGCTGAACAGTGTATGTCCAATTGCAGGCAGGGGTTAAAGCAACAGTTTCTTTATGGAGAGTGATGCAATTCAAGTAAACATTTTGTGTGAAGATGTGAAACACGTGCATGTTGCATAATGTTCTAAACATATTTCTCCAGAAGCTGTAATCTGTATCATGACCTTGTTCCACATGTGCTGCTTTCCTGTACATACTTTTATGTTTTCAACAGATTGGAACAATTTACATTACATTAACATTTATTTATATTGTGCCAACAATTTTCATAGCACCATAAGCAGCCATACCTCTCAACCACACTTTGCTATCATTTTCTTGCCCTCAGTCAGAATACATCTTACTTTAACTCCTTCTACTTCAGATTCCATACATATGTATGCATGTTCGGCCATTTGTTTTCCCCCAAGGGATACATACTGTTTTGCAGAATGATTCATGGTACACTGAGGGAAATGAATTCATTAATCTCAAGGTAGTTCCTGTGGAATCCATCCTTGATTAATTACCTGGTTGTCCCTGGATTCTCTTGCATTCTACAGTCTGCACAGGAGCTTGTAGAAATCATATGGGTCCAGCAGAAAACTGGCTGATCTGGCACTCCTAGCTGTACGACTTGTGGGAACCCCCCCTCCCACTATGAGGTAATGGTACACCCCAATTGCAATATACCATATTGTCCCGATTATATACCGTGCTCATAATGTAACAATTTAAATTAAGGAATTAGGTGAAGCCTATAATGAGGACAATTCAGGATGTAAGTGCGGTGATAAAATATACTCCGAGTTTGTGCTGCCAGTACATAAGCAGACTGAGCTGGTTAATCACAGCACTGGCGGGAGTGCCGTCCCCCAGGAACGAAAGTGCAGCATTAGACAACCGGTCGCGCTGTTACTGGAGCTCTGTGTGCTCTGCTTTATTGGATATTGCACCAGGCTAATTACTCCATATTGCTAAAATCCTGAAAGAAAGCTTGATCTAAATGGCCCATTTTCCTGAATAGGGCCTTTTAATGCCCTAAAAATTAATATTTTTCCGCAGCCCTTGTGTCTTTTTTCGCACACTCCCTATACCGCTATGATGAGCAGCTTTAGGAGACATATGCAGAATCAAAATAAGCAACTAGAGATTAATTGGTAAACATGTATTTGAGACCATCCCACTTGCATATATTATGAATAAAGATATTAATTCTTCTTACATACAAATACATTCCAACATTGACAATGAAGACAATAGACATCCAGAATCAGTGAAAAATTAACTTAATATAAGCAAAATTCGGGGAAAAAGTCCGTATAAAGTCTGGTAAGTCATCTCTTCATATAAGTTTGACATGTTATAACTGGCTTCTTATTGATAAATGGACCAAACAATGGAGGTAGGATGTGTAATTAACTTGGTGTAATAATACACGAGGTTATGGCTAACTTGTAGTAAAAATTCGTAGGTAAATATAATTCAAATGGTTGTCTAAAGTTGAAACACACTTAAGAATTCTTCTTTACAGACAAATGAAATAAAAACAAAATCCCAACAGAGTATTTGCAGGAATGGGTTTATACTTAGTGCAGGGCTTGACAAATCTAATTAGATTTTAGGAGCCAGCCCAAAAATTTAGGAGCCAGACAATCACGCAAGCATACACGCAATTCATAAACACACACGGCTTCTTCACATATATACACACACACACACCTACTTTACATATACACATATATCCAAACACCTCACACACATCTACTTTACATATGCACATAAATACAAACACCTCACACACCTACTTTACATATACACATATATACAAACACCTCACACACACCTACTTTACATATACACATATATACAAACACCTCACACACACCTACTTTACATATACACATATATACAAACACACACCCACCTCACACAGTCTTTTCTTGATGTGTCCCCCCTCCCTGCTGCTTTACCTCATTGCAGGGGAGGGGGACATCCGTGCTGCAGTATGTCCTCACTCATCGGCCTGCTGAGTGCCAGGATGTCACGTGACGACACCCGGCACTCAGACACGCGTTGCGCGAGGGGGCGGAGCTTGCAGTCTGTGCTATACGCACAGACTTTACCCCCTCGCGCTCCGAAAAAAGAAAAAAACATCGGATGGCAGCGGCAAGGGGACAGGGAAGGTAACTTCACCCAGGTGCCAGGTCTCATTTCCTGGTCGCCATGGCGACCTGGCGCCTGGGGTTTGTCGAGCCCTGACTTAGTGCATATGTCTAGAGCCCACTGCTTCATATAAAGAGTTGTTGACTGCTCAGGCAAGGTCTCCAGAATTTCAGACCCAATATTTATTAATATTTATTTATAAAGTATTTTACCAGGAAGGGTACCTTGAGATTTCTCTCATTTTCTAGTATGAACTTGGTCCATGAACATTGCATTGTTGTAGGACTGACTATCACTCCAGTGCCCATTGGTTCTCTTGATCTCCAGAGGTTCCTGGTACAATGAACCATTCATCTTTGTCCTTAGGATTTGAAGGGTTCATGTGCCTATGTTGATGTCTAATCTGTGGAGGAGGTATCTCCAATGTTTGTAGCAAGTCTGCCGCTTCAGCTAACGACTTGTATTTTTGTCTCCTTTTGTAACAAGACGGGGAAACTCCATCTATTCGCAATATGCAATTCTCTGAGAAATTCCTGCGAAGAGATGTAGATCAATATTGTCTAGCAATGGCGTCACCAGTCTCACTGTCTGCATGATTCTTTTGTGCGATAGAAACACAGCTCTAGGAAACACTTTGGGTTTCAGTTTGGACCTAAGTGATCTATGGGCCAGCTTTAATTGTCACAATATGGTGTCTGGAATCAATTGTCTGAAAAGACATGACAAAAAGGTTTCAATATCGGTTAGAGTCTCTGGAATCCTGTGAAAATGTAAATTTACTCTCTGATTAAGAGATTAATTGTGTGAATTCTAGCTGGATCAGTATTGAGCTACCTGATACTAACAGTCAGGGGCGTCACTAGGGTTGGTGTCACCCGGTGCGGAAACTCATGGTGTCACCCCCCTGGATTTCCTCCAATACAATGCCAAACAGATTCCTTAGTAATGCCAGTTAGATGGCCTATTAACTATGCCACACACAGGAGCCCCATAACTATGACACACACAGGAGTCCCATAAATTATGCCACACCAGAGCCCCATAAATTATGCCACACCAGAGCCCCACTATTTATGCCTCACCTCTGCCCAATTAATTATGCGACACACACAGGTGCCCCATAATTATGCCACACACACACATGGGGCCCAAAAAATATGCCACACACAAGTGCCTCATAATTATGCACACATGGGACCACCATTAATTATGCAACACACAGGAGCCCCACGAGGTGACAATTGTACAATTATAAAACAATACATATCTATACATACAGACATCTCTCTCTATATATATATAACAGCCAATTTGCCCAATTATATGCCAGTATCATTTGTCATTAATAAGCAACAGCCAATTTGACCATTAATATGCCAATATTATTGTGCCAGATGCCAATACCATTGTGCAATTAAGATGCCAGTATTATTGTGCCATTCATATGCCAGTAATGTTGTGCGATTCAGATACCAGTAATATTGTGCCATTCAGATACCAGGAATATTGTGCCATTCAAATACCAGTAATATTGTGCCATTAAAATACCAGTAATATTGTGCCATTCAGATACCAGGAATATTGTGCCATTCAGAGCACAGTAATATTGTGCCACTCAGAGCCCAGTAATATTGTGCCAGTCAGAGCCCAGTAATATTGTACCAGTCAGATGCCAGTAATATTGTGCCAGTCATAGCCCAGTAATATTGTACCAGTCAGAGCCCAGTAATATTATGCCAGTCAGATACCAGGAATATTATGCCATACCAGTGCTCGTTTTCTTCCTCCCTCCTCCCCCCCTTCCCCAACACTTACCCCCTGGCCGCCGCATCCGCTGGAACAGGCGAATGCTTGCCATGTTCCTTAGGTGCAGACGATAGGATTTGGCTAAAGACTGACTATGAGGAACGAAGGATGTCAAGCACCATTTTGTGGGTTCTCCAACATGTCCGTTCTCCCATGTCATTAATAGGTTTCTGCAACTCATTTAATCCACTTTGTATGCTAGCTTGTAAGTCAGTATTTAACAAAAGCCTAAAGTGCTTTATTTTATCAATATCTTACTTCGTACAGGCTAGTGTCTAGCAACTCTGAGATGGATGGCATTTTGGCGGGAAAATCAGAAGCCTGTAATTTACGAGTACACATATCTGGAACAATCTTATTTGTAGTTGTTTTTGGGGAACTCCCTGTAATACTGCATCAGGCGCCAGTAAATCTAAAGCTTAGTCTGGCAAAGTCTCTTTTTCAACAGAACAGCTGCATTAATCTGCAGCCATTGTGGTTCATACTTAGTTACGCCTCCTTTTTTTTGTAAAAAATTTTCTCCTTTAGTTTGATATTTTGCTTTGGTTTAAACATTTTCTGGCTCAGGAAAAGATAGCCTAAATTATTTCCCATATTACTCAAAGAAGCATAAAAACTATATTGTGAATTTATTTACATTTTTTTCCCCTCCCTGATTTGGTTCAGGATTCAGTTCATCCCAGTGTGAAACAGAAAAACACATGTTACTGTTTCTATTATTAATGAGGCCAAAGAACACTATAACTGTATGTATATATATATATATATATATATATATATATATATATATATATATATTTTTTTTTTTTTTTTTTTTTTTTTTTTAAACAAAGTTCTGTTTTCAGTTTGGAGAGTTGGAGAGCTGTTGGCCAGCTGCTTTCCCCTCTTGGTGAGACTTGTTTGTCATCTTGTCTTGGAGTTTGCATTGCCATGGTAACAGGTGCTGGCATGCAGGAGGCTGGCAAGACCATACTGCTAATCGGGACAGCTGCAGCCTGGACAGCTGCACTCCAAGGGCTAAACAGATGGGAACCTATCTCGCTTAGGGAACAGACGGTTGTCATCAATACTGAAAACTGTTACTTTGTTCCATGATGCAAACTCCTCCAAGAGGCAAGTGTAGTGTGGCAGATAATGAGTACCAAGCTGCGTGGAGGGCATACAGCATGTTAGTATTGTCACTGCTAAACTGGAAGACGCGGTTATAAGACCTTCTCTAATAAATACTACACACGATACTTCCTATGCTGCCCTACAATGGTCATGTCTGCTCTAATGACTATTCCAAGTTAACTAAACAGTTATAAAACAAGCTCATGCACATTACAGTCAACATATAAAAATATGTGCAATTGATTAATATTTGCCTTGAAAATATACATTTTGCAGGATTTCTTCCCGCGATCAATCAATGTCACACTTGGGAACCAATCATAGGACGATCTCCTAGGGGCAGCCTGAGCATGTGACAGCATCATCATACAGCCTCATTACTTCAAGATCTTACAAACTGTGTAGGTAGGGTTGCCACCTTTTCTACAAAAGAAAATACCGCCCTTGTTGCTGCCTCCATAGACTTAACATTGGCATTAAGCCAGTTTCTTGCCGGCCTGCCGGTAAAATACCGGCTGGGTGGCAACCCTATGTGTAAGTGACATCAATTGCTTTATTTCATCAATATCTTTCTTCGTACGGGCTGGTTTCTTGTAGTTAGAGTCGCCCCCAGAATAAGTTCTGCACCAGATTAGCCAAAGTGTATTCCAGAGATCTGTATTTACCTATTCCAGGGAATGGAATACAATGTCTGGATTATGATACCCAGAACAGGTAACTTAGCAAAATGAATCACCTATTTTGGCAGCCTATTTAATCTCACTTTTTGTTTCTCTGTGCTTATTTCTGACACCGTCACACCTCATACACTCACAGATGTTAAGGTACCCATTCATTTCCTCACTTTGGAAATAAAATTGTACTTTGATATACGTTACATAACGGGGGTAGATTACAAATATCCTAACAGCTGTTGATGATGATCAGTATCCAGTGAGGTGATGACAAGCTATTGCTGACATGACATCACTGGTATTGTTATTCCACAGGAATTTTCAGTTCATAAAGTAATGAATGGTAATGGATATTCCTAGATAAATGTGAATTCACAAACCTTTATTGAGGTTAATAACTGGCATATGGGATTCGTGCATGTTTTAATACGGGTTAATTGATATCGTTTGAAAAAATGTTGCAATCAGCTATTATATTTTCAAATATGCTATTTTGCTCCATATTTAGAAAATTCCTTGTCAATTTTCCACTTTTCAATATTTTTTTTGTACTTTTTGGCCATAATAAGTGAAATTCTACAAATCAGATATGGAAAATTGTAAATCCTTGAAATGTGAGTAAAATCATTGATTTGTGGTGCAATTCGGTAAAAATTACACGTTCCTCGCACTTTGCGTGAACCGAATTGACTCAAATTGACAGTTCATATTCGGGTATGATAGCCGAAATGCTTCCAAAACAAGAAGACATTGGGCCATATTTATCAAGCCAAAACTGGTGCTATTTCAGGAAAAATAACAAAAATATTAGTAATTACCATGAAAACCAATGGAATGTTATGCCAGTTTGCTCCAAATTTAGCACCTTTTTTTGCCTTGATAAATCTGTCCCATAGTCTTAAATAAGATGGAAACCAGGGTTTAAACGTGATATCAGGAAGTATTACTTTACTGGGAGGGTAGAGGATGCATGGACTACCGTTCCAGCAGAAGTGCTAGAGGTTAATACAGTGAAGGAGTTTAAGTATGCATTGAATAGGCATAAGGCTATCTTATATATACGAAAAGGCCAGGGACTAATTAACGTATTCAGATTTTTTTTAGGCAGAAATTGGGCAGACTAGATGGGCCAGATATTTCTTCTCTGCTTTCACATTCTATGTTTCTATATTGAATAGTAGAATTTCCAATGTTTCTACAATTTAGCTACTGTGCCTGAATTTTGTCAATTCGGGGGCAACATGAAAATACCCCTTAGTATGAGTACATAGTAATATGGAATACAAAGAATAAACATAGTCCAGTGTTTCTGGGACACAGATTTTACCACACTGTTATTTATTGTTCAATACTAATGGAATGGCTATTATTGGTTCCTACAAAATGAACAGTGGCTTTCCATCCTCTGTAGAGCAAGATATGCACATCCTTCAGTTCATTCTCTAGTACAACCTCATTCACAATGGAGTGCAAGATGCAAGAGTTATTGCAGCAGGCAAGCTCCATGGTCTCAGGATTGCTGCTGTCCTTTATTATCCCGTATGTGTTTACCAGGTACTTGGAGAAGGATGGATGTGTGCAGCGATCATAGACATACATTTTCAGCTGATCCATTATGTCACAGTAGCGAAAGAACACTGCAGATGCCATGATATCTTGTCTACCTTCTTGGTCAGAGGGCAGGTGGTAAACTATGATGAATAGAGGAAAGATTATTAAATAAAATAAAAAAACAAACACACAATCAATTCAACTAAAGTGCAGCCAAAACTTAATGGTCAGTTTGGAGCGGTGTTGAAATTTTGTCAAATGTTACTAGTCTTCAAGTGACAGTCTAGTCTCTCCCTTTGTGCATGTTGCTGCAGTACTGATTATATAGACACTGAGCATATAACGTTTTGTTTCATTTCGTCACTTCCTGTGCTGCTGAATTTGAAAAGATTGTGTGGACTGTGACAGATGAAAGTGAGAATTCTGCATCCAATTGGTAGGCCATCTCCCCAATAACTCGGTCACATGACTTAACACATTTTTCAACTGTAGAAGATACAGCAAAGGGTCAGCAATCACATCACTGATATTAAATCGTTTTAATAGTTTTAGATGATACCAAAGTTTTTGAGAAAAAAGCAATTTTTGTCCATCCAAATAACAAATGCATCAGAAATACAGTGTAGACACTGATAATGTTGTAAATGACTATTGTAACTGGAAACTGCAGATTTGTAATGGAACGTCTACATAGGTCTATAGAGAGACCCATTATTAGGAACTATCACCACTATGTTCTAATGGAACATTCCGTTAGCTAAAGTTTATCATTTTAAAAGGCTATTTGAGCATTTACAAATGCTTTTGCAATTATGTTGGCATATCTTACAATTACGTTTCATTAGACTAGTTTAGTATCAGGAGCATCCGAATTTGTGGGTTCAATTACAGGCTCTAAATGGCCAGAAACTAAGAACTTTCTTCTGAAACTTGTCAGTCTATTCTTGTTCTGAGAAATTAAGGCTTTTCCATGCGAGAAATTACCAGGAAACTAAAGATCTCGTACAATGCTGTGTACTACTCCCTTTACAGAACAGCACAAACTGTCTCTAACTAGAATAGAAAGAGGAGTGGGAGGTCCCGGTGCACAACTGAGCAAGAGGACAAGTACATTAGAGTGTCTAGTTTGAGAAACAGACACCTCACAAGTCCTCAACTTGCAGGTTCAAACACCTTAGTGTTTCCCAAATCACTAAACAAGTACCATTTCTTTTGTTTCTGTTAAAATGTACCAGTTTATGTTTATGCTTTTAATATTGTCGTTTGGATAAGCTTTTCATTATTAAAATCTATTTTTACTCAGCAATCCCCTGGTCACCTAATCCTTGGTACTTTAACTATCCTTTACTCCGCTCACATTTCCTATTTCCCCATCTGCTCACACATAATACTGAATTTTTAGGCAGAGTTGCAAATAAAAAGTCATATCTCAGACTGGCCAGTAAAAAGAAAAGTCCGGGTTCGGGCTCGAACTTGACCCCGAACCCCATTGAAGTCAATAGGGACACAAACTTTTGGCCACTTAAATGCCTCTAAAAACGTCATGGAAAGGGCTAGAGGGCTGCAAAAGGAAGTAACATGTGGGTAAGAGTAGGACAAGTGCCCTGCAAACAAATATGGATAGGGAAATAACTTCAAATAACATAAAATACATACAAATTAAAAATACAGCTGAGCCATAAAATAGCACTAGATTGAATCTTTGATTTTAGCTTTGGAAGAACATAAATCTAGAGCATGGCTGCCAGGAGGATCAACAGAATTATCCATTTGAGAGAGGGTTGGAGTGCAGGGTATTCTCTTTCAGTTTATACTAAGTGACCCATAGGTTGAGGAGACGGTGACCGTGGCGGTGTAGGTGGAAGCGGCGCTGGAGGAGGAGGTAGCTAGAATTTTTCAAAGTGCGCTGTAAACACAGTATTTGACGGTTCTATTTGACTCTCAGATGTAATACATGTAATGTAACCTATTTGTATGAATGGGGACTCTATTTCGGTTTATAGAAAGCCAATAGCATTACACGTATTCCATAAACCGAAAGTCTATAAACCGAAAGACATTGGGTTTATAGACTTTCGGTTTATGGAATACATGTTATGCTATTGCTATTCTATAAACCGAAAGTCTATAAACCGAAAGACATTGGGTTTATAGACTTTCGGTTTATGGAATACATGTTATGCTATTGCTATTCTATAAACCGAAAGTCTATAAACCGAAAGACATTCGGCTTATAGACTTCCGGTTTATAGAATGGCAATAGCATTACATGTATTCTATAAACCAAAAGTCTATAAACCGAATGTCGTTCGATTTATAGACTTTCAGCTTATGGAATACATGTAATACTATTGGCTTTCTATAAACCGAAATAGAGTCCCCATTCATAATAATTTCTTATGAATGGGGACTCTATTTGGGTTTATAGAAAGCCAATAGCATTACATACAATGTAATCGCCGAACTCCAACAGGACATACTGTGAAATGTCCGTGTTCGGGTCTGGGGTCCCAAAACCGTAAAGTTCGGTACGAACCCGAACAATGCGGTTCGGGTTCTCTCAACACTAGTCAGGAACAGTCCAAAAGATCAGGGAAGGCAGCAGTCAAGAGTAGTAGAATAATCCAAGCAGGGGTCAGGGTTCAGGCAAACAGAGTAATCCAGGAGACAGGCCAAAGTTCAGGTAACGGGAAATCCAATAGATATACTGCAACACAGCAAAAAGGGAATAACTGGAAACTGAAGTCCAAGGACAAACAGGAACAAAAGCCCCGGGTCACTGGAGCACTGTGGTAACAGTTTGAGGGGTTTTTCTAGTCCTGTGGGTCTCCACTTCTCCCCTCAGTTGGACAAGCCCCTCACTGGTTTGGATGTCAGAGTGGTGTGCTTCTATAGCACATACCTCTCTGTCTCTTTGCCATGAGACTATAGGAGCTTTGGTAATAGGGGAGACAGAGTTTACCTCCCCCCTACAGGTGCAAATAGATCCCCCTTGATTGGGGTAAACTCTGGATGATGTTACTTGGGTTTGCAGAAACTTTAGGCCTACCACACTACTGTGATCGCAGATAAAAAAGTATTACTACAGGCCCCGGCTTCGGCCTACTCCGCGATCGTAGAGGAACTGTAAAACTGGATGGAGACATGGAAACACTGGGATTGCAGGTAAGAGGGGGCATGACAAGAACATTTGTGAGACCAAATGAAAAGATTCTGGAGGAGTGGTTGATGCCATCTGTCAAGCATGGTGGAGGTAATGTGATGGTTCGGTGCTTTGGTCTTAGTAAAATGGGAGATTTGTACAGGGTAAAAGGGCTCTTGAAGAAGGAAGGCTATCAATCCGATAGGACAATATTATTATATGTAGTCAACATGGACTTATGAGTAAAAGGTCATGTCTGACTAACTTATTAGCTTTCTAGGAATTGTTAAGTTCAATAGAACATGGAAATGCAGTGGATATAATATACCTAGATTTTGCAAAGGCTTCTGATGCTGTGTCACACAATAGGTTACTGAGTAAACGAAGGCATATCGGATTGGAAACAAATATTTGTACTTGGATAGGGATCGGGTTGAAAGACAGATTACAGAGAGTGGTTGTAAATGGCACGTTTTCCAGCTGGACAAAGTTCTTAAGTGGAGTGGATCAAGGTTCTGTTCTTGGGCCAATTCTTTTTAATTTATTTATCAATGAAAGCAATGTCTCAGTATTTGCATGTGAGACAAAATCATGTAACATCATACAGTCAGAGCAGGATGTCATTTCTCTACAAAGGGATTTAGAAAAAAATGACAGAAGGGACTGTTAATTGGCAGATGTGTTTCAATATAAATAAATGTAAAATAAAGTACTTGGGTAATTATTTAAAAATGATACTCTAAATGGATGTGTGTTGGGTAAATCCTCTGTGGAAAAGATTTGGGTATTCTTGCTGACAGTAGACTGCACAATGTCAGGCAGCTGTCACTAAGAGATCAGAACATAAGGGTCAACTCAAAATACACAAAAAAGTCCCCAATTGGATTCAGGTCAGCACTCTAGTTGGATTTCACAAGTCTCTGAAATGCAGTTACTAAATATCCCTCAGTTCGGGTCAGAATCTGCAGTCCGGGCTGTTCAGAAACCATAGCATCATAGGCATTCAAATCGGGACATTTTTGGCATGAAATCCATACATTTTTGGCTACCCAATGTGCACCAATCACCCCTGAACATTCTCCAAATTCAGGTAATATAGGCAGAATTTGCCCATTTCAATTCTCCTGATTTGAGCTGGAGAATTGAACAGAAAAGTATAGAAGAATTAAAGTAAATATTTGTATACAATTATAATATATTAATGTTATATATTATAATATTACATATCCATAATTTAAGCATTTTTAAGGGGTCTACTCAATATAGGACGAACTTCGGGTCCGAAATGATTGGTACACATCGGAGACATTTTGGGAGCCAAATTTTGAGCTACCCAATATGCCCCAATGTGACCCTGAATTGCGGCCCAATTCAGCCATCAGGGCCGATAACATTCTGATTGCTTCAGAAAGCGAAAACTTATGGGATGATTGAGACTAATTTCAGGACGAATTCGGCTTTTATGGGAATAGCCGAATTCCTCCCTAAATGGAAAAAAAATTCTGGGTGACACCCCCAGTGGAGGTGACACCCGTGCTGTCGGATGCGCTGCCAAACAAAAAAGCAAAAAGTAAAAAAAGTGCCACCGGATATGACACATATCATATCCGGTGATTGTATTTTCCTCCTCCATGCAGGAGGGAAGACTGCATGGAGGAGACAACCTGGGAGACGGAGCAGCCAAGAGGTGAGTACTGGAGAAGGGGGAGGAGGGTGGCATATTAAAGAGCAAATTGGCTGTGGCATAATAATGTCAAAATAATACTGGCATATTACTGGGCAGTTGGCTGGGGCATAATAATACTGGCACATTACTGGGCCAATTGGCTGGGACTTATTAGTGGCAAGCTGGCTATGGCATATTTAATGGACAAACAGTGGCATATTTTAAATGGCAAACTGGCTGTTGCATATGTTAATGGCAACTTGACTGTGGTATGTTAATTGGTAAAATAATGGCTTATTTTAATTGGCAAAGTAATGCTGTGGTATGTTCTGTGTTGCAAAATAACATGTTCTGTAGGGCAAATTAACACTGTGGCATGCCAAATTGTGTGGTTGCAATATGAGTTCAAGCCAAGTGCTGTGAGTACAATATAGGTGCATGGCAAGTGCTGTTGGCACTGTGTGGTGCTGTGCTAGGTCCTTTAGGTGCAAAGTGGGTTTTAGAATTGTGCAATTGTCACCTCGGGGCTCTTGTGTGTGGCATAACTATGGGCTCTTGTGTGTGGAATACCTATGGGGCTCTTGTGTGTGGCATAATGAAGGAGCTCTTGTGTGTGGCATAATTAATGGGGCTCCTGTGTAAGGCATAATTAATGGGGTTCCTGTGTGTGGCATTATTAATGGGGCTACTGGAGATTTGTTTAATTCGGCTAATATGCCTGATCAGAATCCATTTTGTAATGGGTCAGTGAATTAAGAAGACCCATACATTTTCATTACAAATGATTTTATATTATTTTATGTTCATTGACTTTATTTTCTATATTTAATTAATGTATCATATTTTCTTTTCTCATTTTAATTGTTACCGATTTCTGTTTTATTACACATCGATCCATTTTGGGAGGACAGCTATTTTGGTACAGTCGGTGTCACGAGATATCAGCATGGAATCGGCTATGATGTCTGATTACTGGACATATTTGGAGCCACATTGGGGCTACTAGAGTAGCTTGAAATTTGGCTACCATCAGTCTGCAATTTCGGGCCAATTATCGGTGCATACTGAATTAAACCTATAATTTTGTCTTTAGAAATCAGTGGTAGACCTCATCTAGAATATGCAGTGCAGTTTTGGGCACCAGTACAATAAAACACATACTGGAAATAGAAAGGGTTCAGAGAAGGGCTACAAAAATGATTAAAGGAATGGAAAATTTCAGCTATGAAGAAAGGCTGTCCAAATTGGGATTGTTTTCTCTGGAGAAAATATCTATTCATGGGTTTATGATAAACCTTTACAGGTAGGTTGAAGGTCAATGCAACGATCTTTTTTGGAGATCTCTTTATACATCATACCTTCCAGACAACAATTTTGTCACCTTTAAGATTGGAAGAAAGGAGCTTTCGTCTTAAACATAGAGAAGTTGTCTTTAGTGTTAAGTCTAAATTGTGAAATAAACTGCAATCTAAAGTCGTTTTGGCTGATTCAATCAATATATTAAAAAAATGAATAATATGAAATGCATACAGTCCGACTGCCTTCGAGTCAAGAAGAAATGTTTTCGCCATTGAGATGACATTACTCTCTAATTTTTTTATTTGCCTTCTTCCGATCAACTAATATGGGTTTGTAGAATGGATGAACTTGATGGACTTTGTATTTTTTAAACCTAATTAACTATGTAACATAGTGTGCCAACAGAGTATGTACCTGCTTAGTGAGCTGTAACCAGATGTCATCTATGTATAATTTAAAATTCTATTTTTAACCTACAAAGCTCCCCCATCCTCGGCCCCTCCCTACATTGCCTCCCTAGTCAAATGATACTACCCTGCATGACCTCTGCACTCCTTAAATGGACTAAAGCTCTCCAACCTCTTCAAACTCGCTCCTGCAAGATTTTGCCTGAGCTGCCCCCTCTCTCAAGGAACTCCCTGCTACAGAGCATCCAGCTCTCTCCCTCTTTCTACAAAAAGTCCCTCAAAACTCATCTCTTTAACCCCTTAACGCATGTGGACGTATATATACGTCCTGAAAAGCATGGTCCTTAAGGACCATGAGGACGTATATATACGTCCTCCGTTTTCATGTAGTGTTGCGCTCATTAGCGCAACACTACATGCCTGCAGCTACTCTCAGTGGCTGCTTCGGATCCGAAGCAGCCTCTGAGAGGGCTTTCAGCCCCCCCGCGCGCATACGATCACAGCGAATGTGATCGTATGCACGTAAACACACATAGGCAGTGAAAGCTCATCACTGCCTATGTGTGTTAAAGTGTTGCATCGAGGCATCATGCAACACAATCTGTGCCCTCCTGGGCACCGCGATCACCCGGTGATCGCGGGTGTGTGCTGTATCGGAGGAGCATGCTCCTCCGATACAGCATGCCCAGAGGAGAGCGACGGAAGAGAGAAAAAAAAAATCTCTTCCGTCGCTCTGAAACCGCTACTTGACTGCCCCTACAGGCAGTTAGGCGGTATTACAGTTAAAAATAGAAAATTAATTAATTAAATAAATAAAGAAATGGAAAAAGCTAACCCTTGATCTACTGAACCTAGATCTAGGGTTAGGGTCCAAATAGGGTAATAATTAGGGTTAAATGGGGGTTCGGATGATTACAAGGGTTAGATTAAGGGGTGGGGGTCAATTTAGGGTTAGATTAAATTTAGAGTTGGGGTAAATTTAGGGTTCGGGTTAAACAAATCACTGTAGAAGAAAATGGTTAGAAAACAAAAAAAAAACACTAATATTGTTTATTGCCCTATTACGTGAAATAAAACATAGACAAACAAGGAAACATTGATATTACTAAACTCAGGACAAATAGTAGAAATATATAGACGGGGTCTTTTTTACCATTTGTAATTGTGTAAAAAAAAAAATCAGGTCAAAGTTGGAAAAAGTGTTTTTTATGGCATATTTTCATCATATTTTCTATTTTTTTAATAGTAAATGATATCATATGATGAAAATAATAGTATCAAATGAAAGCCCTATCTGTCCTTTAAAAAATTATATATAATTTGTGTGGGTGGACTGAACACAAAGAAAGAAATTCACAGTTCAGTAAATGTATGACAAAAATAATGGAATTCTGGTCTTCAAGGCACGTCAAATGCAACATAGCACTCGGTCACTAAGGGGTTAAGGAGGATTACTACCCATCCTACTAGAATACCTGTTAATTAACCTCTAGCTAATCCCACCTAGCTCTCGCTGTCCTCAAACACTGCTAGGATAGGTCGACTACAACTCATCCAGCTAGAGCAAAAATTAATCTCTGGCCAAACCCACCTAGCCCCAACACAATTAATCTCTGGCCAAAACCACCTAGCCCCAACACAATTAATCTCTGGCCAAACCCACCTAGAACCAACACAATTAATCTCTGGCCAAACCCACCTAACCCCAAAACAATTAATCTCTGGCCAAACCCACCTAGCCCCAACACAATTAATCTCTGGCCAAACCCACCTAGCCCCAACACAATTAATCTCTGGCCAAACCCACCTAGCCCCAAAACAATTAATCTCTGGCCAAACCCACCTAGCCCCAACACAATTAATCTCTGGCCAAACCCACCTAGCCCCAACACAATTAATCTCTGGCCAAACCCACCTAGCCCCAACACAATTAATCTCTGGCCAAACCCACCTAGCCCCAACACAATTAATCTCTGGCCAAACCCACCTAGCCCCAACACAATTAATCTTTGGCCAAACCTACCCAGTACCAACACAATTAATCTTTGGCCAAACCTACCCAGTACCAACTATTCACATTGCTGTTACTTCCATCACCTTCCCGTTGACTTCTTCTCTCCGATATGTGTCTCATGTACCCCACTCCCTCTAGACTGTAAGCTTGCAAGCAGCGCTCTCTACCTAATGTATCAGTGTTTTCTTGTTCGTCTAACTTAGTATATAGTCCCTCTCTATGCTCTGTACCTAGCGCTATGTAAATTGTTGATGCTATATCAATAAATGTTAATGTAAGGTAATTCTAGGTTGAAGAGCCTACATGGATAAAGACTGATGTTTTATGTTGCTAATGTATATCCTGCCCTTTGGAAATCACTATATTGTGTGATGCATGCAGGGATAATAATGTATTGATTTTAAGCCCCAGGATACCTTATTTTTTTCAGACAGTCTCACTTTGCAGGGTGGATGACATTATAGTCGTTTAAATTATTTTTAATTTGCTCACCACTAAACCCCTTTCATCATGGTATTGCCCAAGTTCCCTTAACATCTTCCAACTATCATTGATTTAATTTACCCCATTGGCCATTAACATAACCTATTGGCCAGCTTCCCTTAGATCCCCCCTTTCATCCTATTGCTCTCTCTCTCTGACCGACGATCGTTTCGCACTGAACGCTTCTTCCGGGTGACGGGACTCACACTGAACATGTCTTTTATATGTTGGACAGGCGAAAATTTGATTGGCTAATTATTCTATATTAATTAAACTTACAAATACTGTCATAAACATTATCCACACTTGTGTTATTCACTTGTTTGTTTTACACATCAACAGGTCGGGCCACCCTGCCATACCAAACTACAAAAAATTGTGCATAGCGTGAAACATAAAAGAATATATACAGATACACGAAAGAAAATGGGGATGGGGGAGAAAGGGAGAGGAGGAAGGGGAAAATAGAGAATGGGAAGAAGAAGAGGGGAAGGGAAAATGTGCATAGGGCTGGCAAATAAAGGGGAAAATCAAAACAAAAAATGAATAATAGAAATAGATTTAAATTATACTTTAATAGGATTAAAATTAGATTAAATTAATCAGCAAAAAATGGAACCATAATTTAATTTAAGACTGACCTTAAACCTTAAAGGGGGGGGGGGGGCAGGGGAAGGGGGGGCGAGAGACTTAATAGGAAAGACTAGAATAAAGGAAAAACTCTTGTCATGCTGAAGGGATCATGGGAAAACTCACTGATATGCGTAGAGGACTTCTTATGGAAATAATTGTGGGATAGTGGCAGACTTATATCGGCAGAAAACAACCATATTTGATTTCATCATTCATGCCATCAGGTGCTAAGGCACACAGATTGACTATCCACCTACACTCTGCTTGTAAAAGTTTCCGGGGTACTCCACTTACCACTTTTGTTCAATGTGAGAACTTTTTTTTTTCCATTTACCACCACTATCTACATTATGGTTTCGGCCAATTGCTAATCCATGTACAAACTATTTGTTCAGGCTAATAAGACTGAAAAGGGAGGTTGTTAAACTCTCTGGGTAGTTAAATAATGGAGATGTTTAAAGTGCAAGTTATGTTACACAATTCTGTTAAAGTTACATTATTGTACATTTGTTAAGCTAAATAAAAGACCACAGCCTTTTGTCTAAGCTACGGTTTCTGTGTATTTATTATTTAAAGAGTGTGTTTGTTTATATGATGGTTGTTCTGGGAGTCGCTCCTGCTGCAAACGTGCAATTAAGTTAGTTTGATAAGACACATCCTGTTAATGATATTCCTGTTCAAGATGAATTCTGGGATATTTTCCAATAGCAACCCTTCAGTTTCCCCACCACAGATGTCAAGCTTACAGGTCTGCAATTGCCCTGCTTGTATTTAGATTCCTTTTTAAATGTGGGTACCACATCTGCATTACTCCAATCTGTGTATTACTTGTAACGCGATGCTGTAGAGGAAGCTTGCGCTCAGTTCCTTCTTCCTCCGCCCGCATGTCCGCCTGTCGCAGAGGACATCCACGTGGTTCCCCTCCGACAGCAACTCCCTCAACCACACCTACCAAAGCCCAGACAAGGCTCCAACATGGCCACCGCGATCGCGTTACTTAATTGTTCCTAATTAATTGGGGGTGTGGCCTAGAGTCCAGGAATCCTTAAATACCCTATTTCCTGTTCCCTACTTCCCTGTTATAGCGAGTTTGTCTTGTATTTGTGAGTTCTCTAATCGTCTGCTTTTTTTTTTTTTTTACTGACCCAGCTTGCTCTTTGACCTCGATTTGTCTCCTGAGATTCCATTTCCGATCCGGCTAGTCAACTTAGTTTTCTACCTTTGCTCACCCATTACCGACCTTGGCTTGTCTCCTGATTGCACAGTTATTCCACCTGCCCTGACCTCGGCTTTGTTCAACTTCTACGCCTCTTCTTGTTCCAGTCCTGCCTTATTCCGTAAGAAGTACTTCTGGTTCCTATCCAACGCCTCGTTACAGATTCAGTATCAAGTTCTAGTTCCACCTGTTCCTGTCACGGTACCTCATCTCACTCCGGTTCCAGTTCTCCGTGTTCTCCAGATACCCATTATTCATCCTGCAGGTTCTCCATCAAGTTTCGGCACCATCAGTTTCCCAGTATTCTGGTTACATCAGAGCCGCACAAGTCCTCGGCTGCTCCTATCCTGGGCTCAACCCTTGATACATAACCTTCATGGTGAACACCTCTGTAGTGACTCCAGGATCTGGGTTACTCAATCTGATAACCAGAGTTCTGCATCGTGGGTCCAAAACCCTGTTCCTTTCCCAGCGTAACACTGTGGGCACCATACCCCAAATAAAAGAATCCCTGAAAATCAAAAATAATGCTTTTTTCTTGTGTCAGCCAATCACGTGCTTGCTGTTTTGTAAAAGTAGCTTGCAGGTCCTGGTCCAAAGGATCTTCCTTAGTATAAACAGAAGAAAATAAATTATATAAAATATCTCTCTCTATCCCCATTGACCATCTCACCCATTTCAGATAGCAAAGAATCAACATTATCAGCCTTTCATTTCTTGCCATGTATGCATTTAAATCATATTTTGGGGATTGCTCTTGCTCTTCTCAGCAATTACTTTCTCATTCTCCAATACAGCTAATTTAATAGCCTTTTCACAGGGTTTATTGACATTTTGAATGTTGTAAATGCTTCAGCTTTATAATGTTTAAATCATCCGTTCTTCTTTTCTTTTTCATTATTTACTTGACTGTTTAGACACATTGGTTTAAATTGCTTCTTTGGGTTTTGTTTCCAAAGGGAATATATTTCTATATCTTTTGTTGTAATGTTCATTTAAAGGACAACTGTTCACCCTCGTGGCCCTCAAAGGGTAGTTTTTGTTTTACAGAATTGATCTCATCCTCCCCTAGTTGAGTAACTTAGAGGAAAGGGGTGGGGAGTAGGTAGGGTTTTAAACATTTTTTTATTCGTTTGATTTTAGGGAGGCCATGAGCCTTTGGGGCAGCCCCTGGCGGCATGGCTACTAGGGGAGACCATGGCGCCAGGGGAGCCTCCAGCTCCATTAATTCTGAGATTCCTTTTGAAATAACATGTGTCAAAAAGGCTTAGTCCTTAACCCCTTAGTGAGGGAACAGCAACCTCTTCGTATTCAGTCAGGATGAGCTTTTTATGTGCCTGAGTCCCGTAGTCAGCCGGCTAAAGCTGAAAACGCCTTGTTTGTGAATATGTGCTTCTCACATATGCTTCTGAGTAAGCCTTTTTTATTGATTATTAAAAATGTAGTGTTTTAAATATATCCAGCTGGCACATTGCTACAACATATCTGCCTTAACACTGAGTACAACTGTTACTATGGTGCACCTCTTTGCCTATATTGGATGTTGAATTGATTCATGTTAATTTTTTTTTTTTTTTTGTATATATTTTATATGCTAGAGATACAAACTGAAATATTTGCACTATTGAAGTAATGACTATCTACGAATAAAACTCAAGTGCCACTTACATCTTTACACTTACAAGCTCACCCAGCAGGGCTGGCTCAAGACATTGTGCTGCCTAGCTCCAGAATTAAATGTTGTCCCCACCCCCCATACCAGATACAGTCACACAAGCACATATACACACAATCTAATACACATAATGTGTATATGATTATATATGCACTCACATAGTTACAGTCACATACAGTTACATAAACACATATACACACACAGAAACATATACAATCACACAAACACACACACACACACTAGCAGTCTTTTTGTTATAATTTGTTTTTCCCTTCAGTTTTTGTTCCTCTACTCCTACTCTGGATGGGAGCATGTAAACATTTGTCACAGCACATGTGGCAAACACATGAAAACACTTTTACTATAAGTTATAGTTTATATCTGCTAACAACAGCTCCAGTGAGGATCAGATATACTGTTTCAGTGATGCTGGCTGAACATCATGGGGAAGTGCAGTCAACAGTAACTATAGATGCAGATGTTAGCTGTAAACTACAATCCCCATGATGCTTAGCCAGCCAACACCTTTCACACCATCTGCTGTTAACTGAGGCTCAGTCAGACATACTGTTTCAATGATTCTGGCTAAGCATCATGGGAAGTGCAGTCAACAGTAACTAAAACTGCAGATGTTATCTGTGAACTACTTTGTCAGCCAGGGGTCCACCATGCCTAGGCATCATGGCTACCACCTTGTTGGTGCTATCTGTGTACTGGGAAAGTCCTGCAGCCTGGGTGCTGGGACAAGTCCTGTGAGTGCAATCTTGGTGCTCGGGCAAGTCATTTGGGTGCAATCTAGGTGATCTAGCAAGATGTGTGGGTGCAATATAGGTGCTGTGGAAAGACCGGTAGGTGCAAGCAGGGTGCACTTGCAAGGGAGGAGGCCAGGGGGGTGCCCGGCACAGGTATCCTGAATACTTAAGGGCAACCCTGTTCTCCCAACACCCTACCCCACTATCATTCTAGTTGGTCGGAAGTGTGATGCAGTATGACAATTTATGTATATATGTAATGTATGTCAAAAGAAAGTGGCAGTAGAAAGAAATTGAATTGTCAAGTATTATATCCAGATTTTCCCCTGAACACTGGACTGCCCTCTTTAAAAGTGGCCACCTGTCAACCCTCTACCCTAAAGTGATCCCCAGACAGAAACATGAGAACCTCTGAGGTAGAGTGTGCCAGAGGAATGGGCTTGCACAGTCAAAACCATAAGCAATAGAACCCTAGTGTTCTACTCCAATGTGTGTATTCTAGGGCTTGAGATGTGCTAAACATCAGAATTTTCAGTTTTCTACAAATTTGTTAAACGTTCTCTCTCTGTTTATGCGTTCTGGACTTGCACTCTGAGAGTTAATAAATCTGTGTCCAGGTGATCACTAGTAAGTAATGCTGTTTCATCTATGTAACTAGTCCGTGTTTTCACTCTATCTCTTTAGTTGCTGTCTTTAATAATGAATATGAACCAATCTTTTGGCAGAATTGCTTAGTGTCATGAGACATGTAGTCCCTAACTGCTTTGCCATAGGATGTGTATTAATGCTATGTACGGAAGCTGACCATGTTAAACGGCAGATGGGCTAGCTAGATAACTGTTATCTCTGCGGCATGAGGACATCTTCACATATTTCCCATGATTTTTTTTCCCACCACTGGTCTCCTCAAAAGGGATGTTGCTCCCCCACTGTGATTAATGAAGGCGGTGGGGGGAGAAGCTTCTCCCAAACATGTGACCCCCTTTGTTAGAATGAGACAGGGTGTCCTCAGACTGGCGCAGTAACCAATAGATGGCAGCAAAAGGACATGGAGATACCAGCTGCCTAAACAAACATAAAGGGGGTTAAAAAAAAGAGAGAGAGCGAGAAAAAAAAACTTATACAAGATGGCGTCTGACTGGAGAGAGAGGGAGCCCCTCTCTGCATGGTGAGAGGGGGGCGCAGGCAGCCTGGGTGGGAGGCTGCACACTACATGGCGCTGGGAAGGCTGTCTCTGCTGTGGGGTTTGCGTTGGGCTGGCTGCGTCCTGCTGGTAGCTGCAGGTAAGCGCTGGCTTTATGGACTGATGTGATACCAGACATTTGATGTGATGTGCTTGAGTGAAGAGAAAAGAGGGTCGGGAGAGACTTAACCCCATGTGTGGCAGATAGATGCCCCATGCATTGCTATTCCACCGCACTTAAACGGATAACAACACCGCCTTGTGCACTACTTCCACCAGTGGGGTGTCATGTAGGGGGTGTAGTTCCCGCTTGGTATTTATTCAATTGGATCAGTTATTTAAGGATGACCTACTAACCACTTTAGTGATAGTGATTGCATGGCATGTTGGTATGTTGCCCCGTCTAGGTAAACTGATGCTGCATGCCAAGCCATTTCCAGAATACATATAACCTGTTCTAATAGTGTGCATCTGTCTACAAGGGAACCCTGGGTTCATGCATTAAACAAATGGATATGTATGCTCCCATTTCTTCATGGCAGTTGTCACATAGTAGTTATGAAATGAGGTCCTGTGTCTCTTTGTATGCTGGAAACAGCTTTCCTTTTACCGTGAAGTGCCTTATAGTGAAGCTGGTACCGTGCTATCTTTATGCACAGGCAACGCTAACATATTTATATTTATATCTTCCCTGTTATAAGGATACACCAGCTTTGAGATGTATTGACCCAATCTTATGTTAATTTATTGACACTCTAGTATACATTACATTGGCCTCCTTATAGCCCACCATTATTTTTATTTATATTGACAACCAGCACAGCAGTTTTCCTGTCTCACCGACTGCAACCACCACTTATTTTATATTTGTAATGATGAACACCAACACCTCCCAAAGAAATCACCAAAGACTCTATATATATGAATACCAGCATCTCCATCTTTAAAAAAAAAAAAAAAAAAAAAAAAAGCAGGATAATTCATCATGCCAGATCCATGAAAAGTGAACACGTCTGCCACACGAGGGGTTAAATAGATAGATTTGATGTTTTCAATATATAACACAGGCATTTGTCGTGTTCAGTAAACCGGTGGATGTAATGGGTTTCTAACTGGTTAAATCACAGGATGGATGGAGGACTGGATCAGTATCTTTGTCTTGGAATTTACCCTCCGGTGATGTATTTTAGCTGCTTTATTTGAACATTTTCTCTAGGGTGTAATTCCTGGGGATCTAATTTTTTCTTACACCAAACACAGCCTATACGCTGTCTAGCAGAGAGGAGAATGAATAGCAGTGGCACAAATACATCAGGCCACAATACATCATAATAATTGCACCCTGTGCACAAACAGACTGGATAACCCTACTAGTTCAATAAGCTAGGGGTGACTTCAACTGCTGTACAACCACATTACAGTCACAACTCAATCTCTGCTCATCTATTGTACAGAGACTGACAGGTCAGCTCGCCAAGTGCTTCTGCAGCAGCCACTGTCATTACTGCTGTTCAGAGTGCAGAACACTGTTTTTTTTAAACATAATGGACCCCTAGGCACAGAATCTTTGGCGCCCACCCAACACGTACCCAATATTTAGTGAGGCCTGGATGAAACATCTTGCTTTTGCCTAGTCATTCCTTAGAATGTGCAGTATGGGACTACAGATATCAGTACTGTGGACCTAGGAAACTTCATGACCATAAGCCACTGGTATTTGTTTGAATGTTAACTTGGAGGCAAGGTGTCTGCTATCCCGGTCAACTATAACTCTGTTGTGCCTCAGACATGTACTGTACTGAAGTGCCTAAATCTGCCCTGTTCAGACGTGATGGTACAAAGATCCCCTTATTTTGGGAGAAGTAACCTACTTACCCTCGTGCCCCTGGATTTCAGTTTGTTCACGGGAATGCTGGACATGTGTTGCTGTGATGCTTGTATTTAGGGCTTTATTCATGAAAGAGGGTATTGACAAGGGAATTGCAAAGTTAAGGCCAAAGTAGCCGGGTTGGGAAAACCCTTCCATTCAGCTATACTTCAGACTCTGTTATTTTGCCCTTAAGTTTGCAACTCCATTCTAAATTACCTGCAATATTGCTTACAGTTACTTCTCTCATGAATAAAGCCATAGTCTTGTGAAATACAACTATGGTTATAGGTAAAACTGCGGAATCTGTTCAGCCCCTTACATGGTCTTATCTGGTGACCCTAATGTATAACATACACCTACTATTATCTGTACATACCATAAAATTATGTATTAAAGAGGGATTAATGCTCACATTTTAAACATTTTGCTTAATGTGTTTTTTTTCTGCTGATTGAATCAATTTTTAACTGATCTTTCTATCAAGTTTCCTTTAGAAAATATGACTTGTTAATTAGGGAATGTAAGTCTTAGATTTATTTTCAGGAATCTGTGCTAGTGGGCATGGCTTGTCGCTGGTAGAAAACCATTTCTGCCTGATTTAAACTTCCTATTGAACGGTGCTATGATAGTGCACCATTAAAAACCTATGCCTCCTTTTCCAAAGACATGGGTGTCATTGGTCGGAACAGTATTCTGTGGCAGTAGGCAGAAACAGTTGTGCAACCAGTTCTCCCCATCATTGGTGTTTGTGTCAACTACGCCAAAATAAACCAATAACTGGGGAAGAGATAGCTATATTATGCCCTGCCGGTGCGCTGTTTTTACATACTTGTCAACAATCCCACATGTTGTGGGTTAGTCCTTTCAAATTCGAGTCTGTCCCGGTTTAGTTGCCTTGCACTGTGCATAGCATAATTGCATTTAACCTGTTACCATCTAAATGGGCAGAAATGACCTCCAGACATCTGGTATCTGTACAGAATAGGCTGGAGCATCATCGCACTAAGTCATGCAGTATTGTGTGATGTCATTCTGTGTCGCATGGCCCCGCCCACTTTAGGCTCCTACCCCCCACACTGTGTCAGAAAAGAGTTCAAGAAAGTTGTCAAGTATGTGTTTGGTTTCTCAGACACTGAATACCAATCAGCGCTATCTAGTCATGGAAAAACTAGTCACTTTTGAACAGCGTAGTGAAAACATGGACAGCCCTAATTCAGGTGTGCAAGAAAAAAAACATATATCACACAAACATGAATTAGTGAAAAACATAAAATGCATTATAAATAAAACCAGACAAAACTGAAATTTAGTAATATTCAATGATATGTCTAGGCCGAAACACTGTATTAGGTGCCAAATAACCAATAAAACTATTTCTTCAGGTTTGACGCGTTCCTCTAGGTACATATCTACATGCACCTGAAGAAATAGTTTTATTGTTAATTGGGCGCCTCCTACAGTGTTTCGGCCCAGACATATAATTTTTAGGAATTCTACGATTAACTGTTTTTCTTTTAGTATATTTTGTACTATATATTTTTATACTTTGGCACAATATATACTGTTGCCGTCCTCAATGCCTAGGTGTCTCTATATTATACCTTTGTGACACTTATAGCTTATGTGTTTCCATAAGGAACGGAATCATTGATTATTACCAAATATCTGTTTTGTCTTGTTTTATTTATAATACGGTAAATGTTGTATGTTTTTCACTCATTTATATTTGTGAGACTTTTGTTTTTTCGTTGCACCCCTGATTTAGCTGTCAATGTTTTCACTATTTGGATTTCCTTTCCAGAGTAGTCTCTCCCTTTCTGCATTACTTATTGCCGTGGGCAATTAAACACTTCCTGAGACTTACTTATAAGGATTGCTGCTGTGAAAAATTCTGTTGCAAATTAAGCACTTTATTTACCATTCAGGGTATGATTAATTCACTTTATGTGTACTGATTATTATTTCACCTTCTTGTTATTTATTTTTAGCGCTGTACACATATATAATATTTCTCTTGAGCAGATCAATCTTCAAAATAACTTTTTAGAAATGGGAAATCCTTTGTCTGGATTACATGTTGTTTTGGGGGAGGGCAGTCGTTCCTATCTAAGCATGGGTAATTTTAGTGCACTTTTATGCCTCAAAATCAGAAGAGATATTGAATCATTGCAGCCACAGGTAGACAATTCCAATGCTGTTCTAAGATCTAGATACAACCCATATTACACCTCCGGTAGAGTTAGAGCTTGATAAATGTGTTGTAAATTGAAATGCTATGTGTTATGTGTTTTCGTTCACTGCTAGATGGTTTATATTGATACAGTGGAGACCAGACAGTGCCTTTTCGTTTCAGTTTTTTATTATTATTATTATTATTATTAATATTTTTCTTAAAAGAAATAATAACGATGATCTATTTACATCCTTTTTAACTGATTGCAGTGTCACTGTTGCAGGATATGGCTAGATACCTGCTGAATAAAGAATACAAGGCGTCCAAAGATCAGCTTCTGGTCACTTGTCCAAGGTCCGATGAGATAATATTTAACAGCAAATAGACATGCTGGTCACAGGGTCACGCAACCCAACCAACATGATATTAGGCATTTCAATTAACCCTTTCACTGCTAAAGAAGAGTGGGAAGTATTCAATAAATCACATGGACGTTTTCTTTAAACAGATTGCTGCAGGAGTGTGACTACGGGCCTGGGGGCAAGCATTTTTTTGGACTCAAAAGTAAAATCTCAGTTGCTTTAATACGACCCCCATCTCTTTATGCTGTTGGGGCTTTTAGGGTTGCCCTATATATGTGGCACTTTGCTTTCTCTTTGAGAGATTTACTTGTAATCTAATGCAAAGTCACCCAGAAGGGGGCTCAAGTGTCATCAAAGCCATGCCCTGATAGTTTTGGGGTATTCCAGTACACAAATATGCCCTCAGGTAGCAGTGGCATATTAAACTTAAACCACTGTAAGGTTGTGTGTATAATTATCACTGTCTTGTGGGTAATGACTACAACCAAACAATATAGACAAAAACAAAGAAGTGGAAGCTCCACCGATAACGGACAGAAGGTGAAATAGCCATTCCAAAGGATGTAACCTACTCAGGAGGGCATCACCATTTTTTGCTCGCTTGCACCATTACAGAGGAAACTCCCCATTAGCATATCAGACTGGCCTTCATTGGCCTCGTCAGTGTGGTACGGCTAGTGTAGGTGCAGTGAGCACCTGGGTATACCCTTATTACTCACGGAGACAAAATTGGAAAATGAGCTGAATGAGCCCCTAGAAGAAAAAAAAACTCTTGTTGTTGTGAATGGCAATGTGATCGCAACGTGGTAGATATGCAAAACGACTCTAAATCGCTGTGCTTGTTTCAGCGGTGAAAACAAACAGTTTGCATGCAAGATTGTCATCTTGTGACTGACTTGGCTTTGTAAACACCCAATAACTATTTGCAGGGTGGAGTACAGTAAAGGAGATCTAAAGCAAGGGAGAGTCTTGGAGAATCTTACTGACAACAGTGTTTTCATTGTTCTTTTTTGGGGCAAAGTTTTTTTTTTTTTTTTAGAACATTAGAAGGGGGGGATTTTGCAGCAGTAAAAGGGACTGGTTTGTGAAAATAATATCAGTAGGTGGATCTTGCTTTGGAAATAAGAAGATGTAGTGAAGATGACTACACTGAGCTAAAATCCTCCATGGTCACCTTTTCTTCATAAAATACCGGCCTCCATAGGCTTAGCATATTTTTTTCCCAGCCTGCCGGTATAATATTGGCTGGGTGGCAACCCTATTAAAAGTGACCTTGTGACTCATTAAAAGAACAATTTTGTGTTTAGTCACTGTTTAAGCTGGTGAGAGGAAATGTTCATCTCACCTCAACTCACCTCATTTTAAGTGATTAGCTCCCACTGACCCACTAATATTTTAAATGCAGAACAGAACTCTTTATTCCTAATATTTTACATATATAGTTTTATTTTATTGTGAATACATTTAGTGGTGTTAACTTACAATGATTTGAAGCAGCTTTTCTCAAACAGCGTTCATTGTAGCCCTAGGGTTTCGAGAGAGACTGGTAGGGGTTTCTCCGGACTCTGCCTAAGATCCAGCTCCCCCTGCAGAGCTGCAAGGGAACTGGATCCTCCTCAGAGATAGCCGGTGGACACTTCCGCCTGGGCTTCTACGTTTTAGTCTGTGGACGCATTGGCAAGTCTGAGGGACAGATCAGCAAGTCTGGGGATAAGATTGGCAAGTCTAGGGATGTATTGGCAAGTTTGGGGACAGATTGGCAAGTCTGGGAATGCACTGGCAAGCCTGGGAGCAGATTGGCAAGTCTGTGTGTCAGGTTGACAAATAAAAGGTAATAAAAACAAGAAATTATTTTTTTCAGTCAATAATTGTTTTGTTAAATATGAAAAACAGTTGACAAGTTTATGCTAAAAGAAAAAGTATATTATGTTTTTCATATGAACTTTAAAGGGGCTATACAATATGCACTGATTTGATCCGAGATGGATTCGGATGGGGCACTATAACTGCATTGAAGGGATCCCCGAAATTCGTCAACACAATATGCCACTATTTAAATCTGAATCGGCCCTTTGGGCTGTTCGGAAACTGAACCCTTTGGTTCGTATTAGTTCACCATGAATCCTATAGGTTTTTTAACTACACAATATGCAGTGATTTACCCTGAAGAGCACATGTTCCAAAAATACTGCAGGTACCTCTCCTAAAGTTCTGTAGAATGTGTTTCATTTGCAGATATTTCAAAAGCTGTACATTTTAATGATAAGTGCTATAAAAGAGCTTGTCCGCTCCTCTGATCTCACTCTCTGAACCTGTTTTAAAGGCACTTAACTAGAATAATGGCAAATCTGCGCTCCGATTATCAAGTCAGATTCTTAACAAAAAAGATCTAACCCATAACCCACCAATAAAAGTTACACATTTTTAAATTGCAATGCTTTTAACAGATTATAAGATATTCTATCTACTATGACCTTCATCACAAAAGTAACCTGTCTATACTGTGAGCACAATCTAGGAAAAAGCTAAAATTTCCTTTGGAAAATAACGAGTAATATAAATCTGATCTAAGAGTAGGATAACCTTGGGTGAAACTTCTGGTGGTGCTATGCACCAGGACATGCCGGAAGTTGAGGACTTGATCCTTACTAGCAGCACTGTAAGCACATAATGACCTTGGTCTCACCTGAGTCATGTATATGTCTAATTACTCAAGAGGACCTCACAGGTCAAGCTGCCCCCAGAATGGACCTGGGCCCACTGTAGTCCACCATGATGGTGTCTTTTCAATTTCCATTCCACCTGGGCCAGCAGGATAAGATGAATTATGGTCACTCCTACTGAGCGGAATACATTTCCCATGATGCTAACGGACTACATAGTTCCATAGTAGTTAAGTTGAAAACAGACTTGCTTTCATCAAATTCAACCCTTTTCCTAGTCCTTGTTTACTGCGGTTGATGTAGTAGTAATCATGGCAGTCCAGCTTTGTGGACTATGCTTTCTGTGCTACTCAATGATCTCATGGAAAATGTAGTCCACACAGATGTGTTGGCTTAGTCAGTGATAGCCAGCCATGGCACTACTGCTGTGTGAAATATAGTAACTATAATATTCTGCTTGAGAATCATAGAGGATGTAGGTGTGGTGCCAAAATGTTGAAGGAGCTCAGAAAACAAACCAGCACGCAGTTGTTCCATTACTAGACAGGTAATAAACACAGGCGTTTATATCTGTATTTATGAAACTGTATCAATGGGCTTTATACATCTGAGACAAAAGGGACACAACTTCAATTTTAATTATTTAAAATTATTTTGTGGTATTTCATACTTAAGTTGCAACCAGTGTTGTTCTTGGGGCTTAAAAGCCAAGGATGTGACAGCATGGAGATACAGGAGAGGCAGCTGGGGATGGTAACCTCAAACTAGCCTCTCATAATGTGCTCAGCCCATAGTAACATCTGTATGTTCCCCAGTCAGCATAGAATCCACCTTCTGCGGCATCATTCTTTTAATGCTTGGGAGTCATGTGACTTACTGAAGCTCTGATTCATTCAGAAGTGAATGATTGGATCACCAAGGATTACGTTACCTTGCCCAAAGGGATGGTAAGCGAAGCGGGTGAAGGCAATGCTGAGGAGGAGTAAATTAGGGACTAATAATCAATAGGTAGATCACTTTTCTTTTGCAATGGTGCTTTTTGTGGTGCTAATCATTTTATACAGATCTTTTCATACAATGTTTGGATGTTACACTGTTTTTTTTACACATAGAAACATAGAATGTGTCGGCAGATAAGAACCATTCGGTCCATCTAGTCTGCCCAATTTTTACCCAATACTTTTATTAGTCCCCCGTTCCCGGTCTTATATCTAGGATAGCCTTGTGTCCATCCCACGCATGCTTAAAATCCTTGACTGTGTTCACCTTTACCACTTCTGCTGGAAGGCTATTCCATACATCCACTACCCTCTCAGTAAAGTAATACTTCCTGATATTACTTTTAAATCGTTGCCCCTCTAATTTAAGACTATGTCCTCTAGTTGTGGTAGTTTTTTTTCTTTTAAATATACTCTCTTCCTTTACTGTGTTGATTCCCTTTATGTATTTAAATGTTTCTATCATATCCCCCCTGTTTCGTCTTTCCTCCAAGCTATACATGTTAAGATGCTTTAACCTTTCCTGGTAAGTTTTATCCTTCAACCCATGAACCAGTTTAGTAGCCCTTCTCTGAACTCTCTCCAAAGTATTAATATCCTTCTGGAGATACGGTCTCTAGTACTGCGTACAATACTCCAAGTGAGGTCTCACCAGTGCTCTGTACAATGGCATGAGCACTTCCCTCTTCCTACTGCTAATACCTCTCCCTATGCAACCAAGCATTCTGCTAGCATTTCCTGCTGCTTTATTGCATTGCCTACCTACCTTTAAGTCATCTGAAATTATTACTCCTAAATCCCTTTCCTCAGATGTTGAGGTTAGGACTGTACCAAATAGTCTATATTCTGCTTTTGGGTTTTTACGCCCAAGGTGCATAATCTTGCACTTGTCCACATTAAATGTCAGTTGCCACTGCTCTGACCATTTTTCTAGTTTAGCTAAATCATTTTCCATTTGGCTTATCCCTCCATGAATATCAACCCTGCTGAAAATCTTTGTATCATCAGCAAAAATACATACTTTGCCAACAAGACCTTCTGCAATATCGCTAATAAAAATATTAAAGAGAATGGGTCCAAGTACAGATCCCTGAGGTACCCCACTAGTAACAAGACCTTGCATCGAATATACCCCATTGACTGCAACCCTCTGTTGCCTGTCACTCAGCCATTGTCTAATCCATTCAACAATATTGAAATCCAAACTTAAAGATTTCAGTTTATTGATAAGCCTTCTATGTGCGACAGTGTCAAAAGCCTTACTGAAATCTAGGTAAGCAATGTCTACTGCACCACCCTGATCTATTATTTTAGTTACCCAATCAAAAAAATCAATAAGATTAGTTTGGCATGATCTCCCTGAAGTAAACCCATGTTGTCTCTGATCTTGAAATCCAAGTGACTTTAGATGTTCAACAATCCTATTCTTTAACAAGGTTTCCATTATTTTTCCCCACTACTGAAGTAAGACCTTCTACTAGCTATCTGTTAAGTTCCTGTGGTGCATACTTGGGAGCATTAGTTGGAATATCTCTTTTTTCCCCTCTGAACTCACTAAGGGTGTGGGACACCTCCAAAAGTTCAAGGGGACACTACCACTTACATAAGAAGTAACTAGATAACCTGAAAATATTAAACAAACACATATGTACATCATATTCTACTGTTTTTATTTTATTTTATAGGATTCAATTAATTGCACATAAAAGGAAAAATACAATTAGGGTTTTTTCTCCTGGCTCCATTTTGTGAATATTTCCCATGATGTAACATCGTCCAAAATGTTCCAACCAGTCTCACGTTACAACTGTGGCCAAAGCCTGCATGATGATGTCATAAGATACTCCCCTGCTCTCTTACTGGCTCCTGTGTATCATATTGGACATGACTAGATGGCTGTGTACAACTGTTTTTTACCTGCCTTCCAACACAAAGAAAGGAGATTAACCTGATCAAACAGGATCATAACTCCGCCCTTTTGTGATGTAATAGTTACTTTACCCTCCCATTCAATGCAAGTCTATGGTCAGAATTCAGACTTATAGACTGCATTCTGTGTCTCCATCCGCAAAGTGAGAAATTTGTACTGTAAAGTCACAAGGGGGTGGCACCCAGAAACACTGTTTCACCGAATGGCGGCGCCCAGTCACACTTGTTTAGTTACATATTTTATTAAAAACAGTCACATAACAAAAACAAAAGACATATCTGAAATCAACAATACAAAATAAAAAAACATTTTTTGGTGGGATTGTCCCGTTAAATAGAAAGGTGAGGTTATAACTGACAGATAGCAATTTATGTAACTATTTAAGTCAGTTAGCATGTAAACAGGTTGTGTACACAAGATCATGTATAAATTACATTACATTTATTTATATATTGGAAACAATTTATGCAGCACGCTATACAAAGCATAGAATGGAACTGCAGGCTGTGTTATACGCACAGAGACAGAAAGATTACAAAGTAATCGAAACATAGAATGTGTCGGCAGATAAGAACCATTCGGTCCATCTAGTCTGCCCAATTGTTTTGAAAACTTTTATTAGTACCCCGTTCCCGGTCTTATATCTAGGATAGCCTTGTGTCTATCCCACGCATGCTTAAAATCCTTGACTGTGTTCACCTCTACTACTTCTGCTGGAAGGCTATTCCATACATCCACTACCCTCTCAGAAAAGTAATACTTCCTGATATTACTTTTAAATTGTTGCCCCTCTAATTTTAGACTTTGTCCTCTAGTTGTGGTAGTTTTTCTTCCTTTAACCCCTTAAGGACAGAGCCTTTGAAACATTTTTGTCCTTTCTGGACAATGGCTATTTTAACATTTCTGTGCTGTTTGTGTTTAGCAGTAATTTTCTTCTTCGTCATTTGCTGTACCCACACATATTATATATTGTTTTTATCGGGACAAAAAGGGCTTTCTATGGATGCCATATTTTTGATCATATCTTATCATATTATTAAAAAAAAATAATAAAATATGGTAAAAAAAAAAAAAATACACAAATTTCTTTGTTTTTATTTGAAACAACTTCTCCTCATCGACAATAGCGAACGAAAAAACATGCTAAATAGATTCTACTATTTCTCCTGAGTACAGGGATACCACCCATGCATAGGTTTGTTGGGTTGTTTGGGGGATAAAATGCCAAATTTGTGAGGTGCAGTTTTTTGTTTTCCAACTTGAAATTTTTACATGCAGACAGCCTGCACCCATGTCCCATTTGGGACATATTTGAAACCAGCCAGTGTATTTTACCCCATCAACCCATATATTTTTTAAAAGTAGACACCCTAGGCTATCTCAAATGGTGGTATTTTAACACTTTCCATGCACTAATTCTACCACCAGCCTTTGTCAAAGTTTGTGGTAGTAATTTTTTTGTGTTTTTTTTTCACAAACCTTGTACTTCAGACATGAATTTACAGATTTTGGTATGTGTCACTGCCAAATAACACCCCAATAAGTGTTCAGCAACATCTCTTGAGTACAGGGATACCCCCCATGCATAGGTTTGTTGGATTGTTTGGGGGGTAAAAGGCCAAATTTGGGAGGTGAAGTTTTTGGTTTTCCAATTTGAAATTTTGACATGCAGACAGCCTGCACCCATGTCCCATTTGGGACATATTTGAAACCAGCCAGTGTATTTTACCACATCAACCCATATATTTTTTTAAAGTAGACACCCTAGGCTATCTCAAATGGTGGTATTTTTACACTTTCCATGCACTAATTCTACCACCAGCCTTTGTCAAAGTTTGTGGTAGTCATTTTTTTGTGTTTTTTTTTTTCACAAACCTTGTACTTCAGACATGAATTTACAGATTTTGGTATGTGTCACTGCCAAATAACACCCCAATAAGTGTTCAGCAACATCTCTTGAGTACAGGGATACCACCCATGCATAGGTTTGTTGGGTTGTTTGGGGGCTAAAAGGGCCACATTGTGAAGGTGCGCATTTTCAACTTGGAATATTGACGTGTAGCCAGCCTGAGCCCATCTTTCATTTGGGACTTTTTTTTAAAGTAGGACAGTGTATTTTACCCCAAAAAGTATATATTTTGTAAAAGTAGACACCCTAGGCTATTTTAAATGGTGTTATTTTAACACTTTCCATGCACCAATTCTACCACCAGCCTTTGTCAAAGTTTGTGGTAGTCATTTTATTGTGTATTTTTTCCCACATACATTGTACTTTAGACACAAATTCACATATTTCGGTATGTGTCACTGACAAACAATACCACAATATATGTTCAGCAACATCTCCCGAGCACAGGGATACCACCCATGCATAGCTTTGTCAGCTTTGTTGGGTGTTGAAAGGCTACATTTGAGAGGTGCGCTTTTTGATTTTCAAACTTGGAATTTGAACATGTAGAGCAAGGAAGGGGTTAATAGCTCTTATAAGAGCCTTTGTAGTACTGTACAAAAAAATTAACCCCTAAAAATGCACAGACAAGAAAATGTCTGCTGTGCAGTGATCAGTGGCAGGGAAGGGGTTAATACACTACACTATACAAAGGGTATGGCTTTTATAAAAGCCCTTGGGACTCACAATTTTTTTAACATTTTATTTAATTTATTACAATTAAAAAATTATGTTATACAGATCTGTCTCTTTCCCTCACTAAAACTCAAGTGAGGAGAGGGAGGCAGATCCATATGGGTCAGAACAATATTTACCAATATTGATCGAACCAGACGAATGGTGATGCTCATCTGAGAAATCACCAAACCACCTTTGCCACTGATCGGCTGTTACTGATCGCTATACACGTGTTCAGACAGCTTCAAAAGGAATACACGTAATCCCCTAGTGGGTATAATTAACCCCTAGCGAGTCTGACAAAAAAAATGCTGATAGCAAAAAAAAAATCCTTCTGCGACTAGATTGCTCCATATGCGCTGCTTAGGCAGTGACCATATGCACTGCTTAGGCAGTGACCATATGTGCTGCTTAGGAAGTGATATACGGCAAGGAAGGGGTTAATAGCTCTTATTTAAAAAAAAAATTACGTTAAACGTAGTCCCCTAGCGGGTATAATTAACACGTGACGGGTGTAATAAAAAAGTTTTAAAAAAATTAAAAATGCTTCTGCAGCAAGATTGCTGCATTTGCGTCAGATCTCTGCTTAGGCAGTGATCTACAGCAAGAAAGGGGTTAATCTCTCTTAAAAGAGCTTTTTTTTTATACTGTAATGAATTACAGTAAAAAAAATTAACCCCTAAAAAATGTACAGACAGCAAAAAATGTGCTGCTGTGTATGATCACTGCGTACACAGCGATCAATGGCAGGGAAGGGGTTAAATGGCTTTTATAAAAGCCCATGGTGTTTAAAATTTTATTAAATATTTGTTTTATTATTTTATTTTATTTTTTTACTTTATCTGATCTGTCTCTCTCCCTTACTAAAACTAGTAAGGTGAGGGAGGCAGATCAATACTTGTCAAAGGCAATATTTGCTAATATTGCCTTTGACAGTATGATAAGTGCTCATCAGAGCACTTACCATACATGCCTGCACACAGATCACATAGATCTGTTGTGCAGGCATCGATTGGCTCCCCCTAGAGCATCGGAAGTGAAATACTTTCACTTCCGATGCTCTTGCCATTAGAAGGGAAGCGCTGCCTGTATAGGCAGCGTTCCCTTCTACTGAGCCGATGGGGTCGCTCAGGAGAGCGACCACCATCGGCTCTGGGGAGCAGAACGGTGTTGTTAAGTGCCTCGCTGGCGAGGCACTTTAACAACACCGGAGATGCTTAGAAAGCGAACGATCGTTCGCTTTCTAAGCACATGTGTGCAGCCGGCGCAGCCATTTTTAAATGGCTGCTACGATCACTCCGTGGAGTGATCGTAGCGCGCCCCTGCACATTTGGGGGGTGTTGCACAATGCCTCTACCTAGAGGCATTGTAGCAACACCGTTAGAGTAAAGAAAGCGACCGCTGGTCGCTTTCTTTACTCAGTTTAGTGCATGACGTGCCAGGCACGTCACCTGTCGGCAAGTCCTCGATTTGCCGTGACGTGCCTGGCACGTCATCTGTCGTTAAGGGGTTAAATATACTCTTCCTTTACTGTGTTGATTCCCTTTATGTATTTAAATGTTTTTATCCTATGCCCCCTGTCTCTTCTTTCCTCCAAGCTATACATGTTGAGATGCTTTAACCTTTCCTGGTAAGTTTTATCCTTCAACCCATGAACCAGTTTAGTCGCCCTTCTCTGAACTCTCTCCAAAGTATCCATATCCTTCTGGAGGTACGGTCTCCAGTGCTCTGTACAATGCCATGAGCACATCCCTCTTTCTGCTATTAATACCTCTCCCTATGCTCCCTAATGCTCAAACCAAGCTGTCTGCATATTGGTAAATAAAGCTGATATTGCTCTCTGCTGTGTCTGGGAACTAGCATACATGTGTATAAACTACAGATTGCATACAACATTTTTGCATGTGATTTCAGCTTTATTGGGTCAGTGAAATATTTATGGTTCTTTATTACAGTTCAGTGTATATGTAAATGACATTGTATTGATTTTAGTTGGTACTCTCACATTTCAGAGCAGTGTCTCTTTGTAATACACCAAAGCAAATACACAATACAAAACAGAAAATGATGGTGGGAGCGCTAGGAAAGATAGAAATAGGAAATCAGGTATATAAGTAGCAGAGACGTATTATATATTCACAAAACAAAAGCACAGTTTAATAAACATACATAACATGTTAAAAAATATGAATAGAATACAATATAAAATAGTTCATCCTTGTAGATTTATATTGCAAAGACGTCTGTCTACATTACAATTATAATGGCCATACTTTAGAGAACAATGGTCATATTCCTAAACATTTTTTTTATTTATTACATTTCAATGTTTATCTCTTTCACCACATATGACACATATGACCAGCAGCAAGGTTCAACTAGGATATGGTTTACTGCTATAAGAAAATGTGTAGGAAAGCCTTGAGCCAAGAAAGTAAACACCAGCAGCAACTATGAATGTACAATGTTTTCCAAACACAGAAATGGAAACATTAAAGTGCAGGATGCTGTATTCTTCTCAGTAGTTGGCATCCCAAAGTTTTCCAAAAATGTGGTATAATGTGACGAAACCAATGCACTCACATTAGCACCTTAATATAGAGCAGTGCTGATGGTGAAGCGACTGGGGCATTCACGGCTGGCTTATGCAATTGATGAGGTCGCAGTGATGATAGCAGATTATGTTGAAATACAGCATATTGTTAACATTATGTATTTATGTATAAGACTCATAGGAATTACAGTAATCCGCTCATGATGTATAACCAGCCAAACGTCTCCCATAATATGTTTTACTAAGAAATCTAATATGAGCCTCGGCGCATTCCTCCCAGGGGGTTACTTAGCTGGTTTGACTCTCATTTCTATGTCTTGCTAACTATATATGGATGGGAGATACGCTGCACCACATACATGGTAACAAACATACTGATGGGAGCTACACAATACCACCGGTCCAGATAATTACTGACAGATGTGAGCCATCCTTGAAGAGATGGTGAGAGTGCAATCTCCTCTCAGAAAAGGGACCATAATGAATGCAATGTCTGTGAGTTACCACAACTGTCATTCACTCATATCGCTTGTGTTGGCAAGAGACTCTGAGCTTGATCAAATGTGTTACTCTGGTTTAATAAACATCTGGTTTTTACCTTCTAATATGAGGAATTTCAGTAACTGCTTGAGTAGTGGTAAAGTGGTCATAGATCATTAGTCTTTTCCATGGTTCCACCAGCCCCATACGGAAAGGAAGATAGTGTTGTCCACAAAGATCTTCATGTTATCAATTAGACATCTCCCCATACTTCCTGTGAGCCTGTGGTGTCAGTGTTTAGACCCTTACAAAGCTCAGTAGAGATATGTTTCCTAGCATGCTTCCAAGTATTTAGTACATTGAAAATACTCTATACTGGAAAACATATTGACCAGATATAACATTCATACCTTCCTGCTCACATTAAAAGATTAAATATAGACTCTTTTACAGATTCTGCCCTCCCAACTGGGATCTCCCAAATAGGTTAATTTGTGAATTCTAAAATGCACACCAGATCCAACTTCATACTTCTTCATTGTATGGAATTCAGGGAATGTGCAATGAATGTGGCAGCTGGTCCTTGCATTCAAGTGAATGTTTTGAGCACACAATGGCTGAAGATCAGTATATCTCAGTTAATAGAAACACACTAGTAAGACTGGACGCATTTCATCTCATCTTTTAGCCTCACTGAAGGACGCAGCCCATTTCTACTAGACACTGCTCTGGTTGATTATTAGTGAAGGTAGTATATTTTCAGAATTCTATTGCCTGAAGTATATATATATATATCGCTTTTATTTGGACAGCAATGTTCTTTAAAATACAATAGAAAAGTAAAAAAAATAGAATCCGAGATGGTACATTTTACAAACCCCTAATAAAGACAGACACCAATGTTGGAAAAAATATATGGCCACAGCTGTTAACCAAATATAACAATAAATTGTCATTGCCTACTATTACAAGACCCCACCCTTTAGTACACACACATGGTAATGACACCCCAAAAGATAATAATAACACATTCTGTAGAGAAAAAGCTTGCAAATTAACACTTCACATTAAAACATTAAATAACAATAAATAAAATTGAACCAACCAACTTCAAAACCACATAACCAACCACTTATTAACACACCCGAACCCTTCATAATCTACCGTATTTGCTTGAATATAAGACAAGGTCAAATGCTCTGAAAAATACCCCTCGTCTTATATTCGAAGTCGTCTTATAATTTGACCTCAAATCGAGGTCAGACTATAAGACAGGGATCCAGGTCCCCCTCAGAGCTGCAGGGGACCTGGATCCCCCTCCCTAACAGCCGGGGGATGTCTGCGCGATGAGCAGACATCCTCCATGCTGCCCGACACTGCCGTCTATTATGACGGACCGGCTGTCCGTCATAATGGATGGAAGTGTCAGGCAGCATGGAGGATGTCTGCACGTATCATGCAAACATCCCCCAGCTGCCCCCACTAGCCACCAGGGAGCAATAAAAAAGGTGAGGGGTGGGGGGGGGGGGGAAAGATAAAGACAAGGGGAGGGTGGAGAGAAAAAGGGGAGGGGGGAGAGAGGGGAAGAGAAAGATAAGGGGGGAGAGAGAAAAGTTTGGGGGGAGAGAGAGAGAGATAACACTGGGGGAGAGAGAGAGACAACGCGGGGGGGGGGGAGAGGCAGCATTGGCACATAAAAGGAAATAAAAAAAGAAATGCATTTGTTTAATACAATCATTTTTATAAAATATTAAAAAGCAATTTACATGTGAATATATACAAGTTAAACTTTTTTTTCCTATAGTGTAGTCTTATATTCTGGCGTTTAGTTTTTTTCCGAAAGGAATATCCAAAGTTTGGGGGGTCGTCTTATAATCAGGTTCGTCTTATAATCGAGCAAATATGGTAAATCCCCTTGCAAGCTCCGCCTACCGTGACTATAGACCTCAAAATACAGGGAGGGTGGGAGGGAAGATCAAGGTAGGGGATTTTTTAAATAAAAGGGCTGTTCACTGAAATAGATGCAAGCGATTTATACTCTCCATACCCCGCCCCCACAAACACTGTAGGCCAATCCCATAGTCCCAGAACATTAACCCTATTCCTAACCCAGTAGCTATGCTTTGCTGCCACCGGAGGCTCCAGTAGATTTCTGGTGCTTCATGCAAAACAATGCTTTCTGGGACACTGCCAAACATTATCCCACTGTGCTATACAAATATCCTTGCTGCCTAATATTTGGGCACACTGCAGTTTTTCAGCTGTTTGTGTGCTATAACTTCTCTGATTGGCTGGCTGAGGGTTATGGAAGTTGTAGTCAAAAAGATGGTTATCGGCATGAGTGCCAGCCTTAATCTAGTCACAATTTAGACATTTTATTCTGCATATAAATGCTGCTTGATATTTGTTTTGAACCCAGGACTTGAATAGGGTTGCCACCTTTTATTCAAAAAAATACCGGCCATGCTACTACCTCCATAGACTTAACATTGGTGTCAATTATTTTTCACCGGCCTGCCGCTAAAATAGCGGCCAGGTGGCAACCCTAGACTTGGAAGAGACATACACAATAGCATGTGCCATTGACGAGTTTGTGGTATTTAGGGAATAGGGGTAATTACTGTTTTCTTCCTTCATGGGTTATTTTGGAAATTAATTGTCCCACGTGATAGAGGCATCCGTGGATGTATTAGTGATGTGGTATATCAAGGAAACAAATTTGGTTGTCTATTACATGATTAGCGTTATTAAGCACTCCCATTTTTTCTTATAATTTTGTGTGACATTTGGTTGTCTACCATATGGAGCAGACAGATCTCTCATCCAAGCTCCCAAATCTCATACATTGCTTCATGTGATAATCCATGTGTTCCAAGTTATGCTAAATAAGGTGACAAACTGCCCCTTTAAGTGTGAACAGCTGTGAAACATGTACACTATAGAGACTGCTTTAAAATCAGTATGTTGTGTGAAATCTGGTAATTTACTACAGAAAATGTAATAAATGGAAAAACGCCTTATTCTGGCACATAGAGGGATATTTTGGGAAGCTGGGAAGTACATTTCAGGCTGTGATATACAGAGCAGAATAAACAAGGTAATACCAATTAGTAACACGCAGATGAGGTTTGCTTCCATGGCAGTAACTCCTATGTATTTCAATTCATTCATTTATGTTTGACCAGGCTGTCCAGCTTGACACTCGAATCTTTCGGAATAAATGATTTTTTGAGTGTTCTTTGGAACTATCATTGATTTAGCGCTAATTACCCTTCCAGGGTTCAATTCTACCTTCTATGCCCCCGGCCTTTTCAATAGTTGGAGAGTGCCACCTGGTGATGATTTAATTTCCTTGCCAATATCCAATCCTGAGAAGAGAACTAACCAACATGCCACATATCCACAAAGGGTGAAGAAAACAGGCTCCACAACACAAAAAGATGCAGAAGCTATTTTTACATTTGCCCTAGTGTAAGGGTGACGTGGCATGCACATTAGATGGTACATGCTGCCATTCCCCAAGGCACTTTGCCTGCAACCTCAGTGAGAGATCGTCATTGTTAGAATAACTCAGCAGAGAGGAGCGTGGAGAGTAGACATGTGCATTCGTTTTCGGACGAATGCATTTTCGTTCGAAAATAGCATTTTCCTCCATTCGTCCGAAAAACGAATAACGAAAATGCTAAACTAACGAAAGCTGAATGAACGAATGGTTAATAAACGAAAATCATTCGTCCAATTGTCCATTCGTGCTATTGGCATTCTATAAACCGAAATAGAGTCTGTTTAAAGAATACCAATAGCATTACATACATTCCATAAACCGTCATAATGAACGACTTTCAGTTTATGGAATGCATGTAATGCTATTGGTATTCTATAAACCGACTCTATTCCGGTTTATAGAAAGCCAATAGCATTACATACATTCCATAAACCGACATAATGAACGACTTTCTGTTTATGGAATGTATGTAATGCTATTGGTATTCTATAAACCGAAATAGAGTTGAAATAGGTCAATTTGTATGAATGTGGACTCTATTTCGGTTTATAGAATACCAATAGCATTACATGTATTCCATAAACCAAAAGTTGGTTTAAGAGAGTCGGTTTATAGAGTTTCGGTTTATGGAATGTATGCAATGCTATTGGCTTTCTATAAACCGAAATAGAGTCGGTTTATAGAATACCAATAGCATTCCATGCATTCCATAAACCGAAAGAGAGCTTAAAATAGGTCAATTCGTACGAATGAATAAAACGAAACGAAAATAATGAACGAATTTCGTCTGAAACGAATGCAGTAATGAACGAAATGGACGAAAACTAAACGAAAATTTTAGTTTTGCACATGTCTAGTGGAGAGTCCTTTTTATTGGTTGAACCCAACATTTAGTGCTACTTAATGCAGGGCAGTGAGTGACAGTCGATGACCTGATTAGCTGAAATGCTTCAGACGGAAGCAATTGAGATTCCAAAGCATAGCTTAGAACGGTATTTTTAGTGGCCCTTTAATAATTGGTGCATGGGGTTGTCCTCTATTATTTGGTTTTTACTTTCATTATCAGAAATAAGTCTTACATTGTATATTGTAACACATTGTGACATGGGATTTCACAATAATAAACCGAAATCTGTAATCAACATGTTATAACTAAAACAAAACATGCCCAAGGAACAATATTTTCCTTTGAGAGTCGGGTCAAAGATGTCGAAAAATCAATATGATGAGAGGTATGAGAGATAGTCTAGAACGTGAGAGGTTGAAACATTTTCGCTGAAAATGCAGAGTTTCGTCTTTTGTGTTGGGTACTGTATCGTCACCCCAAATGCGTTGTATCATTTACCAAACAGAGTGTTGAAATGCCTATTAACTTACTATTAAGGACAGCAGTGTGAAACATCTCATGCAGTTTTATTGGCTTTTTGCACTTTATGACTCTAAAACTTGGAAAAGAAGCTCCTTCAGTAAGTGTCTATTACTTTTATGCTGCCCATATGCAAAGTGCATGAAGCTTATTGTTCTATATTAAAATACATTTTGGCTGGTTCTGCTGGAGTGTTTTGTTGTACCTGCCTGGACATCCTGGGAACTATAACTGAGCCCATTGACTACGTCACTGAATTTTCATAATGCTTGTTTTACCTGAAGTCTGGTTTGTCCTCTTATTATTTAAAAAGTGCTTGTTTATTCGTTAATTCTAATAAAAGAAACTACTCAAAATGGATGATACAAAAAACACTATGGCTTTAATATCAGAGGGATCTGAAGACTGTTTCTGGAGAGCTAGAATTTTTGTTTATTTAAATGAAATGTAAATGTTTCTGTAGCATAAAGTATTGTGCATATATTATAGCCTGTAAATGAGTAACATAAAGCATAGTGTCTGCATAGTAAATCCATGTATGTGTATATATTACAGGATGCGTTTCTTACTATCTCACCTTGTGTATAGCACTGCTAAAATTACTAATTCATCTTTTATGTACATTTACTTCACAAAATACACATAATCATAGTCGTAAAAACAGAAAAATATCCACAGAGTATATTTTATTCAGCCTTGCTTGCTCTCAGGAGGGTCCCACACATTTCCAGATGGCACTAACCCTTTTTCAGAACTCTGTCCCATGTTAAATAATGAACCTATTTATTATAGGGTCAGGTTCCACCTTGTATTACTTGCAATTGTCTCCTTGCAATGGTGGAAGAGGATAATGTTTGGATAATATTTGGTACACTGGGCTACGTATACTCCTGGGTATGACTATAACATTACAATGTATAAATCCTATCCCATAATCAGATAAATTCACATATTTTGTATTTATATTAAAACTTAGATTAGCATAAAAATTGATTTGGCTTAATAAATAACATCATCATAATATAACATACAGTATTTATTATCAGTAACATAACAGATGCACTTAAAGATGTATTTCACACACACACACAGACACACACACACAAACACACACACACATATATGTATAGATATATAATATTTAACATATCAAATATCTTACTTAAGTGATTAAATGTTGATATATTAAAATATACCATTTTGTTTATGCTATGCTCTTGCAAGTACTTTATTTATTTGGCGGACAGAGGTTAGAGCCTGTTTCTGGCATAGTATTGGTAACATGAGCAACAGGGCCTTCAGAGATATTTAATGATGACATTTTCTGGAATACTTTATCTGGAAGGATTCTCGGAGCAGATCAACATTTTTCATTTGACAGTAAAGATTCATTATAACAAATCGCTAAGAAATTGGATTGTATAACTTCCAGAATTAATGACGGTGGTAAAAGAAATACTGGCTTTATTCATGACTCAATATATACAAAATTTTAAAGCAGTGTAATCCTGTAGAAGTTTGCTTCTAAAAATGCTGGAGATATAAATCTGGCATTGTTTGTTTTGGGAGTGTTTGCCCAGCTTGTAGGTACTATGCATGCCCACCTGACTAACCATAATTATAGGTGAAACCATAATAAAGTGTATTGATTCCAAAAAACCCTTCTTAAAGAGGGAGTAAAACTATTTAATGAGGCAGAAAGCCTTATTGAGCACCCTTAAAAAGATATTCTACCGTTGTATGCTGGGAGAGAGGTTTCGACGACGTCAGTTGTGAGCCACGCGACCAATCAGTGGAGAGGCGATGATCATCTCTTCTGCTGTTGGTGGTGTATTCAGTGTCCACACCAATCTGTGCGCTGCCGGTCACGGAGAACCATCTCCCATATGGGGCAGCTTAGAAGTCATTGGTCGAAAACAAGTCACATTTTTCGTCAGGGACCCACAGGGTCATTAATTACCTTGATCGTGTCTCTGCCATTAGGAGTGAAGGGGTTTAATCACATTGGTGTGTTAGCACTACCTCTCGGGCAGGGAGCTCCAAATCTTTATTGTTTTTACTGTAAAGAATCCAGTGCTTTTAAATCCTCACAAGACATTTGCTAACCTTTCTTCATAGATATGCTCTTCTATTTCTTTATGGATTTTGTTACTCACCTCATCTTGCATTGGTGGTTCAGTGGTAGAATTCTCGCCTGCCATGCATCGTCTCCTTTTGTAAAGCTTGGAAGAAAGACGTAACAACTAGAGGACATAGTCTTAAATTAGAGGGGCAATGATTTATAAGTAATATCAGGAAGTATTACTTTTCTGAGAGGGTAGTGGATGTATGGAATAGTCTTCCAGCAGAAGTGGTAGAGGTAAACACAGTCAAGGATTTGAAGCATGCGTGGGATAGACACAAGGCTATCCTAGATATAAGACCGGGAACGGGGGACTAATAAAAGTATTCCGAAAAATTGGGCAGACTAGATGGACCGAATGGTTCTTATCTGCCGACACATTTTATGTTTCTCTCATTCAGTTCCATAATATATTTTGACAACTGAGGCCCAAATTTGGACAGCATTTTCTACAGCATTTTTGATCTGATGGAGGCGAAGCTGAGACATTGAATACCCGCTCCTATTGTTATCAATCAACACAGACAGAACAAGCATGGGTTTAGCTCATAAAGAAATAATTGAACAGAATGATATTTTTAAAACTTTATATGTAACTTTGTGTTCTGTAGCCGTGGGATGAATATCAAAAGAAAAATACATAACACAACAAGTAATCATTTGGGTATAATTTAAATACAATTACTTTAAAAGATTTACTGTGCATATTTCTAAAATTGGAGCGTAATCCTAGAGTGAGTCATGTACAAGGCAGGATTTAGCTTGGATGCTCTTCTGGGTACAATTCTGTGGCTGCCTGAAAGTGATGAAACAGTGAAACATCAACTCTGGTATGGTGTTTCTGTGGAATGCACAATAACACAATCCGTGGTGTGCGAGTATACAGCTTCATGGTACGGGCAGAGAGTGCCAGAGGGGTGTATTATGTATTTCTAAGAAACACAGTGATCTGACAAGTAAACTGCAAACATTATAGGATTTATTAACTGAGTTGGAAAGATAGACAAGTTGGAGATTATTAATGTGGGATTTTTGCCAAAGGGCCCCAGACCCAATAACATCATTAATAATTAAATAAAACCTAACTGCTGCCCCCCTCCCCACCTTTACATTTTACCGGTAGAGGAGGACAATTCACCTGTAAAAAAAAAATCCACCCTTTAGGTCACCGCCCATCACCCTGGCACCCACAATGAGCGCTGCAAAAAAAACCAAAAACCTTATTTAATGTCACACGCCGCCGTTGATTCTCATCTTCGGCCCGTGGAAAGGGCCATCCAAAAATAAATATAGTCAACCTATTCTAAAAAATCATGCTGACAAAAATTTGGGGAAAAAAGAGCAGGGATTTATTTTGAAACGAAGAATGTATCTGATTGACTAGACCCAAGGGGTCATTGATTTTATTATTGTGGTCCGGAGGTAGCCTGTGGGGGGTGGATCATTTGATTTTTTGGGTCTTGAGGGCTTTTTTGTCCGCTGTTTTAGATGTTTTCTGGCACTCCTCAAACCCAATATGGCGTCTGGAAACCAATTTCCTATATTGCATTATTTACACATAATCCTTTACTGTATTGTAAACACAGCATGTAACATGCCTGCATTGTCAAACAAAATATCACGAGTGACAAAGGAATCACAAACTCTTAAATACAGATTGTAAATATTCCCTGGATAATTATACTTGCGATTCTCAGGAGGAGTGTTTTATTTGGAGAACTAGAGGCTTCATTACCCTCCTACATTAGAGAATAATATGCCCTGCTACTCTGTATTGGTGTGAAATGCCTGACTGACACTGTTTTAAACCACCATAATTGCTTGTATAGATAGTTATTTTTTATTTTGTGCCTTGGCAGATTAAAGGGCTCCAACAAACGTTTTTGTTTCACCCTCAGTTGTGGGGTATATTGAATTATTGACCCTGATCACTGTGCTTAGATCTCTCTTATATCCACTGACAAGGCAAATGAATGTTGAGAAATTCAGGACACCTTTAGGGGCAGGAGTAGTGGGATATGCACATGGATGTGTTTGTCAGTAATGGAGCAAGCGCATTAAAACACCAGTGATATTTTTCCGGGTGGCCTATTAACAGGTTTAGGTCTACAATAAAAAAAAACATGTTTGCAGACTCTATTATTGGTACTCTATCACATAATTACATAGTTGTTTAGGTTGAAAAAAAGACTTGCGTCCATCAAGTTCAACCCTTTTCCTACTCCATGTTTACTGCTGTTGATCAAAGAAGGCAAGTAAATACCCTTTTCAGCAATTTCAAATTCTGCTTTCAGCGGGGAAAAAAAATCTACTCAAAATGGCAATCTGATATGTCCTTGGATCAACATGCACTAAATATTACATATGAATACTAACATGCATAGCCCTCTATGCTTTGGCTCATTAAAGAAGTATCCATGCTGCTTTTAAAGGCATATACAGGGAGTGCAGAATTATTAGGCAAATGAGTATTTTGACCACATCATCCTCTTTATGCATGTTGTCTTACTCCAAGCTGTATAGGCTCGAAAGCCTACTACCAATTAAGCATATTAGGTGATGTGCATCTCTGTAATGAGAAGGGGTGTGGTCTAATGACATCAACACCCTATATCAGGTGTGCATAATTATTAGGCAACTTCCTTTCCTTTGGCAAAATGGGTCAAAAGAAGGACTTGACAGGCTCAGAAAAGTCAAAAATAGTGAGATATCTTGCAGAGGGATGCAGCACTCTTAAAATTGCAAAGCTTCTGAAGCGTGATCATCGAACAATCAAGCGTTTCATTCAAAATAGTCAACAGGGTCGCAAGAAGCGTGTGGAAAAACCAAGGCGCAAAATAACTGCCCATGAACTGAGAAAAGTCAAGCGTGCAGCTGCCACGATGCCACTTGCCACCAGTTTGGCCATATTTCAGAGCTGCAACGTCACTGGAGTGCCCAAAAGCACAAGGTGTGCAATACTCAGAGACATGGCCAAGGTAAGAAAGGCTGAAAGACGACCACCACTGAACAAGACACACAAGCTGAAACGTCAAGACTGGGCCAAGAAATATCTCAAGACTGATTTTTCTAAGGTTTTATGGACTGATGAAATGAGAGTGAGTCTTGATGGGCCAGATGGATGGGCCCGTGGCTGGATTGGTAAAGGGCAGAGAGCTCCAGTCCGACTCAGACGCCAGCAAGGTGGAGGTGGAGTACTGGTTTGGGCTGGTATCATCAAAGATGAGCTTTTGGGGCTTTTTCGGGTTGAGGATGGAATCAAGCTCAACTCCCAGTCCTACTGCCAGTTCCTGGAAGACACCTTCTTCAAGCAGTGGTACAGGAAGAAGTCTGCATCCTTCAAGAAAAACATGATTTTCATGCAGGACAATGCTCCATCACACGCGTCCAAGTACTCCACAGCGTGGCTGGCAAGAAAGGGTATAAAAGAAGAAAATCTAATGACATGGCCTCCTTGTTCACCTGATCTGAACCCCATTGAGAACCTGTGGTCCATCATCAAATGTGAGATTTACAAGGAGGGAAAACAGTACACCTCTCTGAACAGTGTCTGGGAGGCTGTGGTTGCTGCTGCACGCAATGTTCATGGTGAACAGATCAAAACACTGACAGAATCCATGGATGGCAGGCTTTTGAGTGTCCTTGCAAAGAAAGGTGGCTATATTGGTCACTGATTTGTTTTTGTTTTGTTTTTGAATGTCAGAAATGTATATTTGTGAATGTTGAGATGTTATATTGGTTTCACTGGTAAAAATAAATAATTGAAATGGGTATTAATCCTCAAAAATACAACTTGCCTAATAATTCTGCACTCCCTGTAATGTATTTGCTAGAACCACTTCTTCAGGTAGTGAAGTCCATATATTATTTGTCCTTACTGTAAAAAATCCCTTCCACTGTCGTAGACTAAATCTCTTTTCTTCAAGTCTTAGCGGGTGACCTCTTTTCCTTTTGTACCGTTCTGTTATTGAACAGGTCTTTAGAAAGCCCTTTGTATGGACCCTGTCCATATTTATATAACATTATCATATCCCCTCTAAGCCGCTGTTTCTCAAGCGTGTACAAATTTAACTTTTCCAGCCTTTCTTCAGAACATAAACCTTCCATTTCCCTTAATTTTGTAGCCCTCCTTTGCACTTTTATTATTGTACCCAAAATGCCTAATTTTACACTTGTCTACATTGCATCTCATTTGCCATTTATCTGCCCAGTTACCCAATTTGTCCAAATCCTCTTGCAGCGAAGATACATCTAGTTCAGACTCTAATACCCTACTTCATTTTGTGTCTTCGGCAAACACTGAGACAGGGAGATCATTAATAAACAAAATAAAACGTTTATTCTGTGAAGGTTGAGAATAAAAAAAAATCAGAAATAAAGGGACACTACCACTTACAAAAGATGTAACTAGATAACCTGGTCATTTAAAACAGACACATATATAAATCATATGCCACTGTTTTCTTTTATATGATTGAATTATTTGCATATAAAATATAAATTATATGTTTATCTCCTGGCTCCATTTTGTGAATATTTCCCATGATGCAACATCGTCCAAAATCTTCCAGCCAGTCTCACTTTACAACTGTGGCCAAAGCCTGCATGATGATGTCATACGATTCTCCCCTGCTCTCTTACTGGCTCCCTTGTATCCTAGTGGGTAGGACTTGGTGGCTAGGTACAACTTTTTTTTTACCTGCTTTCCAACACAAAGAGAGGCGATTAACCTGACCAAACAGGATCATAACTCCACCCCCTTGTGATTTAATAGTTAGATTATCCTCCCATCCAATGCAAGTCTATGGTCAGAATTCTGTCTTATAGACTGCATTCTGTGTCCCCAGCCCCAAAGGGAGAAATGTGTGCTGTAAAGTCAGTAGGGAGTGGCACCCAAAAAACACTATATTTCACAAAATGGCGGTGCCCAGTCACACTTGTTTAGTTATATATTTTATTAAATACAGTCACATAATGAAAACAAAAGACATATCTGGAATTAACAATACAAAATAAACAAAATAAAACCTTTTTATTTTTTGGTGGGAGTGTCCCTTTAAATGGAAATGTATAAATTAATTCAAAAGGTTGGTGTCTCATGTTCATGACATCACCTTGTTTCTTGACATACAAATTTCACATTAAAAGTAGTGCATTTGCAAATCAGGCCACAGGAAACATATTTTTCTTTTTTATTTATGCATGTGCATGCATTTCTGCTAACCGAATGTACAGATAATTTAATAATTTTCTATTCGATACAATCACAGTACAAACATTTTTAAAGTCGCTTTAAGACATTTTATATAGTTTTTTGGACAAATGCACCATTAACTAACAATTTGCAAACTGCCAGCTGGACCCAACACTGACTAGCAAAGTATCCTTAAAATCTTCCTTCTTTCCTTTATTTTCTTCTGTTCTTTTCTTCCTTTCTGTTACGGGTTTTCACATTACTTTTGCGGTGCTTGGGGTTTAACAAACCACAGGCGCCAGGCAGTTATTACTCCTAAAAAAAGTGTTTCTACTGGCGCCCAACAGTTTCGAATATTGTACATCGCCTAAAATATGTGCTTTTATCTTTACGGTTCTGCAAATATTTCTCCTGGCTTATTTAGCTTCAACAGATACAAATAAAAAGATCAAATAAACTTTACTGCTATGATACTTTGTACCATACGACTTCAATACGTAAACAAATACTAGGGATCCATGTTTGTTTATTTTAACGATAACAACATAGAAATCAAGATAGAGATTAGATTAAAGATTAGTTTATCCACAGGAGGGAAACTCATGAACTTAAAACAATCCTGGTAGGTCATTAATATAAATAACTAAACAGCTGGTGCAAAATGAATTTTTCACAATGAAATATGTTTTTTAGTAATTAAAATGGTGTCAAAACAAAGCTTTAAAACGTCCTTAAGAAAATAATATCTATTTTATCTGGTTACCCTAAACGAGCAGTGAAAAGTGGCAGTGAAACAAAACGGGTTTCATATGTATTTGTTTTTTTCCTTTACAGGGCAGAGCACCTGGTTGGACCTCAGTTGCCGCTCAGGCCCCACGCGTACCGTCCTCCAGCCAGGTCAAGAGGCCTTCTTACAATGTGACATGGGCAGCCCGGCGGTACCTGCTAACATCACATGGTGGAAGAATGGGGAGCTGCTGAATCCCAAGGGATCTCCGAGCGTCCTTCCAAATGGGTCACTGGTTATATCGCAGGGTGAAGCGGACAACATTGAGGGACGTTACTTCTGTACAATCAGGACCTCCTTTGGAGTTGTGATGGGCAGAACTGGCACAGTCAGACTGGCAAGTGGGTCCCACAAAACGTTTGTTACTGTATTTTATTTTATGACGAACATGATTTCACACGTTTGGATATGTGATGTTTGCAATCTATGCAGTATTTACTATGTGGTGCTTTTTGCAGGGACTCTTACTTACAGGCTTCTTTACACCAATCGACAAAACTTCCAAATGGTACCATAGCCTAATGAATGAACAAGCTATTTAGTAAATAAGCTAGTTAGTAAACATGCACAAAAAGTCAAATACAATTGGGGGCTGTTCACTCAAAGGGAAGTTATGGTGAGATGAACATTTGCTTAGTACTCGAAACTCACCAGGTTTGTTCCTGGCCAAAAAGAGTGATCTGCAAGTACCCTAAAGAGGTACAAAAATATACAAATACAAAATAGCAGGAGGATTTAATTAAAGAGTCTACTCAATAAAGAGAGATTTGTAGGGAATTGAGACGGAAATGTCAAACTTAAGGCCAAATTAGCTGAACTGGAAAAATTCTCACAATTCAACTGCTTTTCAGGTTTTTTCTCATCTTGACTGCTTTGGCCTTAAGTTTGAAATTTGCATCTCAATTCCCTGCAATTTTCTCTTTATTGTGTAAACCCTCTAATGCATGGCGATAAAGTACAATCCAAGCTTACATGATGGTGTGGCAATAGTAATGTACGTACAAATCCTAACTAATATTAGGAGATGTTTAATACAACCTCTTGGAGGGTTAAGCGGCGTCCGGCCACATGAGATCGGGTAATAATGCTGGTTAAGCATTGTACCACATATCTCTCGGTGCATATGGAAAAGGTTCCCATTACAGTGATGGATTCATATTGCCTTTAAAAGTTGATACCTAAATAAGATTTGAGTGACTGTTGCTAAATTAACCCCTTCCTGCTTGTAAGACGTTCTATGCCGTCCAACTTTTTTGTTCCTAGAGGCTTGTAGGACGGTATAGAACGTCCTGCATTTAACAGCAAATCATGGCTCCCCGCGATGAGCTGTGTGAGGATCCCGCTACAGGGACTTGCAGCGGGATCCCCAGGGTCAGATGAGGCCACTCTGAGTGGCCTCTGTCTGACATACAAAATAATGCGAACGCTCCAATTGAGCTTCCGCCACATTTTCAGGAAGTCTGCGACGACACACGTGATGTCACAAAGTATTGCAGGATGTTGGCAGGGACCAACAGGGTTTGTAGAGGCTCTAATTGTGTCTCGGGGCCAGGAGCACCATCCAGCGCAATGGGGTTAGGGAAACCAGCACTTGTTGAACTGTGTACTCTTGTTTTTTTCTCCCTGTGTTCTAGTGATAGCATTATTAATATAATATTAACACTACACAGCACTGAATGAACCCCAGAATATGCCTTGTAATATGTTACTCATTGCTCCCAGTGGTTGGTGGCATTTTATATACATCTGTACGAATTAATCATTAACTGACTACCAATAATGTATTAAGAATGTAAATGTGTTATGTTTTCACTGCATCCACTGTGCATTATGAATGACAATGCAAGGGAATGATCTCTGACCCGGAAAGCTTACAATCTACATAGAAGTATGGAAACCTATGGGGAAAATGACTGACCGGTGGAAATTATGGAAAGGGTCTGGATACATCTGTATCCATACTTCCATTAAGTGGTGATTGTTAGACTGGCATTAAAAGCAGTGATTGGTGAAAGTTTGGGCATTCCAGGAATGTTCAGTAACACTGTCACTTTAACACTTACAATTTGAGTTTTAGAGAATAGCTGCCAAACAGACAATTATACAGTGAAGTAAAGTAATTCATAACAAGTGTGGTTAGAAATAAGGCTATATGGAGTGTAACGAATGGCCTAGGAGAACGGATAACCATGGTTACAGCAGGGCTTGACAAATTTAATTTTATTCTAGGAGCCAGCAAAAATTGTTAGGAGCCAGACAATCACGCAAACATACACGCAATTCATAAACACACACACCAACCCACGTCACATATACACCCCACACACACCAACCCACGTCACAGATACACCCCACACACACCAACCCACGTCACAGATACACCCCACACACACCAACCCACGTCACATATACACCCCACACACACCAACCCACGTCACATATACACCCCACACACACCAACCCACGTCACATATACAGCCCACACACATTAACCCACGTCACATATACAAACCCCACACACCAACCCACGTCACATATACAAACCCCACACACCAACCCACTTCACATATACACCTCCCCCCACACCTCACATATATACCCCCCCTTCACATATACACCTCCCCCCACACTTCACATATATACCCCCCTTCACATATACACCTCCCCCCACACTTCACACATATATACCCCCCTTCACATGTACACCTCCCTCCCACACTTCACATATATACCCCCCTTCACATATACATCCCTCCCCCCCTTCACATATACACCTGCCCCCACACTTCACACATATATACCTCCCCTTCACATATACACCTCCCCCCCACACTTCACATATATACCCCCCCTTCACATATACATCTCCCCCCCCCACACTTCACATATACATCCCTCCCCCCCACTTCACATATACACCTGCCCCCACACTTCACACATATATACCTCCCCTTCACATATACACCTCCCCCCCACACTTCACATATATACCCCCCCTTCACATATACATCTCCCCTCCCCCCACTTCACATATACATCCCTCCCCCCCACTTCACATATACATCCCTCCCCCCCACTTCACATATACATCCCTCCCCCCCACTTCACATATACAACTCAAACATACACAAGTTTTTTTTTCCCTTCTTAACTTCTGAGTGCTGGGTTGACAACCCAGCACTTAGCCGAAAGAGCCATGAAGATGGGCTGCGGCACGAATGTTTCCCCTCCCTGCTGCCTTACCTCATTGCTGGGGAGGGGGAACATTCGTGCCGCAGCCGATCCTCATGGCTCTTTCGGCTGAACACTAACACACGTGTTGCGCGAGGGGGCGGAGCTTGCTGTCTGTCCCCACGCGCTGCAAAAGACGGATGGCAGCGGCAAGGGGAACATTAGGGCAACGGCACCCGGGCGCCAGGCTCCATTTCCAGGTCGCCATGGCGACCTGGCGCCCGGGGTTTGTCGAGCCCTGGGTTACAGAATATGTAAAGTGGGAGATAACTCCTTACAGTATTTTTCAGCTGCAGACAGAAAATCCATATTCCAAATATTTATCTACAAACACCTTATTTGAGCACACTGAAAAGAATATGTCATGACAGTATTGCTTGGTACATGTTCATGTACTTTTATGTGCTGCCATTCAGTAGTATGATACATATATGTTTTATTAATTGACTTGCTTGCATGGAGGCATCCATTTTGTTTACCTAAGATACATCCTAGCTTTCTACTTCATGGGATCACCATATTTAGTTACCACCTTAAATCTTTTATTGACCAAGGGGAATGCAGTGTAAACAGCATTGATTTATTATATTCATTTAACAGCCTGGTCTGATATTTCAGAATCTCTCAATAAACTGCTATGTGGATGGCTATAGAGAGCTACATGGATTGATATTTAGTTATAAATCAAGATGTATCCAAATATTTTATGAAACCAATTGCATTAAACAAAATGATGCAGTACACTCAGTACCCATTGTTACGTTCATTTTCAGAAACCATTATAGGATTCAGGAAGTCATCCAATAAAGAGAAAACAGTTTCTATTTGGGAATGCTTTATTGGTGAATTACCAAAGATTGTTTTGAAATAAAATTTATAGAGTGTCCTCAAAAAACCACAAGTGCTCCTTCAACTGGAATAGAAGCAATCATTTGTCTAGTTTAATGATAAATAATCAGTCTCTTGAGTTCTAAGGGGTCTACTCAGTATGCACCGATCTTTGGCCCCTGAAATTATGCCTTTGAAGAATGAACTGAGTTGAGGCACACCAGGGACACACCCGCAACCGAATTGCGAGGTAACCATTATTCCCTGATGTGCCTACGAATTGGCCTGTAATTTGGACATCAAGACCGATTCCACTCATATTTTGTAAGGGACAGGACACTACAGGCATCACATTAAATGTAATGCATCTGGTAGTGTTTAACCAGTGTTTAATACAGTGCTGTTACACAAAAATGTATATAAAAAGAGACATAGACAGAAATGCAAGAACATAAACAGTTTAAAGGACAAAACAGAAATTATCATACCATAGGTGATTCCTGGAGTCTAGCGTAGTTGTGGCTTTTGATGGTAAAAATGACTCTCCCCCATTATCCCTTGCACACCACTATATCCCCCTCTGTCCTTAGCTAAGACAGCCCCACTTTGTCACCTGAAAAGAGGATGGGCATAAGTGGCTTAGCAGATTATGACATCCTGGCGGGGTCATAACTGCTCAACTTTTGCCTTAGAACACAAAATATGTAATAGAAGGTTCCCTGCGCTTGGCATAATTATGACACTGGGTTCATCTTAATACCCTGTTCCAGCCGGTCAGTTTAAGATCACACATGATATGTATGCACCTAGCCCAAATGCCATATTTGTATATCCGCCACCTCCTATTACTGTTTGGTGTCCCTCAAAAGCCTGGACCATGCTGATTTCAAATATATATTGATTATGAACCTCATCCCAACCTGTGTCCAGAGACAGCAATTTCTAGAACTATGTGGGAATTTGTTTCTGATCTCTGGGCCAAATGTATCCTGGGACCCCCCCAGGGTTGGTTGATGCCACAATGTCTGATTTTGGTACTGGAGTACAGGATGCTAAAATTACCAACAAACAGAACACACCTTAGTGTGCGTTTGCCTGGGATGGATATGCATAGTCCCATTTGCTGTTCCCTAGAAGATGTTAATTAGTAATTAGTCTACAAAGGAACTTATTAGACAATAGGACTCCAGAACACACACCATTGAATTTGAAAACATACACCACAGAATATGAAATACAGGGCCTGTATAGGCCTAAATCATGTCTTAGCATGACAGAAGCTATTTCGAATTATCTTCCTAGGGGGAATAATTCCTTCTTGACCTCAAAGGGCAATCGGATTTCTCCTTGGATCAATAAGCTCTATTATTAATGCTTATTCTATTATTAATAGCCCTGTATGTCCTGCTTTTCTAAAATAAAAAAAAAATCCAGATAATTTTTGCATCTCTTGTATTTGATAGCACCACCTCTCTTGGCAGTGAGTTCCATAACTTTATTGTCCTTACTGTAAAGAATCCCTTCCCTTGCTCTTTATGAAATCTTTGCTCTTCCAGTATCAGGGGGTGACCTCTTCTTCTTTGTAAATTTCTGTTAATTAAACAGGTCACTGGAGAGCTCTTTATATTGGCCCTACACATATTTATATAATGTTATCATATCCCCTATGAGATGCCTTTTTCTAACATATATAATTGATTACATCATTGAAATCTAACACATATGCAGTATAGTTTTTTTTTAGACTGGAGTGATTCTTTGAGTGCACTATTATAGTGATATTTTGTACTTTTGTTACAACCTATAACTGAAATAACTGAAATATATTACTCCAGTGAAGGAGATGTGGAATCGATTTCCCTGTAACTTCCCATTGTTTTATAATATTATATTGGCTTTATAAATTCTGTAAAAAAAAAAAAAAAAAAAAGAAGAAAGCAATAATTTACATTTGGTTAAAGACTAAGCTGGATACAAATGTATATTTGAAAAAGTAACCAATTAAATAGGCGATGCCTGCTGTTCTCAGGCATAATGTCCATTATTTTTAATTATACATCACTTTTATTGTATAGACTGATTGATTTCAATTACTCATTGTGTGTATGTCTTTCTGTTATGGATATCTAATTATGTAATCCTCATGATCTGGAAAATGTTCTAAATTGGATTTGTTATTGTTTTTAATAACTGGATTTAATTTGTGTCGTCAGGTCTGTCTCCATTCCACCAGCAGCCAGAGCCTCAGATTGTGGTGCCCAAGGGCCTGGCAAGGTTTCAGTGTGGAATTAGTGGCATGCCTCCTCCAGAGATCACATGGCAGAAAGACCAGGCTCCCATCCCTGTCAATCCCAGGTCAGTCCCATGGTGATAATACATATGGACCATCTGCTCTTGGTATTAAAGGACACCAAAACGTTTTTTTTTTTTTTTTATAACACTCAGTCATTCATTAATTTAACTTACCGTATTTATCGGCGTATAACACGCGCCGGCGTATAACACGCACCTAATTTTAAGAAGGAAATTTCAGGAAAAAAAACTTAAGAACTTAAATTAAGAACTTTGAAGCCCAATATGCCATTTTAATATGCCAGGATATTGCCCCCAATATGCCATTTAATATGCAGGATATTGCCCCCAATATGCCATTTAATATGCAGGATATTGCCCCTAATATGCCATTTTAATATGCCAGATATTGCCCACAATATGCCATTTAATATGCAGGATATTGCCCCCAATATGCCATTTAATATGCAGGATATTTCCCCCAATATGCCATTTTAATATGCCAGATATTGCCCCAATATGCCATTTAATATGCAGGATATTGCCCCCAATATGCCATTTATTATGCCAGGATATTGCCCCCAATATGCCATTTAATATGCCCCCAATATGCAGGATATTGCCCCCAATATGCCATTTTAATATGCCAGATATTGCCCCAATATGCCATTTAATATGCAGGATATTGCCCCCAATATGCCATTTATTATGCCAGGATATTGCCCCCAATATGCGATTTAATATGCCCCCAATATGCCAGGATATTGCCCCTTAGTATACTCGTTATGCCACCCTCCTCCCCCCCCTTCCCCAGACCCCAGTACTTACCTCGTTCCTGCTCTGTCCCCCGGTGCTCTGAAGCTGCGTGGCTGTGAGGGAAGCGTTGTGAGCTTCCCTTCAGCCGCGCGGTCAATAAAGTTTGTTTTAAAAAAAACACACTTTATTGACCGCGCGGCTGGAGGGAAGCTCACAACGCTTCCCTCGCAGCCACGCAGCTTCAGAGCACCGGGGGACAGAGCAGGAACGAGGTAAGTTTTAGATTTTTTTTTTTTCCGGCGTATAACACGCACACACTATTTTCTCCCTATTTTCAGGGAGAAAAAGTGCGTGTTATACGCCGATAAATACGGTAATTGAACTTTGTTTTGTCTTCCTGACCCCTTGGCTCATTTTGCTTGCACATGAGGCTTTTAAAATCTGTAAAGATATCAATGGGAAATACAATTTAAATACTTCAATCGCACATGCGCTGTGTCAGCAATGCCATTCGGATGCTACAATCGACCCATGTAGAGCCAAGAGGTCAGGAATACAAGTAGCAGGAGGTTGGGACTCTCTAAATGAAGTAAAGTACAAAGTAAGCCCCCGCCCAAAAAAATAAAATAAGTTCACTAAAGTTAAAATGACTGGCATAAAATGAATGGGCCAACGCCAACAAAGGGCCAAAGTAAATTAATTTGCAAATTTGTAAAAAAAATCTCCAGATTTAAGAAAGTTTCTCTCCCTAGTTAAAGGGGCAGTGTAGGCCCTCAAACTCACTTTGGTGCATGTTGAAGACTACTGCCTGTATAGTTCACAGGCTTTTTTTCAGAGTGATTTGAATGAGATTAATCTCATTGGTTGATGTAGCAAAAAAAAAGAAAGAAAAGGAAATTGACTTTTACTAAATTGGTGTGGGCAGTCCTGGTTTGTTGCAAACTGCTATAATGTCACAAATTCATCTAACTGTACGTTTAAAAAAAAAAATATTTTAAGCAATGTAAAATGTAAAACATGCATTTTAAAGTACGTTGAAAGCACATTAACATGCATTAACATTTGAAACGATGACATTTGAAAGATGCATTTTGGGCAACAGACAGTCCCTTCAAGCTCCATTGGACACACAAGTCTGTTCAATTGGGAAAAGTCAGAAATAGAAAGTTTTTAGTGGATTTGTCAATGCACACAATTTTTTCCAAAATAAGATGAATTTTAGCTAAGCTAAGCTAATTCTCATTTCAGCTATTTATATTTTCTGGGAAATCTCTAAAAGGCATTCTCACTGACACTTTCATCCAACTGAGCATTAAAATTGGTATACGTGGCTTAGCCAGAATAATTCATTTGTTATAAATGAAACTAAGCCATACACAGGACTGGGTATTGCATTTGGGGTGCAAACCTCACATGAGCAGCAATGGTTTTGGAAGTCACCATCAAAGTATATTTTGGCATTTTCACAGTGATTTGGCTAATGGTTTTTTTACAGGTCTTATAAATAATATTTTTTTATAGGATCATGTGAGGCCTAAACCCTTTATATCTATATGGATTTGGTCCAATTTTGTAATATACTCTGTATATACTCTGTATATTACACCCTGCAGTCAGAGGTTTCAGCAATACACAACGTTACTGTACATTGCATAGATTCTTTGAACATACAGAAGTGTTTGCACATTGTATATGAGTCTGAAATGTTTCTAGTTGGTCATTGGGTGGCACGGATAAAATCGGGGATTTTGGAAAGTGATGCAAGTTTCTGGGATGAGGCTTACATCCCAAGCACTTCTAAGAAACCATAGGTCTCTATACAAACCACAGCACATTTATAAATAGGCAGGGAGGGTGGGACGGTGTGGGAGAATGGAGCAGACCTAACTGGCTATTCTCTATAATCCACTCTTTAGACATTCATTATGTGTTGTATTTATAGGTACCTCACCCTTCCCTCTGGCATCCTTCAGATCTCGGTTGTGCAAGAAGAGGATGTAGGTTTGTATCGCTGTATGGCAAACAATGCACTGGGCACCAAGTACAGTGTCGGGGCCCAACTGTCTGTGGAACAAGGTATTTAGCTGGCTTAATTTTGAGATTGTATTGTACAGACGACACCCTTTTGCTCTGTTCTATGATAAGTGCTGCACTGACTGGTGGATGACACAATGTTTGGTTACTTTTCTGTATCGTATGATCCACCCAATACTGCTTCTTTCCTGTTCAGGGGAGAGCTGGCAGAGGGGACAGGGGGACAATTGCCCGCTGGGCTGCTCTCTAACCTGAGACCACTTTTCACTTCTAAATTCTCCAGTGCGGCCAAACTTTCGATCCAATTGTCTTGTTTGTCTATATTTTTACTTTATCTGTCAGTTTATCTGTCTTGCCTATCTATCTGTGTCTCTGATAATAACAGGTGGGCCAATGAACAGATCGTGCCCCGGGGCAGTAGTTGACAGTCCTCTCCTGAATCTCGGAATATTCTGAGGATATTCCCTTCCACATTCGGTTTTCCTCCTTTTCATAAATGTTTATCTGATTACAAAGCATGTCTATGTATCTTCCTTTCTTTAGGGAATAGCACTGCTGTAAGGTGTAAAACTTCCCATTAGAGTTTTGTTTCATTGTCATCGATTTCTCTACTAATTCATTAAGTCTACATTTCCGATGTTTGTAGGTCAATTTACATATTAGGGTTAGAAAACCTGCAAATGGCACGACAAGTCAATTGATAAAAGAGCCAGTAGAGTGTACAATTCGTTTTTTTTTTCCAGTGGAGAAGTGTAAAAAGCAGGGACTCCTTGTAAGTGTAAAATAGAGTCTGCCTCTACGCCATCCCTGTCTGTCTCACTCTCCCCATGCCATCAGTATCTGCCTCGCTCTCCACCATGCCATTCATCTGTCTGTTTCCACAGTTTGTCTTTCTCCTCCCCCCAATTATCTTCTTCTCTTTTGTACCTTCTTCTCTTTTGTCTTTTCCTCTCCGCCATGTTAATCTCTCTCTTCTCCCATGTTTGGTGTTTCTCTCAGTCCCCCAAACTCATGTCTGGTGTCTCTCCCCCTCATTCCCCCGCACCCCCCCCCCCCTCTCTCTCTCTCTCTCTCAATGCCTGGTGTCTCTTTTTTCCCCTCCCTCCCAATGCCTGGTGTCTCTTTTTTACCCTCCCTCCCACCCAATGCCTGGTGTCTCTTTTTTTCTCCCTCCCTCCCTCCCTCCCAATGCCTGGTGTCTCTTTTTTCTCCCTCCCTCCCTCCCTCCCTCTCTCCCTCCCAATGCCTGGTGTCTCTTTTTTCTCCCTCCCTCCCAATGCCTGGTGTCTCTTTTTTACTCTCCCTCCCTCCCAATGCCTGGTGTCTCTTTTTTACTCTCCCTCCCTCCCAATGCCTGGTGTCTCTTTTTCTCCTGCCCTCCCTCCCCCCTCCCAATGCCTGGTGTATTTTTTTCTCCCTCCCTCCCAATGCCTGGTGTCTTTTTTTCTCCCTCCCTCCCAATGCCTGGTGTCTTTTTTTCTCCCTCCTACACTGTCTAAACTGCGGATAGCCTGAGATAATAAGGGTAAACTGATTCTGAATTGACTCTGAACTCCTCTGAGGGAATCCATTAAGGGGATCGTCCGAAAATACCGCTAATAAGAGGTGCAATAAGTTGCGAGTAATCCTTGTACATATGAACTGCACTGTAGTGTGAACTGTACTTTATGGAGCTATATTGGATGAGTCTGGCTCCCTCTCACCCTTTTTAAATGGTGGATAGCCTGAGATAACAGGGGTAAATTGACTCTGAACTGACTCTGAACGCTTGTGAGTGAACCCAGTAAGGGGACTGTCCGAATATACAGCTAACAGAAGGGCAACGTTGCAAGTAACATCTGTTATACGTGAACTGTACTGTAGTGTGAACTGCACTCTAGGTAACTACATTGGATGAGCCTGGTTCCCTCTGACACCGTTTAAATTGTGGATAGCCTGAGATAACAGGGGTAAACTGACTTTGAGAGAGGATGGCTTCTAAAAAGGGGGGGGAGGCAAAGCTTAGTCCTAAAAGGGAGAGAAAACAACAAGAAAAATCAGAAAGTAAACCTGAGAATAAAACTGAAAAACGCTTCTCTGCCTCCCCCCCCCCCCCCAATTTGACAGAATGGAGGCAAAGAAGGACAAAGCTGAGGCCTCAGGTCCAGCCTCTGATAGAGACTCTATAGATCAAATTTGGCCCAGAAACAGGCGAACTATCCCCAGGATATCTTAAGAGCTGTCTTAACTTTCAACTGGATAGAATAAAGGAAGAGATGTCTGGGAAAACAGTAATTATTCAAAAAGATTTCCTCAGTTTAGGGGAGAGAATGAAGAAATTAGAGGATCAATCTACTATAGTGTGTTCCCAGATGGAGAGTCAAAATGATCTGACACAATCCCTCGCAAAAAAAGTTGAGACACTAGAATTAAAAATAGCGGATATGGAGGATCGTTCCCGCCGCAATAACATCAGACTGAGGGGAGTCCCTGAAAAAATTGCGACCAGAGAGTTGGAGCAGTATTTGGAAGAATTCCAGTTCATGGGCATGCAGCCGGACAGTTATACTAAATGCATGGAGAGGTTCCACAGGGTGGCAAAACCACCTAACTCACCTGAGCACGTCCCAAGAGACAATGTAATATGTTTTCAATCATTCAGATTTAAGACCCAGCTGCTTGGAGCCATTAGAGATTGGTCCCTAGAGGACACAGAGTATAGGGATCTGAAGATATTTCAAGATCTTTCACTGCATACTAGGAATTGCCGTAGATTATTTGCGCAACACACAGTAATTCTGAGGGCCAAAGGCATCAAATACGCATGGGGCTTTCCCACCAAAATTAATTTGATCTATGAGGGAGTTAGAGAAACTTTCCATAATCATCAGTCTTTGGCGGCTTGGCTGCAGCTTAAAGATAGAGGCTTGGGGAAGGGGGAGGAGGGAGGAGGGGAGAGAAGAGTAGAACAGGAATAGTTGAAGTTAGAGGTGATGGGGTGATGGCGGGGGTCTGGGTGAGGAGGAGAATTGAGGAGGGGGAGTGGAGAGGAGAGGGGAATGCAGGGAAATGTTTTATTTTTTTTTCTTTGAGCCTCATGTTTGGCCCACTTTGGCCCATGAGCACTTAAGCACATAGAATTAAATTAAGGTGGAGAAGCCCCAAACGTTATTATCACGCAATAGGTATGGCTATTATGAGTAATGAGTGCACCTAAGTATACAAATATATATGATTATTTCACTGTCACTGGTGTATGACAACATTTGTAGGTCAGCTCACATATATGTTTGGATTAGTAAACCTGGTTAAAGTTGAGCCATGAAATTAAGAATAAGTATTGGGTTTAAGATTGTGGAAAAATGTATTTTAGGTAGGGTGAGTTTTTTTTCCCCTCTCTCCTTCTCTCCTGCTCCCTGATTGTAAAAGGGGGACAAGTACGGCACCAGCAATGAGCCCGTTAATACGGACTCAAGGGATGGCTGACGATATCATGGGAGAGAGAACAGTCAATTCCCCGATGGGCACTCTTGCTTTTTGCTCTCAGGGTAGGGTTAAGGGTGGGTTACACATCAAAGGTTATGTTTTTTTGTTGTTGTTGGTCTGTATATGTTTTTGTTGGTCTGCTGGAACAGTCCCCGGGGGCGAGAGAGGTTATGTATAGAGTCTGCACAATAAATGCTCGGGGGATTAATTTGCCCCAAAAGAGATCTTTAATCCACAGCTTTCTGAGACAGGAAAGAATAGATATATGTGCCTTACAGGAAACGCACTGGAAGTGTGGGGATGAACAAAGGATGATCTCAAAGGGTTTTCCATTGAACTTTAGCTCTTCACTTAACGATAAGAAAAAAAGAGGAGTACTAGTCATGTTTTCTAGGGAGTTAGCGGTAGAAATAATACACACAGAGAAAGACCCAGACGCCCGATACATCCTACTGATTTGTAAAGTTAATAACCTTCTGTATACAATAGTTAATATGTATTCCCCTAATCAATCCCAAGTATGTTTTATTAAGAAGATACTTACTAAAATAGAAATGATTAGACAGGGGTCTTTAATTCTTCTGGGGGACTTTAATTGTATAATGAATGTAGACCAAGACAGAAAAAGTCAGTCGGAAAGACGAAAAATAAAAAGCAGGAGATCGATAACTCTAAAAGATTGAGGGAACTGATGAGGGACTCTGCGTTGCTGGATCTGTGGAGGATATTTCACCCCCAGGAGACAGACTTTACATGTTTTTCAAAGACCCACCTGTCTTATTCCAGATTAGATAGGATATTTGGCGACATATACATGATAAAAGCAATTAAGAATATATATATTAAACAGGTGGTATGGTCTGACCATAATGCAGTAATTATGACTCTCGGGGATGGATGCCCTCGGGTTAGGTCCAATTGGAGATTAAACAGCTACTTACTGTCTAACAGTTTTTATCAGCAACAGGTGAGGGATACTATATCAAACTATTTCCGAGAAAACAACGATAAAGGGACGCCGAGAGCAATGGTTTGGGCCACATTTAAGTCTGTCTTAAGGGGAGAATTGATAAAAATTGGCACTAGAGAAAAGAATAATAATAACAGAAGTTTAGAAGAACTTTATATGGCCTTAGATTCCCTCACGGAGCAGAATATTGAAAACCCAAGTGTAGAGACAACAAATAAAATACAACAAACAGAGGAGACTATAAATATAGTTCTGCTGGAGAGGGTTAACAGGAAACTGGAACGACTAAATAGAAAATGGTATTACGAAGGGAACAGAGTTAATACTATGATGTAAAACAGATTAAAGAAACAGAACACCAGAGGGAATGTGGCATCTATTAAAACCCAAAACAAGCTTCTACTGTCCCCCGACAAGATAGGAGCAGCTTTTAGGGATTTTTATGAATCTCTATATAATTTACCGGATCAATCATCCCCAATCCATCTGGCAGAGTATTTTAGTCGTACCCTATATCCACAACTAAAAAGTGAGCAACTCTCTATACTCAATGAGCCGATTGAAGTGGAGGAAGTAGTTAGATCAATAGACAGCTTAAAAATTAATAAGACTCCTGGACCGGATGGATTCAATCATCTGTTTTATAAGATTTTTAGGGATAGCTTGAAATCAGACCTAACTAAGACATTTAATGAAATAGCAGAAGAATCAAAAGCCCCTTCGGAGATGCTTCAAGCGAATATTTCAACTATACTGAAAGAGGGCAAGAGCCCAGATCTCCTAACCAATTACCGCCCAATCTCTCTGTTAAATACAGACATAAAAATCTATAGCGCTATTTTGGCTAACAGGCTTAAAGTGGTTGTCCCTTCTTTGATCCACTCCGACCAGGTGGGGTTTGTTATGGGGAGGTCATCAACCAATAACATTAGAAGGCTCATTGATGTCTTGGATGCAGTTCAGAGGAGGAAGGTGCCCCATCTGATCCTGTCACTTGATGTCGAAAAGGCCTTTGATAGGGTCGAGTGGGGCTTCCTACTAGAGTTTCTGGGGGCATTTGGGTAGAATAGTAGACTCAATTATGGCCCTTTATTCCTCTCCCTCTGCAAGAGTCATGGGAGGAGGCTTTTCATCAGATTGGTTTTCACTCTCCAATGGGACAAGACAGGGGTGTCCACTCTCCCCCCTCTTGTATGTCCTGTCAATTGAGCCACTGGCTATACATATTTGGGAAAATAAGGCCATAAAAGGCTTTAGTTCCTCGGTGGGGGAACTGAAGATTAATATGTACGCAGATGACGTAATTTTAACCTTGGAAGATCCGGTTAATTCCTTGAAGGAAGTGCTACTTGAATTGTCCACCTTTTCAAAGGTCTCAGGCTATAAGCTTATTGAGAGTAAATCCCTAGCTTTGTTGTGTAATATCCCACCAGAAATAGAATGTTTCATGAAGAAAAATTACAAGTTTATATGGGCCACAAATTGAGTTACTTGGGTATAAATATAGTTCCTGACCCTTCGGGGATAGTGGAAGCCAACTTCTTGCCACTCCTGAAAAAAACTAGTAAACAGCAGAAAGTTTGGTCTAAGATGGCTTTCTCATGGTGGGGCCGAATTAATATTATACGATCATATATTCAGCCCAAGTGGCTCTATTTGTTTCGCATGATCCCTCTGACCGTACCCACTAGTTGGCTCTCCCTGATACAAGCATCTTTTAAAAACTTTGTTTGGAAAGGGAAAAGACCGCGAATGAGCTTAGTACGCCTTAAAAGAAAACCAAAACATGGGGGGACATCGATGCCAGATATAGTTGAACTGCATAGAGCCAATCTCCTCGCTCATGCACTCAATACATTACAGATGAAGGCTCGGGAGGAGAAATGGTATGGAATAGAGCAGGATCTTGTCAACACAAAGAATTTATATAACCTTTTTTGGGAAACAAAAAGCCTTCCTCCCACTTGAAATCCTAACACATCATATGGAAGATCTAAATCTGAATAGCTGGATAGAAAATTGTGTTAGTAAAATTGAAGATCTTATGAAGGATGGAGGGATCAAACCATTCTCTTTAGGCCCCTAAACTCAGAAGTGTTTGTATATTTACGTATTAAAGGATTCCTTCTTAAACATCTATATAGTGATCCTGTTGCTATAGATACCAGAATTAAGAACATCTTAGACATAGAGAAAGTCAAAGGCACGCTCTCGTTGTGCATAGAGTTAATAAGAGCTAAAGAGGTGAATTCCCCAGTTTTGGGTATAGAGAAATGGAAAGAAGGAGCTGAATATTGATATCTCCCCAGATGAGTGGCGAAGGGCTTTTCAGAGGGTGTATAAAAAAGTAAACTGCCTGAGTTTGGTGGAATTACAGTACAAGCTTATGAACTGGTGGTATCTTGTTCCTGCTCGTCTAAATATAATGTACCCTGACCAACTTAAAGAATGCTGGAGATGTGAAACTCACCTTGGCGATATGGCCCATATTTGGTGGTGCTGCGGACCAATTAAGAAGTTTTGGGGAATTATAGCTCAGAAAGTTTTGGAATGAAGTGGGATCAAGCTCCCTTTGAACCTGAAGTTTTTTTTATTACATTTAAATCTTCCCAAAATTTAAAATCAGGAGCTGGATTTTGTTGTACATACTTTGTTAGCAGCTAAAATAGTCTTAACAAGAAAGTGGAGATCTCCCTCTGTCCCCACATGGAAGGAGGTGAGATCCCAACTGCTGCACCAAATGAGAATGGAAAGGGGAATTATAAAACATCAATCAGGTTCTCCTGAAAAGAACGAGTATTGGGCCTATTGGATTCAGCTGATTTCCCCCAAAGAGCATTAGTGTATATTCTATTATAAAAGGAGCTTTAGTAGCTCCAGGATTGAAACCCCTGGGGAGTGTTCCAGTGACCAACAACTAGTAAGAGGTAAATTGATGAAGCCTGATAATTGAATTCTTGGGGGGATCCTTTAGGCAGAACCACCCCAGTCTAATACAATACTTCATATGATTTTTGTTTTGATGTGTTTGTGTGTTGGTGTGGCGAGTGGGAGAAGGGGAAAGCTGCATTGGGGATAAATATTTCCTATAACGTGTACCTACTTGAGGAATTACTGAGTATTTAATATGCCGTTTAGGCCGGATGATTTGGTTTACTCAACCTAGGAGATTATCTGAACTAAGTGAATAATCTATATAGCTAGGGGTGTTAAATACGTACTTCTGCAATTTAGATAACAGACTGAGACCAGACGGTCTCAACTCCCAATATCTGCTCTCTGCACTTTATTGTATGTATTTGTCTGTTGTTTTTGAATATACTGCACTTTGAAGTATTTCGTATTTTTTTTATACTGTTTGTATATCTATGAAAATTGAATAAAAGAATTAAATATATATAAAAAAAAATGTGTACAATTCTAATATTATAAAATCGAGAAAGAAGGATTGTTCTAGAAACTTGACGTGACCCATGCCATTCTTCTTTCTGTTCTTCACCTGCTTTTAATAAACGTCTTGCTCCTGGACAGATTTGGATCACTTAACTGAAGAGTTGACCATCACAAGGGCTCCACAGAACCTGACAGTGGAAGCTGGCCAGAGCGCAGTTATGGAGTGCACTGCTGAGGCTGATGTGACACCTTTGGTCTCCTGGACTCGGCAGGGTAAGACCTTTTAGTGATTTTTAATTGAGACCAGCTAGAAACAGAAGGTAGTTTTGTGGGACAGCATGCATCTCTAAGTGAATTCTAGAATGGTCCCTTGATCTTGCTTAATGTCAGGAAACCCATGACCCGTTGATGTCATTTACTGTTAAAATACCCTTTGTTCCCTGATTTTTTATTTGTGATATCTATGATATGGGCTACATCTTGTATTCACTTATTGTTTTCTAAAAACATAGTTGAGTTTCAACAAAATACCAACTTGGAAAATGTACAACCTGGTGACCAGGCCTACAGAACCAACTCAGTAGTATTTAAAATATAAATCATTTCCTATCGGAGTGATAGGAACCTGTTTATTTGCAAAATACTGACTTGGCAGCCCGAGTTTGTTTTTTAAAGCTTCTAATAATAGTATTTGTAGACCATGGTTAGGCCACCTGACTCTTGTATCAGATATATGTTTAGGTCCTTTTTTTTTAATCATTATTATTATTGATTTATATGATTTAGGGATTACCCAGTCGTGGGCAGTTGTATAAAGTAGTTGTGATTTGTTACCGTGAGATCTGTTTTCAAGGTTTTCTGTAAACTTCACATTATTGACCTAGATATTTTTTCCAGATGTTTGTCCCTGTTATATCTGATCTGGTATGATTGTGAGACACCCATCAGCCATGGTCTCCATTGATGGTTGTTTTTGGAGATCAAGTTATTTTGTTTACCTGATAACCAGTGACTCATACATTACTAGATATTACCAAGGGAAGTGTCCGTGTTGAAATGTTAATTTGTGGGAAATGACCTGGAGGGTGCTTGTATTGTAGCAAGTTAGTGTTGTTTGTGCTCTGGTTTTGAGGTTTTAGAACTTCAGTTAAAGTAATAGCTTAGGGATTGTTGTATGAGCTACCATTTTGTTTCTGTCTCCAGGAGCTTGTTTTTCTTCCTTCTTTTTTTTTTTTTTTTGGACCAATAGCAGTTTTTCTTTTGTCAACTGCTATACAGTGTAAAAATATAACTCTAAACGGAACCCTTTAGGAGATCTCCCAGTAAAATCTGCAGCTATCTATTCTCCAAGTGTGTTAAAACAAAATATGTGTAGTTTCCCAGGACACCCCCACTAAACCCATGAGTTCTACCTCTTCCTGTTTCATTGTCTATTGAGGTTGGTGAAAAAGAAATTGTGGCTGTAACCTGTACTTCATAGCCAAGAGCAACTATAGCCATAGCCAAACCATAGTCTTTCCTTCCTGTTGTTCCCCCTGTGTTTTTTGCCTTTGGGTTGATGGCTAATACATTATAATACAGACCGTGGGGTGCTCAGTCCTCTGGCCCAAGTAATATAACTATATCAAAGGCTCATACAGTCCTTCAACTGCATCAAAACAGTAATATAGAACGAGGTATTGATTGGTGCACTTAAATGACCCCCCCCACCCCCACATAGACAGCCATGTCTTATACAGCAGTGATTACGAAACCCCCTTAACAGTCCAGGATTTAGGGATTGTGAGGACCAGTTTGGGAACCTCTGTTATACAGTGTAAGGGAACATTTCAAGTGATCATCCAGCAACAAAGCGGCCTGGGAAGTTTTTATTGACTTTTAAATAAATATTGTTTTTGATGATCCAGATTAGCGGTAGTCAGTAGGTAGCTCTCTCTGAGGGCCAATTCACTAAAAATGAACTAAAAAAATTCCAGAGAAGAAGAGCTGCAATATGTAACTGGAAACACTATTTTATATGTCATTTCATATGACAGATTCAATTAGTATGGGAAAGAAATATAACTCTGTGTTTGGTCAAAGTGCGTGTAAAAAGACTCCTTAGTGATAAATAACAATATGAAAGAACATGAAGTGACAGGAGGCTGGGTAATAATTGTACTTTGTTGGAGCCTCACATGATGTAATTCCTGTCTCTTCTTCACAGACGAGAAGCCAATCCCTTCAGATATCATCTTGCTGGGAGAGACCAGTCTCCTAATTCCACAGGCCCAGCCTCATCATTCTGGGGTATATGTATGCCGAGCTAACAAGCCTCTTAGCCAACATTTTGTCACAACTGCGGCCCATCTCCGTGTGTTGGGTGAGTAGCCTTTTAGCAAATAAAATGTACCACGGAAACACCAGCCAATCAGAAAAGATCCAGTGCACCTATAATATGAATAATGCAGTCAGCAGGGCTTAGCAAATAATGAATTGAATCTCCCACCAACTGGTACTCAAGCAGTTAAAGCAGGATGTCTTGAACATGCACTGCACAGTTATCTGGCTAGCAATAGGCTTAAAAGGAATGAATCAGTTAATAGGTTAAATGCATTATCTAGATAAATCGCACAGTACTGGATACCCGGCCTCTAGAAGGATATAGATACTTTGGAGAGAGTTTAGAGGAGGACTACTCAACTGGTTCATGGGTTGAAGGATCAAACTTACCAGGAAGGGTTAAAGCATCTTAACATGTATAGCTTGGAGGAAAGACGTAACAGGGGGGATATGATAGAAACATTTAAATACATAAAGGGAATCAACACAGTAATGGAGGAGAGTATATGTAAAAGAAGAAAAACTACCACAACTAGAGGACATAGTCTAAAATTAGAGGGGCAACGATTTAAAAGTAATATCAGGAAGTATTACTTTACTGAGAGGGTAGTGGATGCATGGAATCACCTTCCAGCAGAAGTGGTAGAGTTTAATACAGTGAAGGAGTTTAAGCATGCGTGGGATACACATAAGGCTATGCTAAATATAAGATAAGGCCAGGGACTGATGAAAGTATTCAGATTTTTTTTTTTTACTTTGTTGTTTTTTTCTTCAGAAATTGGGCAGACTAGATGGTCCGAATGGTTCTGTATGACATATTTACACAATTTAACACAAATTGCATAATATTGATATTATTCATTTAAAGTGTTTTTTAACTTTGTATAAGCCTGGATCATATTCGGTTCAGGGGTGACCAGTTTCACAGTAATTATAAAGTAGTTTATGCAAGACCGGAGATCTTTTCATTGAGTTAACATACTGCATTTTGGAAGATATTTATTTTGTATTGTTGTCAAAATAATTCCATGCACCATCTGTAATTGTTTGGGCATACACACAAATTGTTAAATGTTTGAATTTAAATATGTCTCAAGGGCATCACTATATACATTAAATGTGGCATCTAAACCGACAATGCACCCAGCGGTCATATCGGATTTCAGAGCCAGACACATTGATGGATCTACCATGGGCATGAGTTAACCTATGATCCAAAACCTTTACTTGACTGTCAAATTGCCATTTATGTACTGTTTTGTATACATAATGTTTTATATGAGATTTTGTATTCACGTTATATGATATTTCAGTATCATTGTCATGCAAATAAAGTTAAAATAAAAAAATTTTTTAAGAAATTGCCATTCAGCAATAAGATCCTATAGTCTACCCTTTATGTGACTGGTTTCTTGTTTATAATGTGAATACAGACAATAAACACAATAAAAAATGATAATGTGTTAGCAGAATTGCATGCAAATGCATAGATTCATTTAAAATATGTATTATATGTGTCAGTGGTATCGCCTACTTATGACATCAGCTTGTGGCTAATATGCAAATTACACATTTCCCATTGAAAGCAGTTCATTATGAAGCCACAGTTGACGTCATAAACTGGAGGCACCACAGACAACTTTAAAACACATTTTTTTTACATTAACCCCTTAATGACCTGGACGTGTTTTACCCTTTGCGATATGGCCTGTTTTAACCCCTTTGTGACCTTATGACGAGTTAACTCGTCATGCAGTTTAGCCAGCGATGTGTTCTGTGCGCACCGCCAGCTGGTCTGAAACACGTCCGGGACTCTGCCTCGCACCCGAGGCAAAGCTCCTGGACCTGATCGGCGGGTTTCCGACCATGTGATCGAGTTATCACCGCGGTAACATGCAAATTAGATGGCAAAGTCAGTGTGTTCACACATTGACTTTGCCTCTAATTCACTCCCTGTACTCACGTACTTATGGTGAAGCACAGGGAGTGACCTGTAAGTAAAAAATAAATAAATAAAGAACATCCTGTAAAAATAAAAAAAATAAAAAAAAAGAACCATTTCCTTGCTGATCACAATAAATGTTATTGTAATATATTCATTTAATTACAGTTAACCGCTGCATGCCCGTTCTGTGATTCTTATCTTTTTTTCTAGGTTTTTTGTTGGGGGGGTTTGGGAACCTATATTTTTATTTTTATTAGTTGGGATAAGTGGGTTAGTGTTGTACTAGATGTGTAGATTATTACTGGAACAATAGTGGGAAAAAACTTTTTTCCCCCAAAAATGTTTCCCTTTTATATGTATTTTTTAATAATAAATTATAGATTATTTTTATGTATAGGGTATCAAAAGAAAGCTCTAACTGTCCTTCAAAAAACAACATATAACTTGTATGGGTGCCTTAAATGACAGAGAGGAAAATTACATTTCAACAAACACATATTAAAAATGTAAAAATCGCTCTGGTCCTTGGCCCAGAAAATCTCTAGTCCTAAAGGGGTTAACACTTCTGTGTTGTTTGTGTTTAGAAGTCATTTTCCTCTTTGTCATTTACTGTACCTGCACAAATGACATATTGTTTTTTTTCGGGGTTATAAAGGCTTATATTAGATACTATTATTTTGATCCATATCATATAATTTACTATAAAAAAATTATGCAAATTTTGAAGAAAAAAAAAAAACAAACCCTTTTTCATTTACTTGAAAAACCTTTTACACTTCTACAAAAGCTGATGAAAAGAAATTACTAAATAGATTCTAACATCTGTCCTGCCCACATTGCTTTTTCCTAAGCATTTTTTTCCAGGATTATCCAAAGTGACATTGTAACTAACCATAGCACTAACCCCCGAGACACACATGAAATGAGGTTGGTTGGGGACAGGGACAGGTTGCCCACGATTGCTGTGTGGCAGGGAGAAACTAAAGCTGTCAAAGCCAGGCACTGTGATGGACTGAGGGGACCTCCAAAGATGTCCCCCGCTCCCTACCTAAGCTTCAGCCTTATTGTGATCATAACTGCAGGACCTGCCAGAAACGTCTTAAATAGTTAGGGGGGTTTCTTCAAGCACGTGCCTGGTGTGTTCTATGTGGCAGAGGGGTTAATTATGCATTTTTGCGGTTTTGATAATGTACATACTGTTTTAAATCACTTTTGTATTCTCCACATATACTCACAGTATAAATAATATTTAGGGGATGGAATCCTTTTAATTCACTATCTTCTCTGAAATGTTCTTTCTCATTCTTTTCAGTCCCCCCATTTATCACACAACCCCCAGAGACATTAACTCGGGCCCGGGCTGGCACTGCCCGCTTTGTGTGCAGAGTGGAGGGCGATCCAGAACCTTCCATCTCATGGCTGAAGAATGGGCATGTGCTGCACTCTAATGGGCGAGTGAGAATCCAGGTCAGGGGCAGCTTGGTCATAACACAGATTGCCCTGGAGGATGCTGGCTTTTACCAATGTATAGCAGAAAATAGCCTTGGTAGCTCTTGCGCCACCGCAAAGCTATATGTGACAGTGCAGGAAGGTCTCCCAGGCCCACCACAAACTGTCAGAGCAGAGGCCAAATCCAGCAAGGCAGTGACTGTGAAATGGGAGCAGCCGGAAAGCAACTGGGAAAGGGTCATAGGATTCTCTCTACACTACACCAAAACAGGAGGTATGTCCTTTGGATGTCTGCTTATGCTCAGCATGAGGCAACTTCTGGTTATTCAGATGGTGTTGACTACAACGTTCATTATGACAAGTCACTACTGAGCATACTAGAAATTATAGTCCACTGTAACTGGAGTGCAAGAAGTTAGACCAGTAAATCATGGGCAGGGATTAAGCACTTTGTAATAACCTGTCTGTCTCTATCAGGCTCTGACAATGTGGAGTACCAGTTTGCAGTCAACAATGACACCAAGGAGTTCCATGTGAGAGACCTGGAGCCTGGGACCAATTACACTTTCTATGTGGTGGCATATTCCCAGCAGGGTGCCAGCCGTGCTTCCCATCCAGTCATGGTGCAGACCTGGGACGATGGTATGGAACCATTATAATAATTTGAATAGAGTCAATGAAGGTCTGGGAATACAGGAGTGAAAAGATGTATGGATGACAGATAATGAATGGAGCTATATGCAGAGGGGTTCTCAGCAGAGCCCGAGTCTTCTTGTCTACGCAGTCTTCACCTTTTACATATTGATCCTAACTTTTTGCCTGTGCTCTGTGGTTTGTACAGTTATATGTATAATCAATCAATTACGATGCCTGGTATTTATATTATTTTGTTTCTGTTTACCCACTGCATTAGTTCCTGCTGCTGCCCCCTCTTTGTCTCTGAGCAGTGAGACCCCAACTGATATCCGGATCAGCTGGCTTCCCCTGCCCAAGGAGTTGAGCAATGGGAACATCATCAGATACCGCATTGAATACAGCACCCAGGCTGATGGTATGTATTGGCTGTTCAAAGCCTCTGTTTAGAATCTCTGGTTTATTTTGCTGCCTCATCTATTGAACAACTGCATGTTTATTACATTATTACAATACCTATTGATTTCAGTGTAAGGAGGTGTGTATTAGCTGTTACTAATTTTGCATGATACATTGTAACCCATTAATGGTTTCAGCTGAAGTTGTAAATAATGAAACTTAGAAAATGTCACCGGATTATCACAAAATTCTCTAAGCAAGAAATATTTTCAAAATTGGAAGCTCTGATTAGAATACATTACTTAAATTATGAAAAGTTGATAACTCATGAGGGATTAATGATAGAAGCATTATTCAGTATTTATAATGGGACTGTTTTATTTAATTTTAATTACTTTTACTTTACCCCTATCATTTGCAAACTTTCTCTCACTATCTGTACTAAAGTGCATCAGTCAACACTGTGCTAGCCAAATTACTGCCACATTTATAACAGTTAACTGGTAACATGAATACATACTACATCAGATTCCATGCCTTGTGTTGTAGATGCACATGCTCTTCCCCATAATGCTCAGCATTCAATCCCAGAATGCCACACACCTTGGAGATGGGCATTTGCTTATTTAGTAATGGGAGTTAATCACCATAATGATGATTTTTACTGTAAATAAATAGATTCACTTAAATTGCTTACCTGAAATATGTGAATGACTTGAGTGTCCACTTAAAATGTCTGTTTTATTGTGTGGTCTTACAGCAGCAAGCTTTTTCTATGGTCACTTCATTATGTGTGCATTATCTGTCTTCTCCAGTGGTGATCACCTCAGCAGACGTTGGTGGGAACGAGACTCAAGTCTTACTTAGCTCATTGCAGCCCAACAAGATGTATAAAGTTCGGATATCAGCCAGTACTTCAGCAGGGTTTGGAGTTTCCTCCAACTGGATCCAGCACCGAACTCTAGATCAAGGCAATCAGACCCAAGGTTCGAGAAGCATATATCACTGTGTAATACTAGGTGCCAATATTCAGCTTTGTGTATAGCTTGGTTTTGACATACAGCATTATGCAGGGGAAGGGTGACAAGGGGGCAGAGACTGCTGCAGAACTACAAACCTCCTGGCATTGTGTGTAGCTTGGTGTTATTTGAGATTACTTTGCATTATTCTTAGGTTATCCAGAGCTCTCCCACTAAGTGATCTTAATGTAACATACAGCTTCCTCATTATGGTTGGATAACTAGGATGTGTTTCTTTCTCCTGGTTTCTGTATACGCAGTTGACGGGTTGCCAATGCAGTTGAAAGTCAGCGCACACACTAATTCACTCCTTCTCAGCTGGCAGCTGAGCCCCAGTGAACACCCGGTCTCTGGCTTCAGGCTGTATTACCGCATGGTGTGTCCTGCCCCAGAGTTAGGGGTATCTTGCCCACAGCACGGGAAGAATTGGGATACGGGACCAATCAAACTAAAGAAGAAGCGAAGACAATACGAGATAACTAACCTGAGTGCGTTTTATGTACAAAATGTAACTCGACCCTCAATGTGACATACACATCTGTCATTGACCCTTAATGAGACATACACACCTACACTATATAGATAAAAACTTTGAGACACTTGACTATTTCACCAACATTGACTTTTATGAGATTGTATTCTAAATACATAGACTTAATATATAGTTGGTCCCATCTTTGTAGCTGTAACAGCTTCCACTCTTCTGGGAAGGTTTTCCACAAAATGTTTGAGTGTTTATGTGGGAATTGTTGACCCATTCATCCAGTAGAGCATTTGTGAGGTCAGTCACTGATGTTAGATGAGAAGGCCTGGTTCACAATCTCCATTCCAGTTCCTGCCAAAGGTGTTAGATGTGGTTGAGGTCAGGACTCTGAGCGGGTCAGTCAAGTTCTTCCCACCGAACTCATCCAAACATGTCCTTATGGTCCTTGCATTGTGCACTAGGCACAGTCATGCTGGAATAGAAAAGGGCCTACCCCAATCTGTTCCCAGTTTTGGAAGCATATCATTGTCCAAAATGTCTTGGTATGCTGAAGCATTAAGATGTCCCTTCACTGCAAGTAAGGGGCCTAGCTCAACCCCTGAAAAACAGCGACTTTTACGCACCATGCTCTGTGACTTTATGTGGCCTTCCCTTCATGGCTAAGTTGCTGCTACTCCTAAACACTTACACCTTCCAGTAATAACACTTACAGTTGACCGTGGATAAAATTTCCCGAACTGACCTTTTGTAAAAGGTGGCATCCTATCACAGTACCACGATTGAATTTGCTGAGCTCTTTAAAATGACCCATTTATTTCACAAATGTTTGTTAATACAGACTGCCGGGCTAGGTGCTTGGTTTTATACACCTGTGGCAATAAGTCTGATTGAAACACCTGAATTCAATCATTAAGAAGTGTGACCCAATATGTTTTGTCCATATAGAATATCTGTTACTGATAAATACCCTGTATGAAATTGATCAATTAAATGCAATATCACTGCAAAATGTCACCAGCCTTGATGTGATTTATTGTTTGGCAGTGCCAGGGCAGCTGTATCAAGTCAAGCTGATATCATATAATAAGAAACAGGAAGGACAGACAGCAGTATGGGAGGGGAGAACAAGGCCGTTCCCATCCGCAGAACCAGGTGGGTAGAATAGCAAAGACTATGGTTTTAAACTTGATGAGTCTTCATCCACTTGTCATCAAGCCTGTTTCATCATTAACTAATAGGACATCATAACTGAACCTGTTGCATTTCAGAGGATGCTTAAGACATGTCTCTCTGCACTATGCATGTCTCTCTATTTCAGACATTCCAGCACAGAAGATCCAAACACTGCCTCCCAGTCATATTGAGGCAGAACCCAACAGCTCAACATCAATGTGGGTGCGGTGGAGAAGGCCTTCATTTGTTAGCAGCAAAATTGTAAACTACACTGTACGCTGTGGGCTCTGGGGGGCCAAGAATGTCTCACTGGTCACCTATCACAGCAGGTAATGGGAGAACCAATCCTGCTTCTAGACATCAGTGTCTGTGGCAAGGTCATAAAAGGTCATTATAGTGTCCATCACAAATTCCAGGAAATATCCAACATGTTCAAGAGCACGATGGACATTAAAGGACAACTATTGGCAAAAGGTTAGGTTATGTTGTCACCAGTTGTCCTTTAACTGAACTTCGAACAGTTGAATGATTTCAGTGGACCTTTATAGACTTTGCCATAGACACTTCTATGTTTTAAATACTGGGATATTTATTGTATACCGGAATGAATCTCTTTTCTTTCTCTCTTAGTGCTGCAGAAGAGATTCTTATAATGGGCCTGAAGCCTTTTACCAAGTACGAATTCTCAGTTCAGTCAAGTGGAGTCGTAGGTGATGGGCCATTTAGTAACACTGTGGAGAAGATGACACTGCCTGATAGTGAGTAAGAGAGATTTATTTCCCACTAATCCTTTTACCTGTGTTAGCCAACAGTGTGAATGCCTTGTCTTACGTCGTGTTGTCTAATTGACACTAGTGCATGTCATCATGTCTGTGTCACTCTGCTTGTCTCTTAGGACTGGCACTTGGGATACATAATGGAGTTGTAGCTCTAGTGGGAGCTTACTTAGTACCCATTAAGAGTAGGCACCATTATTATTCATATGGACCTTCACAGACGTTGCTAAAGACATTGGTGTTCTTGCCACTTAGACTTTGCTTATCCCTGGAATCCACACAGATGCAAGTTGTGGGAGGGTTGTTTGCTACAGAGAGAAATCAGTTTCAGTGGAAGCCAGTGTTACTTTAGTAAATATAACAAATAGGCCTACACTAGGAGTTGTTTTTGGACAGGCCAGGGTTAGCAGTTTAGCACTCTCCATAATCCAAGACATAGGGGAATAAGGATGCTGAAAGGAGCATTACATTAGAAATTCACTATTTCTAACATGGAACCAGCATGACCACAATATGGCTACCAGGCTGGTTAAGCATTGGGGAAATCATTACCCACAACACTTTCAGGAGTACATATATCCTAATTAGACTTGCAAGGTGAACTTGGCAATCTTGTTCATGTCCCAGTGCATTTCAGCTTCAGAAAAAAACTCCTTTGCATATGTACTACTAAATCCAGCACATGATAACACACTCAGACTATCAGAAAGATCTGATTTACTGCCAGTCAGTAGTTGTAATTCTGTAGTTAAGCACTAGATGGTAGTAAAATACTAACTGATATTTGTGCAACTATTTTACCATATATTAAATGACGTGAGTTATCACTTATCACTGGTTTTTAACACTGAGTAATATAAAGATGTCAGCTTTTGGTCTGCTTATTCTACAGAAACCATGTCCATATGTATATATATATATATATGTACACTACAATTCAAAAGCTTGGGTTCACAAAAGGTTTGAGTTGTCCAAGGTTGAGATAATCTTAAGAGATGTCAGCCCATGCTTTCTGAAACAGCTCCCACAAATTGGATTGGTATAGTAGGCACTTCCTATGTGCCATACAGTTAAGTTCCTCCCACAGCAATAGTATTGAGCATCTCAGAGTTGCCTCTTCACTGTTGATGCTGATACTGGTGTTTTGCGGGTATTATTTAAGGAAGCTGCCAGTTAAGGACCCATAAGGCATCTCTTTCTCAAACTATACACTCTAATGTACTTGTCCTTTTGCTCAGCTAGGTACGGAGTAGTACACAGAAATAAATATGGATACAGACCAGCGCCACTGGGTATATACAGAAAGAAGAATACAAGAGGTTTAGAATCAATTGCAGTATGTATGGAAAGGAAAGCAAACAAGGGGCGTTTTGAAGCTGCTCCAATACCAGTGAGTGGAGACCTGGCCACTTTCTAGAAAAAAGAAGGGTACAATTGAAGGTGTATTACTGGTATGTGCACTAAAAGGGAGATGCTGGATCACGGCAGTTTATAGAATATAATATAATTACAATTGCACACATAGAATATTGCTTGGCACACATAAAGATTATATACAGAATGTTTTATCACAAGTGGGCACTATGAATTTTTTGAAGACCTGCCACCTGACGCGTTTCGCCCGGAGGCTTTATCAAAGGTGTGGTTTTGTTGTGGTATGCAAGTGCTGTGATCTTTTTTGTGTCCTTTTTTTTGGTTTTCCTGGTATACTGCAGTTTCTCAATACTTGTTCAGTTCTATGTACTGAAAGCTATGGGTGCGGTATCTGCAGCTCCATCTCCAAGGATCTGTTGTAAAAAGGGCTCTTGGCGATTTCTTGCATGGTACGGCCTTCATTTCTCAGAACAAGAATAGACTGACAGGTTTCAGAAGAAATTGTTTTGTTTTTGGCACATTCTGAGCCTGTAATCGAACCCACAAATGCTGTTTCTCCAGATACTCGACTAGTCTAAAGAAGGCCAATATTATTGGTACTTTATTCCATTTTGGCATAAATGCAAAATGGTTTTGAAATGATCAGTTAGCGTTTTAAAATGATACATTGACTTAGTTAACACAATGTGTGGGTCCCTGATAATGGGACTCTGTACGACTATGTAGACATCCCATTAAAAATCAGAAGTTTCCAGCTACAATAGACATTTACAACATTAACAATGTCATCAGTGATTTTTGATCCATTTGAAATTATTTTAATGGGAAAATGTATGTAGCTTTCAAAAACAAGGACATTTCTAAGTGACCCCAAACTTTTGAACGGCAAGGTAATATAAATAGATGTATACATAAATAATGTTAACATCAGAGTGATTTGATGTTGCTCTTTTTGACTTTAATGTTGGATTTTTCTTCTGTTTTTCACCATGACGAGCAATGGATATAATAGGTCAAAAAAGTACCCGTTTCAAACTCAGCCAATGGCTGTGCTGGGACTAGGGACACAGTCAGCCAATCAGATGCCTTCTGAATGAAACAATAGTAACAAAAGATCCATGGTGATGTAATACTTCACTTTTATTAAAAGACAGTATAAAAATATCCAAAGCCTGGCGGACGTAATTGTAGGTCTGCTCTGTGGGGAAGACCAAAAGCACTTATACCCCACCCACACTGCAGACACACATGTAATAATTTCAGATGACTTAAAGGTAGGTAGACAATGTAATAGAGCAGCAGGAAATGCTAGCAGAATGCTTGGTTGTATAGGGAGAGGTATGAGCAGTAGAAAGAGGGAAGTGCTCATGCCATTGTACAGAGCACTGGTGAGACCTCACTTGGAGTATTGTACTCAGTACTGGAGACCGTATCTCCAGAAGGATATTGATACCTTGGAGAAAGTACAGAGAAGGGCTACTAAACTGGTTCATGGGTTGAAGGATAAAACTTACCAAGAAGGGGTTAAAACATCTTAACATGTATAGCTTGGAGGAAAGACGTAACGGGGGATATGATAGAAACATTTAAATACATAAAGTAACATCAGCAAGTATTACTTTACTGAGAGGGTAGTAGATGTGTGGAATAGCCTTCCAGAGGAGTTTAAGTATGCGTGGGATAGGCACAAGGCTATCCTAGGTATAAGATAAGGCCAGGGACTAATAAAAGTATATAGAAAATTGGGTATTGTTGTTGGATTAGAACCTTTGTTCTAGTTTTGATGAGTTCCAGACAATTCCATTACTCATAAATAGAATTTTCAAAATTGTTCAAGGTTTTTTTTTTTTTTACATTTTTGTGTAGTACACTGGTTGCAAATAAGGAGCTATAACTGCTGCTTTGTTAAAGTAGCTTATTTGACTACAAATTTACTATGGCTAGCAAGTTGTGAGCTTCCCCTGCAGACAAAGAACACATCACTGGTGACCAATCACCAGATTGAAAGAGGACTACTCCTGTAAGGTCCACATTAACTCTAGGATTGTAACAGGGCCCTAGTGACAAGCAGAACTTGTGGAGTTTAACTGGTGAGCGCTATTTCTGTAGTAATTGCCCAAGGTGGTAATTGCAGTATAATCTAGCGGTTGGATTTAGAGCCATTATTGCCATGAACCTTGTGCATTATGTTTTACACTTTGTGTTACTGTGTTGTGTCCTATATGGCAACATGTGTTTTTGAGGTTCATGTCCAATTTCTGTGCATGTACCCTTTATCTACAAAAGGTGCAGATTATTTGTTAAATGTTAGGCCTCTCTTTCATTACTGCATGTATTTTCTATGTGACTTATAAAGGACAGCCTTATGGTTTATAGGAACCGTGTTACATATGTAACTTCTCTAACATCTACTGGACTTCCTCTATCTAGGGCCTTTTTCACCTCCTGCTGACCTGGTGGTACACCCTGTATCACAGTATTCTGTTCAAGTGCATTGGCGCCCTCCAGTGGAGTCGAATGGAATTATTGTGCAGTACCTGATCTTGTTCTGTAACAATAGCAGCTATCCAGAGGAAATGTGGACAGTATTAATCAAGGAAGGTGAGAAATTCCAGAGCAATGAACTGAAAAAGAAGAGACTAAACACTAAAAAATGAATGGCAAAACCAAGCATTAATAGAAGAGATGGAAAAATTCTCCAATATAATTCTCTCTTTCAGTTAAAGGGACACTATCACTTATATAAGTTTTAACTAGATTACATGTGCATTTTAAACCAACACATATATAAGATATATGCCATTATTTTTTTTCTTCTATGTTTGGATTAATTGGATATAAAAGTAAAAATAAAATTAGGTGTTTATCTCCAACATCCATTTTGAGAATTATAACCATGATGCAACATTCTCCAAAATCTTCCAGCAAGTCTCACTTTACAACTGTGGCCAAAGCCTGCATGATGATGTCATAAGATACTCCCCTGCTCTCTTACTGGCTCCTGTGTGTCAATAGTGGGCAGGACTAGGTGGCTGTGTACAACCTTTTTTACCTGCCTTCCAACACAAAGAGAGGAGATTGACCTGATCAAACAGGATCATAACTCTGCCCCTTGTGATGTAATACTTACATTACCCTCCCATTCAGTGCAAGTCTATGGTCAGAATTCTGACTTATAGACATTTGTTCTATAACCTCTCTTGTGGGGGTGGCACCCCAAAACACTATATTACGCAAGATGAGGGCGCCCAGTCACACTTAAGTATTTTCATTTCATAAAATAAACCGACATACAAAAACAAAAGACATATCTGTAATCAACAATGCAAAATTAAAAAAAAAAAACCTTAACATTTTTTGGTGGGAGTGTCCCTTTAACTAATATTGACTGCTTTTCAGATTCCCTTCTTAGTTCACCAAAATTCACTGTTTTATTATTAGTTTGAACAGAGTCACTGCTATGCCAATATCAGAGGAGATATTGATTTGTAAGAGAGATTGGGGGATTGCCTATGTTGTTCGTGTTAAAGCCTGAGTAACCTGTGCTGTACTAGTACCCTGTCCTGTAATCTGTTGTGGTCTCTATCCTGGCATTTCCATATTCTGTTGTTTTTGCAGGAAATGTTTTTAGCACAGATGTGCACGGTTTGCAAAGTGGGACCAAATATTTTTTTAAAATGGGAGCGAAGACCGTATCAGGTTGGGGACCATATACCAGTTTGATAGAAGTTGAAACTTTGCCTCCACTATCACAAGGTACAGAAGGTCAGTCTCCCTAATATTATTCACTAGTTCACTCTTCTTTCACACCCATAAATCTTCCTGCATAAACTCCTTATTAATGCAATCTCCCGGTATTTGAACTCCATCTTTCTATTCAAAGCAGATGTCCTGGATATGAATTCGGTGACTGGGATCATTGTAGGTGTCTGTCTGTGTCTTCTGTGCCTTCTGCTGTGTATGTGTGCCAGCTTCCAACAGGGAAAACAGAGGTGAGTTACATAGAGAGATACACCTGTATGTCTATATCTCAGCTGATGAGATGATTAATGCACCACCTCTAGGGTACCATTAAATTGGATGATAGCATGCCCTTAATGCAGGGCTCCACAAACCCCGGGCGCCAGGTCGCCATGGCGACCAGGAAATCAGACTTGTCTCCCAGGTATCGTGAGCCCCGCGTGGTGCCCTCGGCAATGGGATCAGGGTTTTTTCTTTTCTTTATTCCCACACCGGTGCACGAGGGAGCAGAGTGTGTGCAACGGCTGCACAGACTTCCTGCTCTGCCCCCTCGCTCACCGCGTCATAGCGCATAGCAGGGAAGCTGCTCTGTGCCACCGGGCTGCAACGGAAACTGCGCCCTCCCTGCATTGAGGTGTAATAGCAGGGAGGGGGGACATTGATAGGTGAACTTTTTTTTTCTTAAAAAAAAAAAACCTGCTGTCTTGTGTATATGCCTGGATGTGTTTGTATGTGTGACTGGATGTATTTGTGTGTATATATGTGTGACTGGATGTGTTTGTGTGTGTGTATATATGTGTCTGACTGGATGCGTTTTGTGTGTATATATGTGTCTGACTGGATGTGTTTGTGTGTATATATGTGTCTGTCTGGATGTGTTTTGTGTGTATATATGTGTCTGACTGACTGGATGTGTTTTGAGTGTATATATGTGTCCGACTGGATGTGTTTTGTGTGTATAAATGTATCTGACTGGATGTGTTTGTGTGTATGTATGTGTCTGACTGGATGTGTTTGTGTGTATGTGTATGTGTGTGTCTGACTGGATGTGTTTGTGTGTATGTGTATGTGTGTGTCTGACTGGATGTGTGTGTGTGTGTGTATGTATGTGACTGACCGGGTGTCTGTGTATATATATATATATATATATATATATATATGTGACTGACTGGATGTGTGTGTTTGTATGTATATGTAGAAAAACAAGGTGTAGCAGGTTTCGCACTCAGAAGTGGAGGGTGCACGGAGAGGACTTTCACCCTAGTCCTCCAAATCAGAATAAAGTATCCTTTATTCTGTATGTATATGTGACACACTATGTGTCTGTGTGTAACTGCGTGTGTTTGTGTTTATGTGCCGTTGTCTGGCTCCTAGATTTTTTAGCTGGCTCCTAAAACTCAGATAAATTTGTCAAGCCCTGCCTTAATGTTGGACTAAAGTATCATCTTCATGACGTATTTGAAAATTAGCAAATATGTGGAAAAACATTGTAATTTCTATAGTCATTCGTGGCCTTCAGAAATTCTGAAGAAAGCAGTGTATTAAATTGCTTATTCTTATGAGGGGAAATCAGACACGGAAAGAGCAAGTTAAGGGAATGGTGTATGGTTTGGCATTGTTATTGTATTAATCTGATGATCGCTGATGAATATTCTGATTTTTTTTGTACAGGGATGCAGCAGTTGATCTAGGGGCCCGATCAAGCAGGGGCCCTATATCTTATCAGAGGGCAAGACAGGGATCTTGTTCACAGAGCCACTGTCAAGACTCGCACGAGCTAGAGACCCTCATGCCACCTCGTCAAGAAGACACCCCTTCACTCCCTGTTCCAGAAGTTACTGATTTAATAGGGGGACATGGCCTGGTCGCCAACTCCCAACCAGAAGACAAGAACCAGTTAAAGATGAAGGTATGTGTCTTTCTTGGTTAAATGTGCCACCACCTTATGCAAACTGTACCGCTCATGTACAAACTGAGCTATTTTATTTTTCTGCACAGCCTTCATGGAATGGATCTGTCACTCAGAATTGGGCCAATCACATCACCAGTTACGCAGATACTATCACAGGAGAAGCAGCTTCAGCAGCAAATGGCTCTGCTAATTCCATACCTATTGGGAGTCTAAGAATGACCTTACATGACCTTTCGTATGAGCCTATAAAGGTAAGAGGTGATTTGGCTGTCATGTTGTTGCTATATTAGTTCTTAACTCAATAAAGGCTATTCACTAAAATGTAAGTTGCAGGTGAGTTAAGGTTCTCACCAATGTAGCTATGGTAAACCTGGTGTGTTTGTTTAGCGGGGGAAACTCCTCATGTTTATCAGTGCACAATGTATAGTTAAACTGGTGAGTTCAAATTTTCATCTCACCTGCAACTCACCTTTTAGTGAAGAGCCCCAATAGCTACACACTGGTATAAGAAATCACTAGTCACTTTTTTTGTGTTTCTCAGCAGATGGACATTGGTAGAAGCCACAGGAATCCTAACCAGAATCAAGTAGAGGCCGATGTCATTGTTCATTCAGACTTTTCTGCTTCAGAGAGGAGTGGGCGCTGTGCTGAACTGGAGTCAGAAGAGGAGGAAGAGGAGCTAAGTCTTGACCAACCCAAGGATCCTGCTGGGGATCTAACCCAAGTACCAAGCCTAATCACAGAGCCACTGGTAGTGGACAATGAAACTGGAGGCTGGAGCGAACAGCCTCTCATATCTATCAGTACAGAGAGAAATCCAGACTCCAGGACCCCCAAAAAACTGCCTCTTGTTAATGGCTTTCATAGAAGTGTAGAAACTCAGGAGCTTCAAACAGCCAACAGCATGGATCACAATGTAGAAGGGGGAAGTCCACGTTCAGAGGATCTATCAGTTACATCTAGTCCGCAGCAAGAACTTCCATTGACCAGCCCTACGAAACTGTGCTGAGTTGTACACAAAGGCTGTAGGAGAAAATTCAATGTCCATGCCAGTCTTGGTTAACAGGATCATGTATGCATTTGTGGACTTTCAAAAGGTGCCGCTCCAGAAGAGGAGGATATGTAAGCCAAATGCAGTCCATGCAAAACTGGGACAGAGATAAACGTCTGTAGTGTTTGCCAATGCCATGTTTTGTAGCCAAAAGCTGCTCTGATGTAGGTGACCTTTCGAAATCCTGTCCTAAAGCAATGAGTATTCAACGCACATGCACTTCATGATATGAGCAGCATTGTATGGGAAGACCTCCATGTGCCATTCTGAGGGTCGACAGAGCTCTTTCCTATTGTGATGACATTCTTAGCATGAGGACGAAGGTAGTCAACCTTTACTCCTCAGCTGTTTACATGGTCCTCATGTCCAAATGGCAGTGCAAACAGCAGGGGACCTATAGGTTGACTACCCCTGGTGTGGAGGATGTAAGAGACTGGGGCACATAATGACCAGCTGAGTGTTTTTTTGATTTGGCGTGAGTTTGACATAGGAAAATAATAATACCCAAAAATAGTCTCAGTTGGTGAAAAGAAGAAATGTTTTACCCAACTTACTCAGACAAGGTGCCATTGTGTGCTTTAGCCTCACTGATGCATTTTGTGTCACAGCTGAAACCGCCAAACAAGTTGCCTTCTTCCTGCGTATCACACGCGGAAGCCAAAAACTAATAATGTGTCCTGTATCAGCACTGACATTGCTCTCTGAAGAACTTACAATCAAAAGTTTGGTAGAAGCTGCACAAGGAGCATTCAGTTCCTCCACCACTACGGCCTGTGCTTGTCTGATCCCATTAATGTTTAGCTGTGCAGGCAGTCTGTGTTCTGAATAAATACATTCCAAATGTGCATTGTGTTATGGCCCAGCAAAAGACTATTGGCCTTATGTCAATTTATTGCCCCAGTTATAGTCCTTCTTTGCTATTAGTTACATTCTGGGTCAGTGCCAGATATATTCACAATGGTAACAATGTCCTTCTGAGAGAGTATGCAGCCATTTTACAGGTCAAATCCTGCCTCCCCATAATCCTTTGCCACCTCACGCATGGCATGATGCCTAAACCAGGACTGATCGGTGCTACACTATTCCTCTGTGCCCATGCCCCCACATCATACGCACTCCGTGAGTGCCTCCTCACCAACCTGCAGAACGATTTTCTACCCCTGCCGCTCACCTGCTTTCTTTCTTTCTTTTTTAAATGTGTTTACTGTTCAGGGTTTTTTCTTTCTCGGTCATGTTTTTCAGCAGTGAAAATGTCGCTTTGTTTCCTTGTTATCACTTTGGGCGCCAGAAGTGCGTGTAAAGCAAAGTGTTACACAAACCTCTGGCTCACAAGGGGTTAAGCCTGCCGTACTGCCACATTATTTTAAATTGTATTACCCTAAGGCACAACACTCTGATACTGTGACCTTCCTTTATATGAAGTACCAAAACGAGGAGAGTCGCTAAGCATGTAATGTGTTGCTCACCCCTCTGGCACCCACAGGGTTAACAGATGAGATGGGGCCAGACAGTCAATAGTTAAACTATATGCAAAGTCCTGGAGTTTTACCACCCACCCGACTATTGTTTATGAATATTATTATGCAGGGAACAAAATAAAACCAATGGAAAGACTGCAGAGTTTAATGCAGTATTACTGTCTGAAATCGCTTAGTTTGGTTTTTTTACACACTAAAATATATTATAAATGATTGCTGTTCTGTTCTTCATTTTCTTACTTTTGTCAGTTTTTCTATATATGCCAGTGGTAGACTTCACCGGGGACTCAACGTGAAGCCCCCTAAATACAGCTGCTCCCAATAGAATTCAGTGGATATTTATTTGAGGGACAATATTCATTTGAATTGATCCTGTCCAGCAGAGGCATACAAACAGGTGTGGGGGGCAGAAGACCCAGGTGACATCCAGTTGGAAGGTGCCATAGGGTGCATTCAACCTGCAGGGGATCTCTCTGTCTTTTTACCATTTCCAACTACACCCACTCTCCCCTACTCCCCCCAGTGGTGACGCTTCCCCTGTCCCTGTCTGGGAAGCGTCACTCCGGGTGCCAATGAAGTAAGTATGCAGCTGATGACCAATATCTATCACCTATTTTGGGCTCATTAGTCTATAGAACCCACAGTAGACAAAATGTCTGAACTGTTAGACAGTTCTCCATCCGTAAGCCTCAGTCATGTGGGGAAGAAAACCTGAATAAAACACCTAGTTCTACAAGATGATGTGGCAGCCTTAATTCACACATGGTCATGCATCGTACTTATACCTGACCCTATTGCAGACAATGCCCAATGCAGTATCTAGACTGCTAATCAACCAGTCTTAATTGTGCCATATAATGTCTCTTCTCCTCTCCCTGAATTATATTCCCATTAATTGGATAATATTTTAAAAATAGAGTAATTAATCTTCAAAGCCTTCAAAAGATCTCCTGACACCCAAGATTCCATCTCATTCTGCTTTTTAATCTATCTTCTTGAGGAATGCTTCTTCCTCACTAAGGAACAGTGATAAAATACTTTATCATGCTAGGTCTTTTACCTCTAGGCTCCAGCCAAATGCTGGAGACCTCATTGAGAGGGTCAGTAGAGGCTGTGTATGTGATATCTGTGAGTAAATTAAATACATTTAGAATACAGATATTAAAATGGTAATCAATACATATATATATTTTTTAACTATTTAACTTTAAAATGTATGAAAATGGTATGTTATTTTCAAGTTGGACAGGTCCTTTAATAGCAAGAGTCGCACCATTGTCTCCCACTCATGCTCATTTCCCAAAGGTTTTGACATGTTCTAGAATGTGCATCTTCTGCCCTAATTACTCACTCCCTGCACCATCCACTTCTACAAATCCTTAATCACTTGTAAGACTTGCTATTTACTGCTCTGTACTTTTATAACTTATTCCTAACTGATGTCAAGAAAAAGCTAGGTGTGATTACTATTTAGGATATTGGATTAGATAGCTCCAGTGATGTCTCCTGCTGCCAGCAATCTCTGAAGACAATGAAGCAACATCTTCCACTGCTGGTGCAAGAAGGAACAGCACACCTCCAAGTTCCAACATGTATTATAAAGTGTAGAGAAAGTGATACAAGGAAGTTGTCTACCTGTCTCTAGAATAATAATTACAGCAGAGTGGTATCAAGGTAAGGACACAATGGAAATAACTAGGAAAATGCTGGACAATGGCCTCCTGAGGAAAACACTTCATGACCTTTTTGGATATGTTTCATTACATTACAGTTTATATATATATATATATAGCACCAACACTTTACTTAGCTATTGGCACAGAGCATAAAAGGGCAGTTACAAACCAAAATTTGAAAAGTACAATAAACTAATACATGCGGTAGAGGGCCTTGCTTGCAAACTTACAATCTAGAGGGAATGTGGAAAATGAGAAACATAAAGGATATGTTTCCTTGTTAGTTACAGCAGGAGGGCCCCACATTTACCTGCACCATTATATGTCATCTTTACCAGATACATGCCCACTTTGGATAGCAATAATGTCTAGAGGTTCATCCTTAAAGGTCCCTAAAACCACTTTAGTGCCTGATGAAGATTACTGCTTGTATAGTGTATATATAATATTTTTAATATTTTACTCTGATTATGTAGACACTGAGGAAATATAACATTTTGTTTCATTAAGCCACTTCCTGTGCTCTTCCAATTGAATACATTATGTTTACTCTTAGTGACCTTGCTCTTGTACACAGTAGGATCTCCTAACAGTGCAACACATTGTCTGATGACATCACTAGAGAGACAGGATATACCATTCATTTGAATTTAATTATTCTCATTGGTTCCTGCAAAAAAAAAAGGAAATTACGTTAACTCAGTGTGGGCAGTCCTGGTTTCTTGCAAACTGCTGTAATTTCACAGTTCATTTAGTTTCATTTAGCTGTAAGTATTTTATATTTTAGGCAATGCAACATGTAAACCATGCATTTTAAAGTACTTTGAAAGCACATTTATTTGCATTAACATTTGGAAGAAACATTTTGGGCACCAGACAGTCCCTTTAACTGATTTAGTTATCTTGATTGCGGTAACATTCTGAAAGTTGAACAATCATTGAGGTAAGCAATACATATAGGTCTATTCAATAAAATTGGAGAATAGGTTGAGGAGGTCTACTTTCATTTGAGACTAATGGGTCTATTCCCTAAAAATCAACTATGGAGGTTGACTTTCATTTTGAGACAGTCAAATTTGGCACCTAAGCTTAACTGAATCTCAAAAATAGCTTCAGTCATTTTTCCTCCCATTACTTTCAATATGGAAGATTCGGACCTGTTTTTTTTTTTTAAGTCAAACTCAGGTGTCGAATTTCAAAATGAAAGTTGACCTCCTCGACCTATTCTTGAATTTTAGTGAATAGACCCAAATGAGGCTTCTTTAGAAACAAGGCTCACCCAGAGATAGTGTCTAATATGGACACAATACTGGTGTGCATCTATATTTTTACTGAACTCCAAACAAATGATGGGAGTCTGCGCTGCCTCTGTTTTGTGCGCCAGTACAACCAATGTGAAAAAAAATCAAGTGAATTTACGCATACTGTTTGGTGGAGGTTCTACTGCTGCACACAAAAGGGGCAGGATTTGTAAAACACATTCGACAGAATAAATAACAAATGGTGATTGCGCTTTATTGTTTTAACTTCCTGAGAACTTTTATAGATCTGCTGTGGACCTTACTTTCGCGTCTAACAATAAGAGCACAACAGGAGATGAACTATCACTGGAATGAAGCAAAAGCTAAAGCAGTGATAATATATATCTGGAACTGTGTGATTCTAGATTTAAGAACAATTAGATCCTTGTGTCTACTTAACCACTTGATATCACTGCGTCGTTAAACATTCCAGCAATGAACACGCAATGTGTTTCTTACATATTCGTAATGGTTACTGTGCAACACAACAGGCAGAAATGGGACTGTTTTATTTTGTTTACTTCCAAATGAAAACTACTGTAATTATGTATTAATTCTGTTGATATGTTTTCCACTCCAACAGTAGGATATTTCTGTGTTTTTACTTGATTCATTGGCGTTAATTTCCCGGTTCATTACCTTTGTTTTTTTGTTTTGTTTTTTATAATTATTACCTTTAATTCATATAAAGAGTTCATATAAAAGTACTGCTTACTAAATTACATTCAGCAATAAAAAGAAAGCATTGTTACAATAGACTAATGATGAAAAACCAAATTCACAGTTGGCAGTGGTATCCAGGGTGACGGATTTTTTAGTGTACTCATCATAACTATTTATTGCACCTAGTCACTTCTCTTAGCGGGGTTGAGGTATTGCATAGTACTAAGGCCTATCAAGATATCACAAGGTGGGAGCACAAGTCTAATGCTGATTGGCTGCCTGTTCTGTCATTGGATTGGAATGATAGATATCATCCCTAGTAGCCTGTTGTGTTGTAGTTCAGATGTGATCTTACAGCACACACATGTCACTGCATTCTCTTGCCTGGCCTCATGCAGTACTAGGTGCAGAGATATCCCTGCTCTCCACTCTTGAGAGGCAATGCACACAGTTTGCAGGAGCTGAAAGAAGCACGGAGCTGTATGTCATCAATGCACAGGGAGACATGGTGCATATACACTACTGCTGGTACTGGTAAGAAGATATATAAAGATTTGCCAGGCAGCCAACCTGGCTGGCAGGCCTGGTGCTTCATGTACTTCTTTGATAAACCTCTTGAACTAATTCACTTGACATTATTAAACATATAATACACAAGAAAATGTACCATGTGCAAATCAATTATTCACCATTCATTTGCAGCCACATAGTGATACAGAAATGTTTTAGTTGATTGCTATTTAGCTACAGAATGGATGGGTACTTGAAACATTCGGTGTAATCCATTTTAAGGTAGCCATTTTTGGACTATTTTTCTTCCATTCCACAAGCAGCTCTGGACAGTCTCCTAAGGATACATTGTTTAATTAGTAATCTAGATCTTAAACAGTATTCATGCTAATTAAACATTGTCTCCAAGGGAATCAGTCTTGCCAAAACCCTGAGCCAAATGATTAAATGGGAATTCTAAGAAGCAGAAACATGGACTGGGAAGATTCCAATTCCCTTTTATTTAAAGTCCCAGTGCCTCTTTATGCAGTAGATGGCGTACCATAATACACTAATGAAGTACTGGGTACTGTGTATTCACATCAGCTACTTAAATATTTTTGAGTTTAAAATAAACCTGCTATATGGAATAATTTTTTTATTTTTGGGATCAATGAAGCACATTACAAAGTGCCTGTCACACAGAAAAGCTGCTAGATCACCCGATGGTCAGTGAATAGAGTTGAGCGGACACCTGGATGTTCGGGTTCGAGAGGTTCGACCGAACATCGGAAAAAAGTCCGGGTCCGTGCTCGAACTTGACCCCGAACCCGAACCCCATTGAAGTCAATGGGGACACGAACTTTTGGCCACTAAAATGCCTCTAAAAAAGTCATGGAAAGGGCTAGAGGGCTGCAAAAGGAAGTAAAATGTGGGTAAGAGTAGGACAAGTGCCCTGCAAACAAATATGGATAGGGAAATAACTTAAAAAAACATAAAATACATACAAATTAAAAATACTGTACTATTTAGCACCCAAAACTATTAGAATTTTTCAAAGTGCGCTGTAAGCACAGTATTTGACGGTTCTATTTGACTCTCAGATATGAAGTGCACCGCAAGACGCAAATGTACTATTTACCACCCAAAACTATTAGAATTTTTCAAAGTGCGCTGTAAGCACAGTATTTGACTGTTCTATTTGACTCTCAGATGTAATACATGTAATGCTATTGCTATTCTATAATCCGAAATAGAGTCCCCATTCATAAGAATAGGTAAATTGACCTATTCTTATGACATTCGGTTTATAGACTTTCGTTTTATAGAATACATTTAATGCTATTGCTATTCTATAAAAAGAAAGTCTATAAACAGAATGTCTTTCCGTTTATAGACTTTCGGCTTATAGAATACATGTAATACTATTGGCTTTCTATAAACCGAACTAGAGACCCCATTCATAAGAAATTCTTATGAATGGGGACTCTAGTTCGGTTTATAGATAGCCAATAGCATTTCATGTATTCTATAAACCGAAATTCTATAAACTGAACGACGTTCGCAAAATGGTTATAAAACCTCACTCCAATCGCCCCTCCCACCCAAACATAGACAGATGGTGGCTGTAGCATGTGTTTTTAACAATGACAAGCTTAGAGTTACCGGTATGTCTACAAATGCTTGCAGTTTAGGGAATAAGATCCATGAACTTGTTGCAAAAATGGCAACTGAGACTATAGATTAAGTGGCTGTTACTGAGACATGGTATAATGAGAAAAATGATTGGGACCTAGCAATAAAAATTTGGATTGTAAATCCAAAAGAATTTGGTAATTGTATAGTAACCCACGTAGGTGTGATTTATAGACTCCCTGGACCAGCAAAAGATGAGTTAGATAATCTAGTAGTTAAGGAAATAGCTTAAATGACATTAAAGTGGTAATTGAAAGTTTAGAATCTAGCGATCACCAGTGGGTGTGGTTTAGTCATTATCAGACTGAAACAGTTTTAATGTAGTATGGAAGAAAAGGGATTTTTTTGAAAGTTGCATGCATATAGGCTTCAGAAAATTCTATTTGGCTTGTCAGTAGAGGAAACACTGTAGTACTCTGCAGAGGTGGCAAAATTAGTAAAAACCAAAAAGCTAGCATTTAGTAATTATAAAAAACACCCACAGTGAGGAAAATAGATAGAACTATTAGATTAAGCAGATCTATAACATTAAGCATATTTATACGATTAGACAGGCCTTTAAGATAAGGCAGATCTAGAATATGGGCAAGCACGCTATTAGAGATTCCAATGTATATGCAGAAAACAAAAACAGCTAAGTCAGTAAAAATGGGGAATACAATGTTTTTAGATGCATATATGAAAAAAGAAAAGTCAAACAAGCATTAGATTAAAAACAAAAGAAGCAAGATATGTAGAAGAGGATAAAAGTCTAGCCGACTGCCTCAATGAATATTTTCAGTTTTTTTAGGAAGTTAGGAAAAAAGAGTAATGAGTCATTTGATACATGTGAGTTTAGAGAGGAAAAGGTTCTACTTCAGTTGTCTAAAGTAAGGACAAATAAGTCAATGGGACCTGATGGGAGCCTAGTGAAGTTCTAGCAAAACAATTAATGTATTTATTTAACCAATCGTTGGTAACTGGAGTAGATTGGAAATTAGCAAATGTTGTGCCCATTCACAATAAACTAGTAGGGAGGAGTCAGGCAACTATAGACCAGTAAGTCTTACTTTAGTATTAGAGAAATTAATGTAAACCATGTTAAAGCATAGGATTGTAGAGCATCTAAAATCCCATGGATTGCAAGATCACAAACATCATGGGTTTTACTTCAGGTATATCATGAGGGAGATCATGAAAAAAAAATCTTATTGTTTTTTTTTAATGGGTAATTAGGATAATAGATGCTGTAGACATTGCTTGTCTAGATTTCGTAAAGGCATTTGGCACTGGTCCAAACTGAAAATGTAAGAATATTCTGAAGTCTGATTTTGGATTACAATGTTGTTGAATGGATTAGGCAGTGACTGAATATTTAGTGCAAGGTCCCATTGTCTTTTATATTTTTATTAGTGATTTTGCAGTATATTTTGTTTATAAGGTAAGTGTTTTTTCTGAAGATACGATTTGCAACAGGGTTGATGTCCTTGGTGGGATAAGCCAAACAACAAATGATTTAGCTAAATTAGTAAACTGACGTTAACTGTGGATAAGTGGATATTTGATACAATTCTTATAATTTCAGAGGACTTAAAGGTAGGCAGACAATGTAACTGAGCAGCAGGAAATGCTAGCAGAATGCTTGGTTGCATAGGGAGAGGTATTAGCAGTAGGAAGAGGGAAGTGCTCATGCCATTGTACAGAGCACTGGTGAGACCTCACTTGGAGTATTGTACATAGACCGTATCTCCAGGAGGATATTGATACTTTGGAGAGAGTTCAGAGAAGGGCTACTAAACTGGTTCATGGGTTGAAGGATAAAACTTACCAGGAAAGGTTAAAGCATCTTAACATGTATAGCTTGGAGGAAAGACGTAACAGGGGGGATATGATAGAAACATTTAAATACATAAAGGGAATCAACACAGTAAAGGAAGAGAGTATATTTAGGGAGAAAAACTACCACATCAAGCGGACAAATGGTCAAATTAGAGGAGCAAAGGTTTAAAAGTAATATCAGGAAGTATTACTCTACTGAGAGGGTAGTGGATGTATGGAATAGCATAGTGGAGGAGGTTAATACAGTGAAGGAGTATAAGCATGCATGGGGTAGACATAAGGCCAGGGGTTAATGAGCGTATTCAGCCTTTTTTTTAGTCAGACATTGGGCAGACTGGATGGGCAGAATGGTTCTTATCTGTAGACACATGCTATGTTTCCCTGGGCTGGGGATGCCCATGTTCCGAAGCTAGAGATGATCCCTTAGGAAAGCCTGCAAAATGTTTCCTTAAGTCAATGAGATGGTTCAATGGGTTAATGCAGCAACTTTAGAATCTATTCAGTGGCCAGATTCACAGATTTGATTCCAGGTAGGGTGACTCAGCCCATCATCCTTCTGAAGTACCATCACATTGGATAAAAGGGACATCCCATTGTTGTTGAACAATTGTTATATACCCAGGAGATATTTAAAGATGAGAGAATATCTCATTATACCCCACCTTCTTTGTCATAATTATAAATAGTCTGCCCTCCAAACCTTGTATGTCCCTGTCCATGGTGCTTATAGGCATGACAACGCATGTAAGGTCTCTTATAAATACATACACGTGTATCCATTTGGTAGTACACAGTAAGAGTTAGAATACATGTGCACATGCTGTTTGAGTGCACTTGTAATACATTATGTCAGCTAGCAGGGCTTGGCACTATTATGCTGGGATACTGAAAACACACAAAATGAAGTTCGCACTATTTGGTGTTTTTTTGTCAGAAATGTTCGAAAGTACCCTGGATTGAATGGCTATTTATTAAAATGTTGTTTTCTCTCCATAAAGCACCACTGATCCACGAATAGGAGAATCAATCCTACAGTCTCTGTAATTTTTGATGCTCACTTGGTTCAGACTTCCCCATGGTTGTCACAGAGATAGCAAACCCAAACAACCTACTCCACAAAGCTGTCATCTCTGCCTGTATCTTTATGTGTTACTCTCTCCCCTCTATCTAAGACTTAATATCCATGTGAATGTCCTGGAAAACCTAATTACTCACTATATGGGAATTAGTGACCATGTCTATCATTATTTATGTTTTGTTTAAATTCTCAGTTACTTGTCTCATTAACCTTTTCTGACCAGAATAATACCGTGTGTCAATGTTGCAATATTAAGACATGCCACTAGATGGAAGCAGCTGCTAAAATCACTGTCTAAAGTTTCCCAATTTAATGTACACTGTACACAATAACGTTTACACGTACTTCATATATAACATTCTGTTTTGTCTGTTTAGGAATTCAATGTACTATTCAATGCTTGCAGAATTTCAGAACTATTTTCAATATTCTTAATAATATAGTTAGTTATCACATACAGCATCAATGTACAACTGGAACATAAACCATATGTGTGGTTGATGCCAAAGCAAGTTTAGATACAGTGGACTAAAAGATGAGTAAGACTGCTAATAGACAAGGGATGAGTAAACCCGTTTTGCACCCATTGAGTTTTACTGCTAACTAATTTCTGTCTCCAGGGCCGTTGCAAGATTTTTTTCCGCCCTAGGCGAACATATATTTTGCCACCCCTTGCTGCCCCCAGGCATTTACACATGCAGTAAAACTTTCAGTGTCACATACATTCAGGCCCGAAATGGTGCAATCTATAATGATTTGGGGACATATTAAGAGCTACCCAATATGCCCCCGATGTGCCCCCAATAGGATCCCTGCAATTATCTCTCTTTATTGAGTTGACCTTTGTAGGAAGAAAGCCAGAAGAGACACAACCATACCTCATCTAAATTTGGTTACAACGTCAGTAACCTGCATTTGACAATTTGTTCACTTTAGTAGGAATTTTATAGATTTTCAGTTTTGTTTGTTTCGTAATCAGCTACAAAACTCACTATATACTGGATTCACCTGAGCTCAGCCCGACGTATAGTATAGCAGGAAACAGACTGCAATCTGCTTTGAGATGTTGTATTTTACCAGAATCCATGCCCAGTACATCAAAATGGCTTGCATGACAAGACAAGAAGCCAAAATAAGTGAGGAGAGCAACCCGATCCTATATTAAAGCTTACCACACTCTCATCCTGCTCAGCCAAAAATAAAGCAGTTCCCAGTGGTGAGATCTCCTGCTCGCCTGTGACCCTAACGGATCAAAATACTAAGAGAAAATGGTTGCATGATAGGAACATCCAAACGTGAAACACGGAGACTGGACCAAGTATTGCCAAGTAGAAAATCTTCAATTCTGTATTCATAAACCACAATAGAATTAAAAGCAATAATGCCAGAGTGGCGTGGAGTACGCCACTTAGTAAGTCCAGCAGGACGAAAAGCGTAAGGTGTGCCTCAGGTGTGCTTGGTGGAGGACACCGCTCTGGCATTATTGCTTTTATTTCTATCGTGGTTTTTGAATAAAGGACTGAAGATTTTCTACTTGGCAATACTTGGTCCAGTCTCCGTGCTTCACGTTTGGATGTTCCTATTGCGCAACAATTTTCTCTATGTACAACAAGACAAGCACCTAGTTTTCCCCATGTTGGTAATTTTTTTAAACTTTGGTGAATCCCACTGTCATGCACCATTGCACGACTTCCTGGCCCATGATCTACTAGGGGCCGTAGGCATTCAGGCATCCAAAGCGGCGTCCCCAGCTTCTGGGGACTCTCATTATTATAGAGGGAAAGATGAGGGAAAGCCTGGGGATTGGCTACAACCAAAAGAAGCTGCCTCTCTGATTGGTTGCCACAAATCCAGCACATTGAGTAGTCTCGTCTCTGACTGGCTAAGAGTTTAGAGCGACATAGGCCCCTCTCTGATTGCCCGAAAGTTTAAAGAGCAAAGATAAAGGGTTTAAAGGGCTGAAACCACTCACACCTAGGGTTTCATTGATTGCCCTTCTCCTGCCTTCCTTCTGATTGGTGCCTGACAGTTCAGCTACCAAATTTGATTGTGTTAACCAGTTAATGCGTTTAGCTTCCATGGTTCAATTATATATTAACTGATCTCAGTCTATATAAATATAATGTCTGCTCTGCATTAAATTGTACATCAACTGCTGTTCAAGAAAGCTGAGTCCTGTGTACTGATTCTAAAGATATAGCAGAAGTTCCAGAGGTGTTTTGCTGTTCCAGCTGTTAGGAGTGTTGCAAGCAGAGGATCTTCTCTATAACGAGCGGTCAGTCTAAGTCCGGTAGAGGTCTCGCTACACCCACCTACGTTTTAGAGATGTAGATAATATGTAATGTTTAGCAGAGGAAAGGCTTCGTTACACTAAAAATCCTGAACTCATGAGTAAACTCATATTTTCGGAAACATTGGATAGGTGTCCAGTAAAAGTGAGTTTATATGCCATCTTCTCAACCTGGTTTTTAAAGTAGACTGGCCGTCCACATCCACATGATCACTTTCCAGTAGACAATATTATTATAGCTATATATTTGTTGGTGAAATCACCTTATTACCTTGCATGTAGTGAGCAGTATTGTATTCCTGCCTGAGTTGGCCAAGGGCAAAAATCTGAAAGGGACGACGACAGAGACTGTGCTACATTTGTTAGTGGTACATCCTCCTTCATCACCTTCCGCTGTGGTGCTGTGCAAAGAGATGTGAGGGCAGCACAAAATATAAATACATGACTGGTGGTGTGTGTACACACATTAAAAAAAAGGGGCAAAGAAACGGGTGCCAATCACAAATTTAAACAAGTGAAACTAAATTGATAAATACATTTCTAACTGTGCTCAGCTGCAATCACAAGTGTGTTCCCCCACACCAAAGAATACATGGTAAAGGTTAAGGTGATGCGCTACAAAACTTAAAATAAAGTATATACTTAACACAAATGGTCAATAATGTTCTGGAGTGTACATGTAAAAGAATAATAAAAACAAATAATGTGTGATATCGTTAACACAAGAAAGCCAAAGAATGTACCCCCCTGGTATCTCACTTACATATACCACATATACCAACCCTTAAACTCGACTCTAGTAAAAAGGCTCTGGGTTATCCAAGAAAACACACACACTCTCACAACTCTGTACATCCCATTCCTGATTGCCATGCAACATACTAGGAATTAATTCGAAACACATGAGATTTGTGGGAGCACGCATGGGTAGTTTTAGTTGTAAAATGAGAAAAGATAAAAAAAAAAGCTATGGGATTATCCACCCTGCATTAACCACAAACTCTAGGTGTAGTTTCATTTTTCTATGTAAACCATCAGCAGGGCCGTCTTTAACGCGGGGCAAACGGGGCAGCTGCCCTGGGCCCAGTTACTCGTGTTGGGCCCCAAGGCAGCTGTCCCGTGGGCCCCCAGCCCCTGCTTGCCGCGTTCACAGCGCATTGCGGTTGTGAACGCTTTTTTCCGGCAAGCCGCATCCGATGGATGCGACAGCCCAAAAAAAAAAAAAAAAATGACGCCGGATGTGATGTCGCGTCACATCCGGTGACTGTTTCCCTCCTCCGTGCAAGAGGGAAGACTACTCGGAGGAGACATCCGGCGGGGGACATGGAGCAGGTTCATGTAAGTACTAGGGAAGGGGGGGCTGATTGGCACAGTATTACAGGCATCTGACTGGCATAATATTTCAGGCATCTGACTGGCACTATATTACTGGGCATCTGGCTGGCACAATATTACTGGGCATCTGGCTGGCACTATATTACTGGGCTCTGAGTGGCACTATATTACTGGGCTCTGGCTGGCACAATATTACTGGGCTCTGACTGGCACAATATTACAGGCATCTCGTCTGGCACAATATTCCTGGGCTCTGACTGGCACAATATTACAGGCATCTGACTGGCACAATATTCCTGGGCTCTGACTGGCACACTGTAACAGTCATATGAGTGGCATAATATTACAGTCATCTGACTGGCACAATATTACAGGCATCTGACTGGCACAATATTCCTGGGCTCTGACTGGCACAATATTAAAGGCATCTGACTGGCACAATATTCCTGGGCTCTGACTGGCACACTATTACAGGCATCTGACTGGCATAATATTACAGGCATCTGACTGGCACAATATTCCTGGCCTCTGACTGGCACAATATTCCTGGCCTCTGACTGGCACACTATTACAGGCATCTGACTGGCATAATATTACAGGCATCTGACTGGCATAATATTACAGGCATCTGACTGGCACAATATTCCTGGGCTCTGACAGGCACAATATTACTGGTATCTGACTGGCACAATATTACAGGTATCTGACTGGCACAATATTACAGGTATCTGAATGGCACAATATTACTGGGCTCTGACTTGCACAATATTCCTGGTATCTGACTGGCACAATATTACAGGCATCTGCCTGGCACAATATTCCTGGGCTCTGACTGGCACAATATTCCTGGGCTCTGACTGGCACAATATTACTGGGCTCTGACTGGCACAATATTCCTGGGCTCTGACTGGCACACTATTACTGTGCTCTGAGTGGCCCAATATTACTGGGCTCTGAGTGGCCCAATATTACTGGGCTCTGACTGGCCCAATATTACTGGGCTCTGACTGGCCCAATATTACTGGGCTCTGACTGGCCCAATATTGCAGGCATCTGACTGGCACATTATTACTGGGCTCTGAATGGCACAATATTCCTGGGCTCTGACTGGCACACTTTTACTGTGCTCTGAGTGGCACAATATTCCTGGGCTCTGACTGGCACACTATTACTGTGCTCTGAGTGGCACAATATTACTGGGCTCTTAGTGGCCCAATATTACTGGGCTCTGACTGGCCCAATATTGCAGGCATCTGACTGGCACAATATTACAGGCATCTGACTGGCACAATATTACTGGGGTCTGAATTTCACAATATTCCTGGTATCTGACTGGCACAATATTCCTGGGCTCTGACTGGCACAATAATACTGCGCTCTGAATGGCACAATATTACTGGCATCTGAAAGGCACAATATTACTGGCATCTGAATGGCACAACAATTATGGCATATGTGTGTGTGTGGGGGGGGGGGGGGGGTAACATTGCGATGGATGGCAGGATTGCATGCAGGGGAGGGGGCAGGGTCCAGGGGGCCCAAGCAAATGCTTGCCCAGGGTCCAATCACTATTAAAGATGGCCCTGACCATCAGCATCCTGACAACTCACAGATACAGACCCCGAAATTAAAACAAGCCTTAATTACTATGCTCCTACATCTACCAGACACATGCTAGACTTCTAATTTATCCCAGTACCCTTCTTCAGTCTGTCTTTCAATCCAGTCTAGCACTGTTGAGGATTTTATGCTTCTGTGCTTACCTTAAAGGCATTTGAAAATCACAGATTCTGTGCCTGTTGTCAATACATTAACATAAATCTACATTATTTTTCACTTTTTGACAGTGTAGTTTTGCACTCATCTCTTTTCCTCTAATTTGCCTAAATTGGGAATTATTTGGTCGACCTTTCCTGCAATGTCAGCCTGTGTTATTAAGAGCTGGTATATTCAATCCTTGATTGTTTGTAATACTAATTAAGGTGAACAATAAAAATAATAATAAGGGCAGAATACATTCAGTGAACTGAAAACAGACAGAATGTTGAGTCGTAGAACAAACTGATTCGTTTTGGTGTCAGGATTGGTGGTTTTTCTCTTTGAGTAAAGCTGGAACTGATTTACTTACTTTCTTGAATGTCAACATATAAAAACACACAAAAAGGATGCTGATAATTGGTTTCAGTCAAGATACCATATAGGCATTTGTTCAATGCCAAAAAACAATAGAATTTTTACAGAATGTTATTTTGTCTGAAATTGCTAGAACGCCCTACTTTAATGCCATCAGTAGGGTCTGAATTGAAAGCTCCTTGAGTTCAGCTGAGTTGCTCTGAATCTGCTGCAAAAGCAATGACCTAAACAATCACCCAAGCGTTAAAAAAGCCAGCTGGTAACATGTGCCAGTGGGCATACAATCAACAAAAATACATCAATAAAATAAAATGGAAGTCAGCTCTAATCCAGGGAAGTCTATAGTGTTCTTGCTTCCCCCCTACCTCTTCTGTAGTGGGCAAATTAATTTTAAAAATGGCAGTTGCATTTATTTGTTCCTGTTTATTTATTTTTTCCACTTTAGCAGCTCAGGCTAAAAACAACTAGGATATCAGTGATATTCTGTCGGTGACCACCACTGCTATTCAACAAGGTCCTCTTGAAATAAAAGAAAGAAGTCGACTAGAGCATGAAAAGAACAATTTACTGCATGCACTTACATGCAGAAATGTATGATTCTAAGCCGTCAGCCTGCCAATTACTTCCAGACAGCGGCTGCAATGTTACATTTACAAAAATGACACTTTACACAGTTGATGTTTTAGAAATTTGGCTAGTGAAATGTATAGATAATAAAGGTATTGTTTTTAATGTTCATGCATGGCCTGTCCTGATTCAGTGACAGCAGGGTTTCATCAGTCCCTTTCTGTCCACGTTTGCTAGAAAAATATCCAGCATTTGAAGGTGTCAACTTGCCTGTTTCCCCATTCCATTCGTACTGTAAGAAACCTTGTAAGTTCTCATCATGTCTTATCAACAAGTTTATATTAAACGTGTAATTGAGAAGCAGAACTCTCGAAGATACATTCTCCATGGCACATTGAATATGTATCATGTGTGCCTTGGGGATCAGATCATTCACTGTAAACTGTATTCATTAATTCCCAACTTTCCCAGGATTAACATACTAAATGTTCTCCAATTTCAGGTGAGCCCTGTTATAACGCGGGGCTTGGGAGTCACACATTCACATCAAGATTCAAGCGGCCATTTTGTTTTAATGTGAATTTATAATTAGATCCGGTGCCTGCATGGCTGCATTGGTATTAACATGGGGGAGGAGTGGGGGGACTATTAACTAAAAAGTGAGGTGTAGATGAGATGAACATTTCATCACACCAATTAAACTATACATCATGCAGGGACAAATCTGGTGAGTTTAATTAACAGAGAAAAGTATCAGGTATGTCCCTGCACAAAGCATAGCTAAACTGGTCAGATGAAAAGTCCATCTCAGCTCACATTTTATTGAAATGCCTGCTATATGTTCATTTTAGCTACAAAAGCATGTAGTCCATATTCAGGTTAACATTAGAATTCTAAACAATGACACATGAAATATTATTATTAATAGAAATATTAGTTTTAATATTATTATTTATTACTCTATGTTACAAAACTTAGAAGACTTTAAAATGACACCAGTATGTGTTAAAAGGTTGACATTGTAGGTGGGGTAGACTAAATTTTTAAACATTTTGGGAAAGTGGAGGATTAATGTGGAGTGTGAGAACTGCATCAAAATGTGAAAAATGATGTAGATTTATGGTAATGTATTGACCAGGTGGAAAAGATGGATGCATGATTATTTCAGAAGCGGAGTATCGCACAGCTATGTGTAAACCAGGTACTGACTCATTATAGCGCTACCTTTACACTGCTGCAGTCCCGCTCACTCCATTTGATGTAAGCGTTGTCATCACAGCAAACCCCAACAACTCCAATGTTCTAACTGGTTTTTGATACAAAATCTATTGCTGCACTACTGACTGGACTCAGGTTCCATGTCAAACCCATTAGACACAGGGTTGTCTCTAATATTAATAGCAAGCTGGCCCAGCGTGAAGACCCCCAATACACCCCAAACCCCCTCATTGTCAGCTCGCAATCTCCTCCTTCCCTTTAAACAGCTCCCAATAACTCAACACCTCTCTCTTACCTAACCACATCTTATAAATGCAGGTTTCTTACTACCTCAGCCCCCAACATCTCACAGCTACTTCTTATCACAACACCCTCTACTTATCCATTCCACAATGTCACTCCTAATCTCAGCCCCTCATCTAATAACCCATCTACTGCTTCATTTCAGCACCCCTCTTTTGTGCACTCCATTTTCTCTCCCCCGATCTATGGCTACCATTACCACTTACACTGCATGCTTTCTCAGCTCCTTTATCCCTTTTACTACTACTTATCAGGCTTTGATCTCAGCAGCACATCTTCACTTCACATATATTCACCTTAGTGTGTACTGTTCTACTATGCACGCTTTGACTATAATGGTACTAGCTGGCACCCTGACTGGGTGTCTCCATAAGACAGCACTGGAACCAACAAAACCCTCTGGATATCACAATCTACCCCAATCACTAGATGATACCAGTGTGGAGGGAAAAAAGGAACTACATTTTTTGAAAAGTCACCCAGGTTTAAATACACAGAAGCTACAAGCTTTGGTACTATGGAGAGATCCCTACACCGCCCGAGAGATCCAGGACCACAATGTCAGCCCCTAGTAGGGCACCGGCTGGGATGAGGGGCTGGGGACAGGGAAAATTTATTGGGGGGGTTTGGTAGTGTGACAAGCGTTTGTGAAAAAGTGTGTGGGGGGAATAATTCCCACAACCCTGCTTCCCGTGACAGTAACATAACCGGTCATGTTCCTGGTTAAGTTAAGGTGACACTAACCTTTAAACCTATTTAAATGCAGTTATGTTTTTCTGGTAGTGGCTTAAAGTTTTTGAATAGGTGAAGGACATCTAGATCAGCGGTAACCCTTGATAAGCACATGTTGCAGTGCTTATATATTTACTTTCTTGATTAGACATAATCTTGCTTTAATGATGATCAATGTAGCTAGCTGTTTCTTCCATGAAATGTTGTTCACACAAACTGGGCTACCATCATCCCACTAGCACCACCTCATGTCCTATCACTTTCTAGTTCCTGGGTATTAGTGAGTCAAGGCCAGAGCTCTGTTTATAGCTGATGCAAAGATGAAAAATAAGAACTCAATGTATTGTTTGTATCAGTAGTAACAGAATCAGTGCTATGACTGGGACTCAAGGGCATCTGAACAAAAATATTAATAGTTTTATTTTCAAGCAGCAGAGGCTGACGTGGAGGGAAACCCTTATCACTTAAGCTCCACTAAGCCTAGTGTAGGATCCAAACCTGCTCAGGGCTGGTAGGAAAATCCAATTAATTGAAGACTACTCTTCTTATCTTCTCCTTAACTAAAGTGACCAGGTCTCCTATAAGTATTAATAGAGACATATAACTCTAAAAAAAAAACATCTTAGAGTGCAGAATTGAATTTAAAGTGGGACTAAACCTGTTTTCTCAGTCCATATCTCAGAACCATTAAAGAGAACCATTGGCCATGACCAATGATTGGGACATGCTGTACACACCTCCTGCTGGGACCAGATGAGCAATTTGTACATCTGCACAGCAATGAAGGAGAGAACCTTGATTGGATCTCTCTGCTTCCACGGAGCACTGCTCCTTCAAATGTCGACTCTCTTTCCAAGACTGATGGGCAATATCTTTTGACCTGTATATAATAATAGCTTTGTTCAAAAGGCAGTTTGAATAAGACATGATGAGGCAGGGCATTGTGCATGATTCCATTTATTTTTAGGCTTTAGTTCATCTTTAATGCAGCTCTGCAGTAGTTCCATAGCTGTCCCCATTAGAGTACACCTGGCCACATTAAAGCTGATCTTCTCTGTGCTGTGAACCCAAGACACTTGGTGATATTAAAGCTGAATCCAAGTTGTACTATCTGTAAATCTTACATGAACTAGTTGAAGATATGCAATATCATTTTACACTACATCTGCTCAATAAAGAGAGAACTGGAGGGAATTAAGATGGGAATTTCAAACTTTTGGCCAATGTAGCAGAGTTGGAAAAAAATCTTCAATGCAGCTGAATGGGAGAAATGTTCCATTTCAACTAATTTGTCCTTAAGTCGGAAATTCCCATCTCAATTTCCTTCAGTTCTCTTTGATGAGTAGACCCTTAAGGGTAACGCAGCCTGACATCTTTACAATCGTGAAGAGAAAATGTAGTGTTGTAACTCAGACAGAACATGTTTCAAGCTCCATATCTTAATATAATGTACAATTTGTTAGGCAGTGCTTCCTTAGTCACAGAGTCCATTAATATTTACTGCATTTCAAAATATGATGGAATCGACTCTGACTTGGTTACAAAAACAGCATGAAGTGTACAATAAATAATAATATTATTATTAGTAGAACAATTAGTCCTTGCAAAAGATTTAACAGTTGTAATCTTCATACTAAATAGAAACATTTTCAAAAACAATGAGAACAAATTGCCTAGTATGAAGCTTTTAGTTTAACCCCCTGAAGGGACTTTGTCACCTAAATATTGATTTCAGTGTGAAATAAAGCTTAAAGAAATCCATATTTGGTGTAAGCATTAAAGGTTGTTTAAATGTGTCTCATTCTTGGAATCACAGTTTGGTACAATTTGCAAATACAATTCTACAGCCAGGGTGCCACAGGAGTGCTAGGTTGAGGCTGAGCCAGCCTGGTCAGCATTGTCCCGATGTCTATTCTAGACATGTGCATTCGTTTTCGGAAGAATGCATTTTCGTCCGAAAATAGAATTTTCGTCCATTCGTCCGAAAAACGAATAACGAAAATGCTATGCTAACGAAAGCCGAATGGTTAATAAGCACTATTTGGTACTATTGGCATTCTATAAGCCGAAATAGAGTCGGTTTATAGAATACAATAGCATAGTACACTACATTCCATAAACCGACATAATAAACGACTTTCGGTTTATGGAATGCATGTAAGTCTATTGGCATTCTATAAACCGACTCTATTTCGGTTTATAGTACTATAGCACGAATGGACGAATGATTTTCGTTTATATTAAACCATTCGTTCATTTTCTTAGCTTTCTATAAACCGAAACATAGTCCCCAATCATACGTTTTTATGAATGGGAACTCTAGTTCGGTTTATAGAAAGCCCATAGTATTACATGTAATCCATAAGCCGAAAGTCTATAAACCGAAAGTTCGGTTTATAGGCTTTCGGTTTATAGGCTTTCGGTTTATGGAATACATGTAATCCTATTGCTATTCTATAAACCGAACGTTACTTTCTTAGATTTGTGCACACATCTGCAGTGTGTTCTGTGCTATTAGACTTGCCAGGTTTGGTGAATGTAGCCATAGAATATTTGGTATTATCAATTATTTGCCATTTTTCCGATTTTTTATTCAGGCTCCATGGACAGCAATGTAGAGGTACCAACTAAATGGGTTAGGCCTATGATTAAGCGTCTCCCAGAGTGAAATGCGTGACATAGCTGGCATGCTAGGGTCTCCATTTGCCATGTATTTGGGATTTTCTACATATTTTTTGCAGTTTCCTGTTTTATGCCGGTGGATTTAAATAAAAATGAAACTACATTTTTTATTGCAGGAGGGCACCTGTCCCATTTTTCTCTATGTTTTGGGTGAGCGGCAAAGGATTCCAGATGGTGGCAGCTCCGTGGAGTGGGAGGTGTGTGTCACTAATGACACACACTTCCCAACTGCTTGTCCTTTTCTTTTTTCCTGTGGAGCCAGATTGCCACATCCCTGTGCACAGAGCCAGATTTCCCCCACATCCCTGTGCACAGAGCCAGATTTCCCCCACATCCCTGTACACAGAGACAGATTTCTGCCACATCCCTGTGCACAGCACCAGATTGCCCCACATCCCTGTGTACAGAGTCAGATTTCCCCCACATCCCTGTGTACAGAGCAGGGCCGGCGCCACCAGTAAGGCGACTTAGGCAGCTGCCTAGGGCGCATCTTAGCTGGGGGCGCCGGAACCCTGTGTCAAAAAATAAATAAATCCTCCCCCTTACTTACCTCATCGCTGCTGTTCTGTCTCCGGTGGAGGTCCGTGACTGTGAGGGAAGCGTTGTGCGCTCCCCTCCAGCCAATGCGCATTCAATATAGTTTGTTTAAACAAACTTTATTGAATGCGCATTGGCTGTAGGGGAGCGCACAATGCTTCCCTCACAGCCACAGACAGGCAGATGAGAGCACCGGGAGAGCAGCAGCAAGGAGGTAAGTAAGGGGAAGGATCCTGGCATACTGTGGGGGTAAATCATATTGGGTGGCTAAATCCTGGCTGGCATATTGTGGGGGAAAATCCTGGCATATTGGGTCGCTAAATCCTGGCTGGCATATAATGGGGGAAAATCCTGGCATATTGGGTGGCTAAGTCCTGGCTGGCATATTGTGGGGGAAAATCCTGGCATATTGGGTGGCTAAGTCCTGGCTGGCATATTGTGGGGGAAAATCCTGGCATATTGAGAGGCATAATCCTGGGATATTGAGAGGCATAATCCTGGGATATTGAGGGGCATAATCCTGGGATATTGAGGGGCATAATCCTGGCATATTGTGGGGGAAAATCCTGGCATATTGAGAGGCATAATCCTGGGATATTGAGAGGCATAATCCTGGGATATTGAGGGGCATAATCCTGGCATATTGAGGGACATAATCCTGGGATATTGAGAGGCATAATCCTGGGATATTGAGAGGCATAATCCTGGGATATTGAGGGGCATAATCGTGGGATATTGAGGGGCATGATCTTGGCATATTGAGAGGCATAATCCTAGCATATTGTGGGGCATAATCCTGGCATATTGAGGGGCATAATCCTGGCATATTGAGAGGCATAATCCTGGGATATTGAGGGGCATAATCCTGGGATATTGAGGGGCATAATCCTGGGATATTGAGAGGCATAATCCTGGGATATTGAGGGGCATAATCCTGGGAAATTGAGGGGCATAATCCTGGCATATTGTGGGGGAAAATCCTGGCATATTGAGGGGCATAATCCTGGCATAATGAGGGGCAAAATCATGGCACATTGAGAGGCTAAGTCCTGGCATATTGGGGGGCAAAATCCATTGGTGTTTGTCTCCAGTCCCCAGAGCCAGACCAAGAGCCAGACTGCAGCCAGAGACCAGATTATCTTAATGTCCTGGTGGTAAGTAGACAATTCAATATGTTTTATCTTTAGTTGTTTTAGTTGTTATTAATACTACATTGTAAACTAATTTACTTCACATTTAAAGGACACTATAGTCCCAGAACCACTACAGTTTAATGTAGTGGTACTGGTGTCTATAGCCTGTCGCTGCAGAGAAAAGACACTGTGCAGTACTGGTGTTAAAGGAGCACTATAGTGCCAGGAAAAACAAATTAATTTTCCTGGCACTATATAGTCCTTAGGAGTGGGGCACCATCGTGTCCCCCTCCCACTGGGCTGAAGGGGTTAAAAAGCTGGGAACTTTCCCCCCAGATCCTCCTCTCAGCTGCGAATGTTTTTTTTTTTTTTTTGGATGTTCCGCGTCCTCCCACTGTAATTTTCACAGTGAGAATCACGGAAGCACCTCTAGCGGCTGATAATGTGTGTGTGTGTGTGTGGGGGGGGGGGGGGGGGGGGGGGGATTGCCACAGAGCCAGATTTCCCCCACATCCCTGTGCACAGAGCCAGATTTCCCCCACATCCCTGTGCACAGATCCAGATTTCCCCCACATCCCTGTGCACAGAGCCAGATTTCCCGCCCATCCCTGTGCACAGAGCCAGATTTCCCCCACATCCCTGTGCACAGAGACAGATTTCCGCCACATCCCTGTGCACAGAACCAGATTGCCCCACATCCCTGTGTACAGAGTCAGATTTCCCCCACATCCCTGTGCACAGTGCCAGATTTCCCCCACATCCCTGTGTACAGAGCCAGATTTCCCACACATCCCTGTGCACAGGGCCAGATTGCCCCTCTGTGCACAGAGCCAGATTATCCCCACATCCCTTTGCACAGAGCCAGATTACCCCTCTGTGCACAGAGCCAGATTATCCCCACATCCCTGTGCACAGAGCCAGATTTCCCCCACATCCCTGTGCACAGATCCAGATTTCCCCCACATCCCTGTGCACAGAGCCAGATTTCCCCCACATCCCTGTGCACAGAGTCAGATTTCCCCCACACAGGAGAGGGCTGGCAGCCTTAGGCCTGGGGGCAAATCCAGTCAAGTGGCCCATTGCACCATCAAATCGCCTCCCCATCCACGGCCATCTTTTCCTTGTTTTATAACGAATATTGCCAGGATTTTCCCCCACAATATGCCAGGATTTTACATTTAATATGCTAGAATTTTCCCTTACAAAATGCCAGGATTATGCCCCTCAGTATGCCAGGATTATGCCCCTCAATATGCCAGGATTATGCACCTCAATATGCCGGGCTTTAGACACCCAATATGCCAGGATTTTCCCCTCAATATTCCAAGATGATGCCCCCTCAATATGCCAGGATTTTCCCCTCAATATGCCAGGATTATGCCCCTCAATATGCCAGGATTTAGACACCCAATATCCCAAAATTTGGGCACCCCCCCTACCCACGTTGCACACCTACGACATGACCCATAACCCACGTTGCACACCAGGACATGCCCCATCACCACATTTACATGCCTCCATCACCCCATTACATACACATTTCCAATATTATTTGCCATTAATATTTCCCAGCCAATTTGCCCAATAATATTCCAAGGTTATCTGCCATTTAATATGCCCCTGCTAATTTGCACAATATGCCAGTGTTAATTGCCATTTAATATTCCCCAGCCATTTTGACCAATATGCCAGTCTTATTCTGCCATTTAATATTCCCCAGACGATTTGTCCAATATGCCAGTGTTATTCTGCCATTTAATATGCCCCAGTAAATTTGCCCAATAATATTCCAGTGTTATTTGCCATGTAATATTCCCCAGCCAATTTGCCCAATAACATGCCAGTGTTATTTGCCATGTAATATTCCCCAGCCAATTTGCCCAATAATATGCCAGTGTTATTTGCCATGTTATATTCCCCAGCCAATTTGCCCAATAATATGCCAGTGTTATTAGCCATGTTATATTCCCCAGCCAATTTGCCCAATAATATGCCAGTGTTATTAGCCATGTAATATTCCCCAGCCAATTTGCCCAATAATATGCCAGTCTTATTTGCCATGTAATATTCCCCAGCCAATTTGCCCAATAATATGCCAGTGTTATTTGCCATGTAATATTCCCCTGCCAATTTGCCCAATAATATGCCAGTCTTAATTGCCATGTAATATTCCCCAGCCAATTTGCCCAATAATATGCCAGTGTTATTTGCCATGTAATATTCCCCAGCCAATTTGCCCAATAATATGCCAGTGTTATTAGCCATCTAATATTCCCCAGCCAATTTGCCCAATAATATGCCAGTCTTATTAGCCATGTTATATTCCCCAATAATATGCCAGTCTTATTTGCCATGTAATATTCCCCAGCCAATTTGCCCAATAATATGCCAGTCTTATTTGCCATGTAATATTCCCCAGCCAATTTGCCCAATAATATGCCAGTGTTATTTGCCATGTAATATTCCCCAGACAATTTGCCCAATAATATGCCAGTGTTATTTGCCATGTAATATTCCCCAGCCAATTTGCCCAATAATATGCCAGTGTTATTAGCCATGTAATATTCCCCAGCCAATTTGCCCAATAATATGCCAGTGTTATTAGCCATGTAATATTCCCCAGCCAATTTGCCCAATAATATGCCAGTGTTATTAGCTATGTAATATTCCCCAGCCAATTTGCCCAATAATATGCCAGTGTTATTTGCCATGTAATATTCCCCTGCCAATTTGCCCAATAATATGCCAGTGTTTTTTGCCCCCCCCCCCCCCTCTTTCCCATCTCTTACCTTTTTCCCTGGTGGCTAGTGGCAGGACTTCCCTGATGGCTAGTGGCAGGAGGACTTCCCTGGTGGCTAGTGGCAGGAGGACTTCCCTGGTGGCTAGTGGCAGGACTTCCCTGGTGGCTAGTGGCAGGAGGACTTCCCTGGTGGCAGGCAGCATGGTCCCTCCATGCTGCCTGTTTGGCCTCCCGGCGGTTGTGCAGACAGGTCACGTGATCGGCGCGCGTCTGACGTCAGAGCGCCGATCACGTGACTGTCGGCACTTCCGTGTCACACTGCACGGGGAGCCGAACAGGCAGCACGGAGGTTTCTCTGTGCTGCCTGTTCGGCTCCCCGTGTAGTTTTGCAGGCAGAGCGGAGGTGAGAGGGGATCTTCCGATCCCTTCTCACCTCCGTCTCTGTCTGCAAGCGCGTTTTTTTGTTTTTTTTTAAACACTGGCCCAGCGGCCGTGTTTTACAAACATTAGGGCGGCCTGGGGGGCAATTGCCTCCCTGCCCCCCGGCCAAGCCCGCCCCTGCCCCCACAACCCTGTGCACAGAGACAGATTTCCGCCACATCCCTGTGCACAGAACCAGATTGCCCCACATCCCTGTGTACAGAGTCAGATTTCCCCCACATCCCTGTGCACAGTGCCAGATTTCCCCCACATCCCTGTGTACAGAGCCAGATTTCCCACACATCCCTGTGCACAGGGCCAGATTGCCCCTCTGTGCACAGAGCCAGATTACCCCTCTGTGCACAGAGCCAGATTATCCCCACATCCCTGTGCACAGAGCCAGATTGCCCCTCTGTGCACAGAGCCAGATTATCCCCACATCCCTGTGCACAGTGCCAGATTTCCCCCACATCCCTGTGTACAGAGCCAGATTTCCCACACATCCCTGTGCACAGGGCCAGATTGCCCCTCTGTGCACAGAGCCAGATTATCCCCACATCCCTGTGCACAGAGCCAGATTGCCCCATGTTCTTTTGCACAGCACCAGATTGCTCCCTGGTGATCTAATGGGGGCAGACTGGATTACTGTACAAGCAGGACAGGGCAGTGAGAGAGGATGTATCAGGATAATCCTACTATCCATACTCCATTAGAGAATATTTCCCATGGTTATCAGTCCTCTTTTCTCTTCTTCTTCCAGTAAAACGTGTTTAGTTAAAGATGCAGTGTTTACTCACATTAACCTTGTAATATGTAATATTGTAAACAACAAATAGACATATGTATGGTTCTCCTAGTGGTAATAAGCCACTGCACTTATGGTGAAGGAGCAATGAGGAGGTTAATGGTGTTTTCATTGGCATCGTTCATTAGCTACTTCATATCCGTGTAATCGGAGGTGTGATATTTTGGGGCGTTTAACAGCTATCCATCACGCTATCCAAATACCACCTGGAAGTGAATGAGTTAATGTCCTTTGTATTATTTACCACCGATTAATTTCTATGGGAACTGCTTATCTCCTTTATGTTTCCCTGGAAAGCTCCCACACTAAACATATTAAACCAATTGGCTGTGATGAGCAGTAGGCACTGTTTTGGAAGAGAAAAGACCCCTCTCCTTTCATCACAGGTATCCAGTAAATTTATGTCAGAGTCTTTCTCAAGAGAAAGAGCATCACCTTTCCATTTGAAAGTGCTGACAAAAATTACAAAATAAAGTGCCTTAATGATCCCTATGTACCCCATATAGCTCTATCAGGGAGCAGACATGTTGTTTAGAATCTTAGGTCAGGTATTCCTCCATCTTGGTTTAGCTGAAGGGGTTAGAAAGGAAAAGTGCTGAAGTAAAGTATTCACAGGCGTCAAAATGGAAACAAAGTGTGCTGAAATGGGTTAATAATGACTGAAGAAGGGAGTGCTGTGATCCAGGCAGACTGAGAAGATGAATGGTTGAATTGTAGGAAAAAGAAGACGTGATAGGGTAATGATTTAAGGAAAGGGGTGCTGAGATTGCACTAAAATGGACTTGCCATCATAAGTAGGGAAATGCTGGTACAGGAGGACTCTTGGAGGTGGAATGGGACTCTTCGTCGCCGGGCTTTCCTCGTTTCCTCACAGACTGTTCAGCACCGGACAGTTTGGCGCAGCTGATTTGTCATAGCGCCCTGATTTAGGTTTATTTTAGGATTAGTATTAGGGTTAGCATTAGTGTTAGGAGTTTCGTTTTGCGTTAGTACTGGGTTAGGGGTTGCTTTTACGTTTAGTACTAAGGTTAGTATTTGGTCTTGGGGTTCTGTTTATGAATCATTGTTGACAGATCAGCTCCAAAACGGCCAAGCTGAACTGTCAGCATGGTAATGTCCCAAATGAAACTGACAAAAGTATAGCGTGGTGGAGAACAGTCCCTTGAAGGAGGCACAGATGAAGGAAGAGTGGTGGAACTGATGTAAAAAAAGATTTGCCACCCAACCACAGTGTAATATGCATATGAAGCCAGTGATAAAGCTAACCTGTGAATCAAGTCAATAAATTGAGGCTCAACATCAGGGGAGCTTAGTTCACATAAGTTGGCATGCCAAAGGTTACCTGTGGTACACAGCTCCTATAATTATCTCTCATCCTCCTGTCTGTCAGAGCATCATGTTATTCTTAGGATGGGTATACTGTTTTATTTTATTTAATTTTTCTAATGTGTTCTTGATATCTTTTACACTGTTTGTTAGCTAAATATGTGTATTCCCAAAGGACAAAATCTCTTAACCCAGGTTCAATCAACCAGTTAGTTATTTGGGCCATATATTTGTCGAATTTTAATATTTAATCAACTTCAGACCCAAGTCCCTATTTGTTGATACTATGTCTCCCAGCTTAATAAAATCTTTAGAGACCAAACATTTTTATATAATATCTTGCTTTTATACATAAACCTAGTTTTATTAAAACTTTGTTTTTTAAGATGGCCCATTCATATTATTTAGTTCTAATATACTGGATGGTTGCCTTTATTAACCCCTTCCCGACGTTGGGACGTTCTATGCCGTCCTGACTTTAAGTGCCTTAAAGTCGTTAGGATGGCATAGTACGTCCTGTACTAAACAGCTCATCGCGGCTCCCTGCAATGAGCTGTTTTCGGATCCCGCTGCAGGCAAAGCGAGCACTGGCTACATTTTGCTAAATTGCGCTGTGCCCGAACTTCCGGGTTCAGGCACGCCTCCGTGATGTCCGGAGGTCTCGCGATTTTTTGGCAGGGATCCACATCATGGAACACTCTGGTAGAGACCCGATCAGGGTCTTAATAGACCCTCTATTAAGACCCTGATCGGGTCTCTACCAGAGTGTTCCTGGCTACCGATCACCTTGTAATCGGTGGCCAGGAACAAATCGTGACGTTTTGGTGCTTGCGTCGTTTGGGACGCAAGCACCATGCGTCACGAAGGGGTTAATGCACATATTTGGTATAGTGTGTTATTGTATTGCTTTTAAGATAAAGCACTATGTCCTCCGTTTCTCTCCTATTATTTTTTTCGCATATATATATGAGCTGTAAAGCTCATGAAGCGACTGGAAGACTGAACTACAAAAAAGAACTTGAAATCACACGAGACACGGGAATATGACGAACGTGGAAGTCAGAACCTGTAAATTGAGACCAACGATAAAAGTGCCATTCTGAAGCAGGGAGTCCAGACGCCTGGTCGAAGCTCATGAGGAGCGAAACGCGTAGCGATCTGGACTCTACCTGCTTTTATGTTATATATGTATGTTTGTTTTTATTTAAAGTATATTTTAAAGTAAATACTGTTTGTACCTGCTGGAAGGAGCATCGTCATAACGGTCGTGTGGCGCCCACTCCAAGTGACACCAAGATCCTCCATGTAAGCAGCTACTATTTTTCATTAAATTTGTATCACTTTTTCCTACTAATTGGATGTTTGTTGCATTTCTTTGAGAACAACACCTCCGAAGTCTGACTACATCAAGACCCTTCTGAAGTGCCTTTTTATCTCTGGGAGTCTGTAAGTGCATCCCCTTGAGGGGGACAAACAGAATCTCCCTGTTCTTTGGATAAGAGATCCACACACACTTTAATCTCTTACAGAGATTCACCAGTATATATATACTCACTAAAAAGGTGTATTATTGTCACAGTTTGCTCCTAAGCGCACTTTTTGTTTTTTATGTATTTGTCTAGAGCATCATGGGTAGCTTAGTTCGTGAACGGAACGAGTGATGACATCCACAGAAAAAAAACAGGAACCATATTCAAAGATCATGTAGAATATAGTAAATGTCTCAAAAGAGACAGGGATATTTGAGGAAAGAACATGGGGGGAAGAACATGGCGTAAAACTGCGCAGACGACATACAAAAAAGGGATTTAATGTTAGAACGACACTCACAAATAAGGTGTGCAAAAAGAGACTTTCTCAGTTTGCAATAAAAGTGTTTAAAACAACGTGTTTTACCATCACAGGATCCCAGAAGACCATACAGCAGGGGTGTCAAAGTTTGTTCTGCAGTGGGCCACTTCACCGTAAATGTATGTGTGCGTGGGCTGCATTCATGTTTCCCTGAAAGAAAATGTATATATATATATATATATATATATATATATATATATATATATATATATATATATGTAAATACATACAAATATACATATGTGTGTGGATATATATATATACACATATATATTTCAGTCACACTTACAAACACACACATTCCCACCAAAGTCACACTTCCACACACACACATTCACACAAAGTCACACTTTGTAGCAGAAGGTAGGTGTTTCTGCAATGACTTCCCAGGTATTGTGATCAGGAATATAGGTTACATTGTGCAGAGGGTCCCACGTGGTGGTATCCAACAGCCAATATTGACAAATCAGGAATTCAGACAATGCAGAGGAGATTTCCATCCCTAAGGTTTCGTTGAAGAGATTTCAACTTTTTCAGGGGACTTAAGGGCAGAAAAAACTCCTAGCTTAGTATGGCAGTTCAGAGGACTGTGGATGGTGAGAACACACAAGGGTTTTCTGACTAGAGAGTTGGGGAACCAAGATGTTTAATTAATAGAGGGGCCCAAAGATTTCTAGCATCAACCTTCTCCTTGCATTATAGTAGGAGTGGAACTGCACCTCTATACTGATAACAATCCCAATATGTATTTTTTCTATACTGTGGGAATGTACCTCCCTTTCACCATGTACTGTGACCTTCACCTTTCTTTCAGAGCATGCTTTCTTATAATTCTGTAAATATGGAAATAGGACCTCCCTTTTACTTGTCCTGTTTCCTATGCCGTCTATTTTATAACCATTTGTTATTGTATTCTGTGTGCTCTGCAGGTAGATCCTGCCTTTCCTTGTATTGTTTCTGACTTCTCTCTGATTGGGCATCTCCTATTCTATATTCTTTGCTCTGGGGGTATCTTCTTGTCTCACACCCTTTCTATTTTCTATATATCTTCTTTTTCTGCATGTAATGTCCCAAACCCACTATTTTTTGTCCATCTCCTTCCATCTTGTCACATTTTTTGTTTATATTTCCCATCCCTTCCCCTGTTCTCTTTCTAGTTATATCCTTGGTATTGCTCACCCTGTCTGTATTTTTCTACTTTCTGGTCAGGTTAAGTTCTGTGGGATTGGAACCTATTTCTTTGTGTGTCCATCTACCTGTCAAAGAAGTCAAACTAGCTCAGACAAGCATCCCTGCTCAGCTTCAGTATGTACCAGAGATGGCTAGGATCTGGTACTACAAGGTGCTGAGGACCTCAATTCCCATGATCAGCTGAGCAAATGTCTAGCTTAGGATCATGGGAACTGTAGTTTACCGTTTAACTGTAGTAACCCTGAACCAAAGGTTAGTAGTCATCACTAGTGTATATTTCAATTTTAAGCAAACACAATTTAGGGAATAGAGTGCAGTTATATACTTCAGTATTATTTGACAGACATCAATAAAGAGGAGAGGGAATGCAGTGGTGATCTGACAAGATTTAAAGAGGGGGTGGGATTCTGAGTACCTCCCCACTGAAATCCACACGCCTGCAGTTCAAAAGCATGGGGATCACTTGCTTAAAAAGTCCACTGGCAGAAAGCACTGGCTGGCTCTTTTGTTCCCCACAAAGGGCCTCAAGAGAACTGTGTTAGGAGGGAGGAGGGTGGTGGTGGGACCTAGGAGCTGCTGGTTCAGTGAACACACACACTCACACACACTCACACGGATGGGTCTTTAGGAGCAAGGGGGATGCTGACATTTTAATGCATGTGCAAAATGGTGCAAACGTGCCCCCAATTGTCCCAGTGAGGAGTGACTGAGCCCCCCTGTCTGTCTGGCTTTCTTTGTGTGACTACACTCTCCAGACTGCTCTCATCTTGCTGCAATCCTGCTGATATTTTTTTGGGAAACACTATAAAGTGACTCCAATGGCACAAGGAGGCTGCAGCTGGTCCTTTGGATTGGCACTGGGACTTGTTATGTCCATCTTGGGTAAGTGACATCCCCTGGTCCCTCTCAACTCATGCACTTGTGATTTCAGTAATTTTTCAGAACCTTACATCATGTCTGTTGTTATAGCTAGTCATCCACAGTAACAGTGGTAAAACCACCGGACATGAGATATTAGTTTTTGGTCCAAAGATCTTGCAATCAGTATGTAGGAATTAAAGGAGAGCATACACTAAATACAATACTTTGCCCTATGTGTTTCTATAGCAGAACAATCTGTGTATTTGGAGGATTATTCAATGCAGCAGAAAATAATTATTATTGTATAGAGAAAGTTGTATACTGTTGTTGCACACTGATTAAATGTTAACAATACACCCCGTGGTTTTATGTACTGTTATTTTGCATTGTATTTTGCATGATGTAAACGGGATTATCACACACCCATGCTCTGTCACTGACTGTCCTTTCGTATGTAGCCCACTCTGTAACCTTTTGCACTGCAGTATTTTCCAATAAAAGACCCCCAATGCAGTCGTAGGTAAGCGATGCCATTCCACTTGTTATGGACTACTATTCACAGGATGCTCAGCCAGACAAGTGTCTTGCAATGTGGCTTGTGAACTGCAATCCACAACAGCTGGCGTGCCAGAGCTTGGCCATCACTGCCCCAATGATTTTGAGAGCCTTGGTATCCTGTTGCCATGACAGCCTCATCATAACATCTCTTTGTAGTAAGGCTGGAGAGGGCTGTGCATTGTCTCCCATCCGGGTGTGTAACACTGTCTAGTATCAGAGCACATGGCTGTGTCAACAAGTCTCCCAGCAGCAGGGAATTGTGCCAAATGGCAATAAATTACCGCAAAACGGGTCACACAGCAGGCTGCATGTCTCTGCGTCTTAACCCATTCGGTATGGAAGAAACTTCACTATAATACAAGGGAAAGACATTAACCCCCGCAGTGCCAAGACTACTAACAACCTTGTGGCTTTATGGATCACCATACAGTTTTCATTGCAGTGTAGTGTGCATAACATACTATTCTTTATACTGGTGTGTATACCTGTTTATGTAGATGCAGGGCGTGCAATTCTTACACACTATATAAATCAAGACAGCTAATTTGGTGTTTATTTTTTTAAAAATTATTATTATTACTATTATTACTTGTGCAGGCTATCCCCTAGTGTATATTCACACCAGCATGTCTCCGAGTACAACAGATGGCTCCTCTATATATGACTCTGGGTGCAGTATCTTTGTTTTGTGCTGAATGAATATATATATATATATATATATATATATATATATATATAAAATTTATATATGTATACACACGCGCACTATATATATATATATATATATATATATATATATATATATATATATATATATATATATATATAATAAATGTATGTATATACCGGTATATACATTTGCTGGATGCATTGTGCCTGCGCACTGTGAGGCGTGTTGAGATTATTTTCCTTATAAATGGACTTCTATTGTGTGATAGGAAATAGTCTCAGGTTGTGATAGACTGTATAATTGGGAATACTAAATAGTATTTATTCAGCATTTGCTTGCAATCATCCCTCTATATAACTATAATTAATACAAAAATAAATATTACCTCCTGTTGAAATGAAAATAATATTTTGTATTATAAAATTTGTATTTATTACCAAATTTGGGGCTAGGTTCTGTTACCTTTTATCGCTAGAAAAGGGATGCAGCCCTCCAATGGACATACTTATTGGCAGACACTGCAACCTCTGCAGAGATAACTCACTGTCTCGCTGATTAAAGAGACTGGTGGTGAATAAGGTAGTCCAGGCTGTATTATTTCTCTGCAAGGTGTAACTGATCTCGCTATTTGGGCTGTTAAATAGTTAAAATTGTCTGAGATAAGTTAGATTTAGACCAGTGTCAGTTCCACCCATTCTCCTGCCCCTAGTGGCTAGGTAAAGAATCACAAGAACACAAAAGCTTCCTCCTGCCCTTGATTTTGTATCACACACCTGCTCCAGGGCCATCGATCGTGATTGTTATTATGAGCGAGGGACCTGCAGGGGTGTGTGACCTTGAGCGAATTCCGGAACAAAATGTTCTCTTGAAGATTGTTTAAAAAAAAAAAAAAATCAGCATGATGGTGACTTTAAAGGTCAGGACGGTTCTCATTTATCAGATGTGTGATCAAGCCATCTAATGTGTTACAGTGAATTAAAATAACATGTTGATGTTTGTTCAAATATTTTATTGGTCTGGAATTACTAGAGCCAACTTTCTCTCTTGTGCCTCTTGGGTGAACTTTACTTCGATAATTCATAATATTAATATTTATATGCAATATACTATTGCAGTGAAATCATGGTAAACAAATGGTATTTATCCAGCCAATCCAGAAAGCCATTAATATTAGACCCATCAGCCAATATAAAGAAAGAGATCAGTTGGGAGGATCTGAATAAACAATGTTTCACACTTTGTATTAAAAAAAATGTAGCTTGGTGTAGCTGCAAAAATGGCATATCTTATAACAATGTATCTAAAAATACACTGAGGACTAAGACAGGACTTACTATATCCCAATTACTGCAGCTCTCAAACCACCAGGAAGATCATTTCACCATGATCTCCATTGCTAACAAGAGACTTGACTTATTATTACACTCCACCAAATACTGGTTGTTTTAACTTTTGGGAATAAAAGTTCATTTATAAGAAGAAACTGGAGTGATGTTAGTGGGGTAGCTGGACAGATAGACAACCTGGATAAGTTGTCCAACTCAGATATTAATGCTCGACTTCTGCAGTTCTATTCTCAGTTCACCTTTATGAGTTTACCAGTGAGATATCTCAGTGGGCTAATGCTCCATCTGTAGACATTGTTCAACCCATAGTATAATGCTGTATAGCATGACTACCATTAAATTTGTAATAGTAACATCTCCTGGCTGATGGGCAGCAACCCCCCCCCCCCCCCCAAAAAAAAAAAACTAGAGAATATCTGAATGAACCTTGCCTGGTTAAACACTTAGTTATTATTATTTGAAACAGTAGAATAATCATGGACTGCAATGTAGACTCAGTTTAGCAGCTCTAGGAAAACTCACAGCTAGTGTCTTGTTAACAAGTTGCCAGAAGGCAATATGGGGAAGGTCTCCATTGGTTTCATAATGAACTTCAAAACAGAGCAGTCTTACCAGCATTGTAGGCCCTGGCCAAAGCAATGCACATTGGGTGGGATGGAGGTGGATGGCGCCTCATCTAACAATATCTGCTATGGTTAGTTCATCCATTAATAAACAGGGAGATTTGCCCAAATATGTCTTTCTCCTTACTGCTGCCCAGGGCCATCTTTAATATTGATTGGACCCTGAGCAAGCATTTGCTTGGGCCCCCTGGACCCTGCCCCCCACCCTGGCATGCAATCAGGCCCTCCATCACAATATTCCCCCACCAAAAATAAAAACGCACACAAATAGGCACAGAAACAATTGGACTTTTACTGCAGTGTATAAAATGTGTATAATAAGTGTATAATTGCAACGTAAACTGTATAAATGGTTCAAAATGTGTATATATATATATGACTGCAATATGTATGACCTTCTTACTATGCAACACATACATATGTTCATATATATTTATAAATATCTATACTATCTCTCTCTCTCCCTCTCTCTCTCTTTGCCCCACAGAACATACCACAGTGTAACTTTTTCCCACAGAACTGCCCCTGCATAACAATCCAAAGTGTCAATATCCCCCATAGTACATGTTATTTTGCCCCACAGAACATGCCACAGCATCACTTTGTCAATTAAAATAAGCCACTGTCAGGTAACAATCAACATGCCACAGTCACTTTGTCATTAACATAAGTAACAGTTTGTCTATTAAAATATGCCTCCATTTGTCCATTAAATATGCCACAGTTTGCCCATTAATATGCCACAGCCATTTTGCCCATTAATATGCCACAACCAATTTGTCCATTAATATGCCAGTATTATTGTGTCATGAAGGTGCCAGTTTTATTGTCCAATGTATGCGGCTTGCCGTAAAAAAAATAATTCAGCAGTGCAATGTGCTGCGAAGAGGATGTGCAAGGGCAGCTGCTTTGGGCCCCCCAGGAATAACTGGGCCCGGGGCAGCTGCCCCGTTTGCCCCATGTTAAAGACGGCCCTATTGCTGCCTTCTTGAAGCTGAAAAATAACCACATTACCAGCTGTCGATCAGTGTCACAGTTATGGCATTAAACATGCAGCCAAAAGAGTGAAAACAGAAAACTAGCCATGCCCTCATTTAGTTGGGCCAGATATTTTGGATGGGCAGCGGCTTTTTATACAAAGTCATCCAGCGACTCCATATAATAATAACAGAGGAGGTCTGGAGGACTTCAGATCTTTGGTGCCGTCAACGCAGGGTGGGTGTCGTGTAGAATGTGATCACATTACTCTGCCTCCCAAGTTTTTGAATGAAACGTCCAGTCCTGATTGAGATCTGGGTGGGTCCTGTGAGTGCAGTCAGCATGCTGGGTAATTCCTGTGAGTGCAATTAGCATGTTGGGTTTAATCCCAGGTGCCATCTGGATGCTGGGTTAAGTCCTGTGGGTACAATCAGCATGCTGGGATAAGTCTTGTGACTGCAATCAGCATGCTGGAGTAAGTCATGGGTGCCATCTTTGTGCTGGGGTAAGTCCTGGGTGCTGGAGTAAGTCCTGGTGGCCTCTGGGTGTTTGGGCAAATCCTGGGTACCATGTGGGTTCAGGGGTAACTCATGTGAATGCTATGTGGGTGCAAGAGTAAGTCCTGTGTGCCACCTGAATGCTGAGGCAAGTCCTGGGTGCTGGGGTAAGTCCTTTGAGTGCAGTCTGTGAGCTGTGGTAAGTTATGCATGCAATCTGGTTGCTGGAGTAAGTCCTGGGTATAGTGTGGCAAGTGATATGGGGGCAGTATGACACCGTGGCAAGTGCTGTGGGGCAATGTGACGCAGGGGGATTATGTGACAGTGTGGCAATTGCTGTGAGGCATTTTGACACTGTTTATTCATTTGTAAAGAATAACTTAAAAAACAAAAACAAAACAGCATTAAACTAGAGGTGTCACCTATAATCAGGACAATAAAATCAATACTGACTGGACCTGTCTAACTATATTTTGATGGAAGCTATGGAGTACCACTTAAAGAATAATTATCTGCATGGGGAACCATACATTGATTAGAGCTGTTCTGCACAACTGATTGTGAGCTAACTGCATGCAGATGGGAGCTATACTGTACCACATCTGTGCACTGCTATAACTATAGACTGCGTTTTACTATACCACTGCCTATAGTAACAAATATCCTTGCACTGACAGTATAAGCAATGTTTAAGTTAACACAATTCCTGGAACAGATTAAATGCCAAAAGAAGCAACAAAACATAGAAACACAGAATGTGTTGGCAGATAAGAACCATTCGGTCCATCTAGTCCAGGGGTCCTCAAACTTTTTAAACAGGGGGCCAGTTCACTGTCCCTCAGACCGTTGGAGGGCCGGACTATAGTAAAAACAAAAACTATGAACAAATTCCTATGCACACTGCATATATCTTATTTTGAAGTGAAGAAACAAAACGGGAACAAATACAATATTTAAAATGAAGTAAAGTTAAATCAACAAACTTACCAGTATTTCAATGGGAATAGTGTGCCAGTCAGATGCCCAGGGATATTATGCCAGTCAGAGTCCAGTAATATTATGCCATTCAGAGCCCAGTAATATTATGCCAGTCAGAGCCCAGTAATATTGTGCCAGTCAGATGCCCAGTAATATTGTGCCAGTCAGATGCCCAGGAATATTATGCCAGTCAGATGCCCAGGAATATTATGCCAGTCAGATGCCCAGGAATATTATGCCATTCAGATGCCCAGGAATAGTGTGCCATTCAGATGCCCAGGAATATTATGCCATTCAGATGCCCAGGAATATTATGCCATTCAGATGCCCAGGAATAGAGTGCCAGTAAGAGCCCAGGAATATTATGCCAGTCAGATGCCCAGGAATATTATGCCAGTCAGAGCCCAAGAAAATTATGCCAGTCAGATGCCCAGGAATAGTGTGCCAGTCAGATGCCCAGGAATATTATGCCATTCAGATGCCCAGGAATATTATGCCATTCAGATGCCCAGGAATATTATGCCAGTCAGATGCCCAGGAATAGTGTGCCTGTCAGATGCCCAGGAATATTATGCCATTCAGATGCCCAGGTATAGTGTGCCAGTCAGATGCCCAGGAATATTATGCCATTCAGATGCCCAGGAATATTATGCCATTCAGATGCCCAGGAATATTATGCCAGTCAGATGCCCAGGAATAGTGTGCCTGTCAGATGCCCAGGAATATTATGCCATTCAGATGCCCAGGTATAGTGTGCCAGTCAGATGCCAAGGAATATTATGCCATTCAGATGCCCAGGTATAGTGTGCCAGTCAGATGCCAAGGAATATTATGCCATTCAGATGCCCAGGAATAGAGTGCCAGTAAGAGCCCAGGAATATTATGCCAGTCAGATGCCCAGGAATAGTGTGCCTCTCAGATGCCCAGGAATATTATGCCATTCATATGTCCAGGAATATTATGCCATTCAGATGCCCAGGAATAGTGTGCCAGTCAGATGCCCAGTAATAGTGTGCCAGTCAGATGCCCAGTAATAGTATGCCAGTCAGATGACCAGGAATATTATGCCAGTAAGAGCCCAGGAATATTATCCCAGTCAGATGCCCAGGAATATTATGCCATTCATATGTCCAGGAATATTATGCCATTCAGATGCCCAGGAATATTATGCCAGTCAGATGACCAGGAATATTATGCCAGTAAGAGCCCAGGAATATTATCCCAGTCAGATGCCCAGGAATATTATGCCAGTCAGAGCCCAGGAATATTATCCCAGTCAGATGCCCAGGAATAGAGTGCCAGTAAGAGCCCAGTAATATTATGCCAGTCAGATGCCCAGGATTATTATGCCAGTCACAGCCCAAGAAAATTATGCCAGTCAGATGCCCAGGAATAGTACAGTGCTCGTTATACCTCCCTCCTCCCCCTCCTTCCCCATCACTTACCTCCAGCTGCTGTGTCCCCGGGCCGGACGTCTCGCGCAGTGTTCCCTCCTCCCTGCACGGAGGAGGGAAACAGTTACCGGGTCCGGATGTGACGAAACGTCACATCCGGTCGCGGTGATTTTTTTTTTTTTTTTTTTTTCGTTTTCCTGCAGCCGCATCTTCTGCGGCTGCAAGAAAAAAAAAAAGGTAATCAGCGGGGAGCGGGGGGTGCCGGCAGCACCCCCCGCGGGCCGGACAAATGTGCTCGGCGGGCCGCATGTGGCCCGCGGGCCGTAGTTTGAGGACCCCTGATCTAGTCTATAAAATACTTTTATTAGTCCCCCGTTCCCTGTCTTATATCTAGGATAGCCTTGTGCCTATCCCACGCATGTTTAAACTCCTTCTCTGTGTTTACCTCTACCACTTCTGCTGGAAGGCTATTCCATACATCCACTACCCTCTCAGTAAAGTAATACTTCATGATATTACTTTTAAATCGTTGCCCCTCTAATTTAACCCTATGTCCTCTAGTTGTGGTAGTTTTTCTTTTTTTAAATATACTCTCTTCCCTTACTGTGTTGATTCCCTTTATGTATTTAAACGTTTCTATCATATTCCCCCTGTTACGTCTTTCCTCCAAGCTATACATGTTAAGATGCTTTAACCTTTCCTGGTACGTTTTATCCTTCAACCCATGAACCAGTTTAGTAGCCCTTCTCTGAACTCTCTCCAAAGTATCAATATCCTCCTGGAGATACGGTCTATGTACAATACTCCAAGTGAGGTCTCACCAGTGCTCTGTACAATGGCATGAGCACTTCCCTCATTCTACTTCCCTCAGTGGCATTAAAAAAGGCTAAACTTGATGTGCCTATTAAAGTGCTAGTAACCATGTAGTAGCACAGAGCCATTGTCTTCTGTGTACAATCAATATACACATGATAAATTCCAGGTTATTGCCTTAGGAATAAGACCCTTATTAAACATTTTGAGTTTACTGGAGTTATTGCAAACATAGGTTAGTTAGCCTTACATGGCTACCTATATATTCATGCACTGATCTGGGTTTTACACAGATTACAAGAGGGGACAGATGAGAAAGCGGCTTTTTCCCCTGTATGGCCCCATGGTATAACAGCCCCCATCTTCTGTAACAGATTATGTGACTGCTCTGCTGGTTCTTGCTTCCTCTCCTCTGTAATTTCCTGCTCACCATTGTCCTTGCAATGACTGGCTTTGTGTGACTATGTTAAGCTGCTCTTTAAATACGTGGAACAGAATGTCATCCTGGAAAAGACCCTGACTGCAGGGGCACAGCCCTCAAATTACTCCCCTGGGATGTATATGGAGCAAATGTAAAGAGATGGGAGAAAGCTGATGGCAGATGGAAAGATTCTGTAACACCAATCTCACAAATACCAGTATTTTATTGACAAATTCAACATCTCAGTGCCTTCGTCAAAACAAATATCAAACACAAAAATTATATCCCATTATAACTGATGAATGTGATTCAGAAATTAACAATGATCCAATAAACAATGTAATATTATAAAGCGTTTATATACCGGCAGTAATAACAGCAAATGTATTAAACCTAATAATTTCTCCACAGCAAAGTGTGTGTTAGTTGTGTACATTAGTAAGGCCTGCATCCCACATAAAATTATCAAGTGTCCCATGTTTGCGAAACTATAATTTAGAACAAATCACTCCTTCTTCAGGGATAGGCAAAGTGTCCATGGCACGGTGTGTGAAGTGCCTATCTTTAATTCCAGAGCTCCTCAGTGGCCGGTTCTGATTGACTATGTTACAAGAACACCACGGAGTCTCTATAATTGAGGAATCATATGGTGGGAAGGATGCCCTCTCCTTTGGGGTCCGGGACACTTGTTCGCGGCAGCTTCACCGCTGACAGTTCAGCGTATCAGTTTGAACGCTGAACTGTCAGAGCGGTGAAGATGAACGCGGCCGTTTCATCGCGGCTATGTAAGTGCTGACTGTTCAACGGTGAACTGTCAGCGCTTACAAACGTACACCCCCCCATAAATTAACCCCCCTGAACCCTAATACTAAAATTAACCCACCCGAACCCTAATAGTAAAATAACCTCCCCAAACCCTAATACTAAACTTAACCCCCCCCGAACCCTAATACTAAAATTATCCCTAATACTAATGCTACCCCAAACCCTAATACCTAACCCCCCACAAACTCTAATAGTAATCCCATCCCCCTCCCTTGTGCCGTTTAGTCTCGCTCCTGAGTGCTGAGGAGCTCATCCTGTGAGTGTCCCAAATGAGGGATTTTCGACATTTTTTCTACTTCATATATGGACTTATTGCACTAGGTTGTTTGCGTTTACTTTCACAGGTCAAACGGACATCGTTTGGATTATATAATTTTATTGTAAGTTCTCTCTACACAGAGGGTTTTTACACATTGTACATGTTGCACAAAGACCCTTGGGCACTTTATTGTATGTGTTTTCGCTAAGTAAGGTTGCTATCTCGGCTACTATTCACTGAGAAACACATACATATCAATATTGCACTTTTTCCCCCCAATGAAACAGGTATTATGAAGGTTTGTTCCTATACACTAATGTAAAAGTTTAGTGCCACTTTGTATGAGATATAGTTTAAGTGTTTATTTCACCATATACATTATATTATGTACTACGCTTTTATGCACATTTTGCACAAGCACTTTGATTATTGCGTTATTGTTAGTGTCTAAATGCTGTACGCCTCTGGAAAATGTCTAGTTTGTGGCTATGTTACAAGCCTTGTAGTACTTTCAGTACAGTAATACAGATAACGTTATTGCTCATTTAAGACATAAATATATAATGCTCAGTAAGTTATTGAGGCCCATACTTTTTAGTGTCCCTGGTCATGGTGGAAGCCTTGTTTAATCTTTTTTTCCACAATGATCTATATATCATTCGGATTGACATAGGAAGAGTTTGGCTTCTGAAATGCCACCATGAAAATCAGCACATTGACCAATTTTCATGGCGTTTCAAGACCACTTTGGTGGTTTTTGAGCAGTCCAAATTTGAGGGCTACACGGATCACCGAAAATCAGCGATAAAATGCAGCATGCTTTTACAAACAGTCTTGAAAAAAATGGGTCATTCTGAAAAGCTCAGTGAATTGAACCGTGGTACGGTGATATTATTTTACCATTGCAATAAGTCAGTTCGGGAAAATTTCCTCCCTGCCAGATATTCCATGGTCGGCCAATGCTTGATTCCACAGTTGAAGATTCCAAACTTCCACTGCCATTAATAGTAGCACACAAACTGTGTGGTGGGAGGTTCATGGAAAGAATTTCCATGGCTGAGCAATTGCATGCACACCTCACATCACTAAGTACAAGAGTCAGTTTGAGCGGTATAAAGCATGCCGCCACTGGACTCAGTTGAATGTTTTCTGTGGAGTGAAGAATTACAAAGTAATATCCGAAAAGAAATGTTTGGATGAGTTTGGCGTGGAAGAACTTGACTGGGCCGCACAGAGCCCCACTGAACACTTTGGGATGAACTGGAAGATTGCGAGCCAAACAACACATGTCTTATGGTACAGGTTCATTGTGGATTTAATGCAACAGGTACATTGTGACACAAATAATTGAGGCTAGCTTGGTGACTGCAAGGGTTTAGAACTGCAGCATAATGGGAAGCATAGTTCAAAATGGATTTCCGCAGGATCTACATCACTGAGATAGTACATCATATAGTCACTGAACATATCAACACAATTAATACATTTTGGTAAGTCTGTTTTCCCCACAAAAATGTTAGTTTTAAAAGTGCTGTGTGGATTCTGGGAAAGCGTATGCATATAAGAGCCCCAGACTTGTCTGGGATATGTAGGTATGTTCAGGGACGTGCAGGATACAGCGGAAAAAGGAAAATAGTACCTTACTTGCAAACAGGTGACTGCATATACTCCACAAATGGGACATAAGTTTGTTGCCCTGGGTCAGGTGATTTTGCAATACTTTTGTTTTGACTTTCCAAGATATTTATTAACTTCAATAGGTAATAAATGGTATAGTTTATTTCCATCTCAGAGTTTCTTGTTTCTTTTTGATATTAGTTCTCTGGAATTTGTATTTCTATGCTCTAAATACTATACTTTGTTTTATAGTTTGGGGGGCGGGGGTTTCCGGTTGACTTTACCCCCTAACTGAAGTTCATCACCAATGAGCCACAAGGGCCACATAATCAAAGTGTGTGGATAGCTGACAAATAACATGCACAAGCCACAGAGACTACACAGGCTAAATGCTCATAAAAAGAAACATCAGATTGTATTTTGAAGTCTATAAGTAATTTTCCCACTATGTGAACTGTGCAGCCCTGTCCCATGGCCACATCAGGTGGTAAACCAAAGAGATTTCCAAGATAATCTCATCATGCAGGCAGAAGACATCAGCCACTGTAACTTCCATATTCATTTCACTGATTGGATCTGTGCTAACAGGCTAAATGTAAAGGGTAGTCCTCGATGGCAGACGGTGAATTAATCACTGGCCTTGAATGATCTGCTGATGTTTAATACGGGGATGTCTAGAATTAAATACTGCTTTTCCAGTCTGAGGAAAGTATGACATCAGCGGCAGTCCTGCTTTGTCATTTGATTAGGGACTCGTTGCTTGGTTAACCCAATCTCCTTTGGTAGTAGTTGTGTATATTTTGTAGATTTGATTATTGCATTAATATGTTTTGTCTAATGTGTGTGTGATCCCGGTGTAGTAATCCAGGACCTCTTTAAGACCCTAGTGGGCACTGGGCAAAGTCTTTAGCAGTGGTTCCCCCTCGACCCAATTTTTCTAAAGTCACATTGTAAAAAACTATATTTAAATGTAAACTTTTTAATATTATATGCAACTATTTTCATATCACATTCAACCATTTGTATATGTGATAAAAATGTTATTGAAAAGTTGCATTTCTTGTTTGTATTCCCTTTTTCTGCACCCACATTGCACCTACAGGACTTAACACAGCGCCATACAGTACCCACAGCACTTGCCATGCTCCTATGTTGCACCCACAGCACTTGGCTTGCACTCATATTGCACACACACAATTTGGCATGCCACAGTGTCAATTTGCCATTTATAAGCCACACATAATTTGCCCAATAATATGCCAGTGTTATTTTGCCATTAATAAGCCACAGCCAATTTGACCAATAATATGCCAGTATTATTTTGCCATTAATAAGCCACAGACAATTTTCCCAATAACATGCCACCCTCCACCCTGTTCCCCGGTACTTACCTCCTGGCTGCTCCGTGTCCCCAGTCGTCTCCTGCACGCAGGAGGGAAACATAGTCACCAGATATTAGGTGATGTCATATCTGGTGGAGAGGTTTTTTTTATTTTAAACTTTTTTTTTCAGTGGATGTGGCTGCCAATAAAAAAAAAAAGCTGAGTAGCACGATGCGCTGTGAGGCAGATGACGGCGCTCGCTGGGTGACACCCGTGGCCAGTGGGGGCCCCCTTAACCAGTGGGCCCTGGGCAAGTTCCCAGTTTGCCCATTGGTTAAAGCGGCCCTGTAGTAATCAGTTTGTCTAGCGAATTGTTCCAAGCCAGGTCCCTGGACTTTCTTATAATAGATAGTGTTTAGCTCTTTAGCTTGGAGGTGGTGTAATATTGTGAGCGGAGTATTTGGGAAATTCTTTTCACAATTCACCATTGATAGGATTGTCTTTTCTGACCAGGTTATCAAATGGCCCTCTCTAGTGATACCTGATTGTCTCCAAATTTCAAAGACATGTGAGGACCTATCCAATATTGGATGGAAGAATATTTCCATTGTAAACCCAATTTCAATCTCAGAGTGTTCCATGCTTTAATAGTGTTAGAAATCAATGGTATTAGGTGTATGTCCTCAGGAATTTGAAGTGTGTGTAGCAAGGATATGAATGAGACATAAAGGTATAAAGGCTTGATCTATGGAATTGTCAACATATACTACAGGCTTCTGGGATGCCCAGTCTATGGTATATCTATATAGGGCTGCCAAATTGTAATTTTGAACATTTGGTACATTTAAGCCAAGTTGTGATTTTATTCGTTGTAGACCACAGACACATATAAAACATATTTTCTCTAATTTTATGCATTAGCATGCAATGTATAGATCATATAGGATCGGATGAATATGATGACAGCAAGACAATATAGGTCCAATGTAGACAAGGACATAAAAGCTTTAGCAATATAAAATGCAATTTATTGCTCAAAAAACATAACCGTTGGGAGTGACTGCAGAGGCAGAGAACCACAGATCCATAAACTAGAATTTGCTTGTTTGCAGTCATCAGATTCCTTTGTGGATATGCAGCAGAGATGCCGGCGATGTACAACTGAAGCAACAGGCGTTAACCCGACCCTGCTATTACCGTATTTCAATCTTCAGTCTAGACTTGCACTGGTCTAGGCACATATGGGGATTTCCAAGTAGGCTGTAAGAGTTAAAGAACCCTCACTACAAGACTCTGGCATTTCTTAGCCAGCTGCCTTGTTTAATTGGCCGAACATCATCCTGTTAATTTGACTAACGAGAGAAAGCCGAGTGTTTTCCTGTCATCAGGAGAGAAGAGTGAGCACATTGCTAACTGGGTAAAACTTTCCTGTTTCTCCTAAAACAAGATTATACCATCTACTGACCAGCACTTAGCACTATGGGTAGAAATTCTAAAAGTGGAGCATTGAATAATATTAGAAAAATTCCCCATATATATACATATATATATGTATATATATATACATCTGATTTTTATCAGATACCATATTATGAGAGAAGATGGTGAGTTTTCTAGTTAGCACAGTGCTGCAGACAGGACCAATATCTCCGGGGCTATCAAACAGTGAATCATTGACTCCCAATCTATTTACCCCTCATCTCTTAGTTTTTAATACACGTATCACTACCATTCTTCTCCATTATATATTTTTCTCTTTTTTTCTTACCTAGCAGAAGGACTGGGGGCTCCACCAAGTCAGTCTAGCGGAATCCCATAGATCAATTACCATCAGAGAAACTTTGGATCTGCCTGTTCCATCTGTTAACTTTTATCTGTAATTCTCCTTTAAGCTCTGTACAAAGCGCCTAATAAATTATTTGATGCAATATAATAAATTTTAAGGTAAATTAATCAGAGCAGGGTGTATGGGAGCAATGGAATACAGAGACAGAAGCATATGTCCCTCATTCCTTCAAAACAAATGGAGAGCTACTAGAGGACCAACAAGCCCCGTGATCCTGTAGACTGCCTCAGGCACTTGGCTACAAGTAGTTATGCCCCTGGCTGCAGACATCCCAAATCCAGCGCTCTCATGAGTCAAGCTGGAAACAGGTTCACACATTGTGCAAGACCCTTTCAAATACCTAGTATAAATAAATATAACAATACAAGTTACAAATACTTCTCTAGCTCTTTCCCTCTTTTTTTTACATGAGCGGTAGCACTGACAACCTCTTCCAAGACTCCGTCCCCTGTGTCCCGCCCCCTCCATAGAATCAACCCCCAGAAACCTGATTCGGCAAAGGGCAAAGTTGGGAGGTATGATGCATTTTTCGTCCATTTCACTAAATCGGTGTGTGTGGCGTGCCCGAAATTCCGGGTTCGTGCACACCTCACATGTGACGTCCGGAGGTCTCGCGATTTTTTGTCAGGGACCCACAGGGTCTATTAAGACCCTGATCGGGTCTCTGCCATAGTGATCCTGGCTAAGGTGGCCAGGACCAAATCATGACCTTTTGGTGCTTGCGTCATCTGGGATGCAAGCACCATGCGTCACAAAGGGGTTAAGCAATCAGATGCGCAGTTCAGAGGTCAGTCAACTTGTGCATGTGCACAATTCTTTTTCACAATTCATTTTCCTGTACCCCCCCCCCCCCCAAACAGGAACACTGAAAGGAGAAAGCCCAATCCTGGCTAGGACATTTGGCTGTTAAGTTGTGGGACATTCTAAACATTTAAAAGGTTGATACCTTATAAAAAATTATTTTTTTGAACTTTTCCGAAAGTTCCGAATAGCAGACTAGGAAAATATCTAACTTTTCTGGCATTGGCTCAGTTATATTCACTTTTTTTTTTTAAATGACAATTTCAATAGATATCCTTCCAGCTGTTGTGTTCAAGAGTAACAGAAAACGCTGAAGCTCTCTAATTTACTAAAACAGGTGTTGCCTTGTGGAGCATCCGTGATCTGCAGCTGGGAGAAGTCAAATTTGTGGTGAGAAAGTGCTCGGAATTCCAGTCTGTGGATTCTCTGTGTAACTCTATAACTTGCAACTATGTCAACCACTGCAAATCCTCCTTGAGACTAACACTGTGCGCTCAATAGAAGATCTGTAAATCATACATCTTAAACGCGGCCACACTTATACTGTGATAAGTGACCTCTTATGAGCATAGGGACATAATATCCCTTCTTAAGTACCATACAGCGACTCTGTGCATAAATTGTGTTAATATAGATAAGGGGTACAGAGCAAAACAAGAAATACACTGCGCCAAAATGTGATAGTAATAGCAGCAACTAAATCAACCAGTGTTCCACTCCTGGTTCGGTACAATAAATAACAAAAATAGTGAAAAAGTGCGCTTAAACCAACACTTAAATACAACAAAAAAGGGGATTACCCTTAATATGGTAGCAATCCTCTTGGTGAATACATGGAGGGAAAAACAAAACAATGATAATATAGTGTAGTATTTCGGTGCAAAACCAGGGAATGTGAAAAAGTGAAAATACACTCACATATCCCTGAGCAGTATACTGCTCAGTATATCAAGCCTCATGGGAGCCCACGTAGGGTAGATGTTCCACACGTATCCCAGAAGATGAGAGAGCAGAGGAGAGACGTTAGTGGGGGTATAAAATTTATTGTAGAAAAAATATAAAAGATCTTACATTAAAAGTAAATAGGATCCAACAGGAATGTGTAAAATACAATCAGTCCCAATGTCCTCAGATAGTCCCAGCAGGTCTCCTCCTCTCCACAACGCGTTTCGCCCAGTAAGAATGGGCACACTTGAAAAAGCCCATTCTTACTGGGCGAAACGCGTTGTGGAGAGGAGGAGACCTGCTGGGACTATCTGAGGACATTGGGACTGATTGTATTTTACACATTCCTGTTGGATCCTATTTACTTTTAATGTAAGATCTTTTATATTTTTTCTACAATAAATTTTATACCCCCACTAACGTCTCTCCTCTGCTCTCTCATCTTCTGGGATACGTGTGGAACATCTACCCTACGTGGGCTCCCATGAGGCTTGATATACTGAGCAGTATACTGCTCAGGGATATGTGAGTGTATTTTCACTTTTTCACATTCCCTGGTTTTGCACCGAAATACTACACTATATTATCATTGTTTTGTTTTTCCCTCCATGTATTCACCAAGAGGATTGCTACCATATTAAGGGTAATCCCCTTTTTTGTTGTATTTAAGTGTTGGTTTAAGCGCACTTTTTCACTATTTTTGTTATAGATAAGGGGTGTATATATAACGCTACTATCCAAAGTATTCAGTACAATGGTGAGTGACAGGTTGTAGTCAATGGAGTATATATGAGATGCAAGGCCTTGTTACTAGTGGGGTACATCAAGGATCTGTACTTGGACCCATTCTCTTTATTATTTTTATTAGTGATATTGCAGAAGGTCTTGTTGGCAAAGGATGTCTTTTTGCTGATGATACAAAGATTTGTAGCAGGGTTGATATTCATGGAGGGATAAGCCACATGGCAAATAATTTAGCTAAACTAGAAAAATGGTCAGAGCTGTGTCAACTGACATTTAATGTGGACAAGTGCAAGATTATGCACCTTGGGCGTAAAAACATAAAAGCGGAATATATAATATTTGATACAGTCCTAACCTCAACATCTGAGGAAAGGGATTTAGGAGTAATACTTTCAGAGGACTTAAGGTAGGTAGGCAATGTAATAGAGCAGCAGGAGATGCTAGCAGAATGCTTTGTTGCATAGGGAGAGGTATTAGCAGTAGGAAGAGGGAAGTGCTCATGCCATTGTACAGAGCACTGGTGAGACCTCGAGTATTGTACACAGTACTGGAGACCGTATCTTCAGGAGGATATTGATACTTTGGAGAGAGTTCAGAGAAGGGCTACTAAACTGGTTCATGGGTTGAAGGATAAATCTTACCAGGAAAGGTTAAAGCATCTTAACATGTATAGCTTGGAGGAAAGACGTAACAGGGGGGATATGATAGAAACATTTAAATACATAAAGGGAATCAACACAGTAAAGGAAGAGAGTATATTTAAAAGAAGAACAACTACCACAACTAGAGGACATAGTCTAAAATTAGAGGGGCAACGATTTAAAAGTAATATCAGGAAGTATTACTTTACTGAGAGGGTAGTGGATTTATGGAATAGCCTTCAGAAGTGGTAGAGGTAAACACAGTCAAGGATTTTAAGCATGTGTGGGATAGGCACAAGGCTATCCTAGATATAAGATAGGGAACTGAGGACTAATAAAAGTATTTATAAAATTGGACTAGATGGACTGAATGGTTCTTATCTGCCAACACATTCTGTTTCTATGTTTCTCTTCTTAAACTGGGAAAGAGTTTTAAAAATACACCCCACAGACAGGCACATACAATCCAGCATAATATACATTCCACAAGCCGCTTGTCAGGGGCATTACCCACACTGTGGCTGTCCATAGACAAGAGTGGGGTGCCACATATTATTATATATAACATCCCTCAGTGACCAGCATTAGCAATTGTTACACATTCCATTATCTTACAGGGGTTTTGAGCAGAATTTGTTTCTGTAGACTGCACCAATTCTAGAGTATGGTTTGTATGGTTTGGAGGATACTTTATCAGTATGAAGATCATAACAGATATTTGGATTTAGCTACTGGGGTCAGGTTATACAGGGAGTGCAGAATTATTAGGCAAATTAGTATTTTGACCACATCATCCTCTTTATGCATGTTGTCTTACTCCAAGCTGTATAGGCTCGAAAGCCTACTACCAATTAAGCATATTAGGTGATGTGCATCTCTGTAATGAGAAGGGGTGTGGTCTAATGACATCAACACCCTATATCAGGTGTGCATAATTATTAGGCAACTTCCTTTCCTTTGGCAAAATGGGTCAAAAGAAGGACTTGACAGGCTCAGAAAAGTCAAAAATAGTGAGATATCTTGCAGAGGGATGCAGCACTCTTAAAATTGCAAAGCTTCTGAAGCGTGATCATCGAACAATCAAGCGTTTCATTCAAAATAGTCAACAGGGTCGCAAGAAGCGTGTGGAAAACCAAGGCGCAAAATAACTGCCCATGAACTGAGAAAAGTCAAGCGTGCAGCTGCCACGATGCCACTTGCCACCAGTTTGGCCATATTTCAGAGCTGCAACATCACTGGAGTGCCCAAAAGCACAAGGTGTGCAATACTCAGAGACATGGCCAAGGTAAGAAAGGCTGAAAGACGACCACCACTGAACAAGACACACAAGCTGAAACGTCCAGACTGGGCCAAGAAATATCTCAAGACTGATTTTTCTAAGGTTTTATGGACTGATGAAATGAGAGTGAGTCTTGATGGGCCAGATGGATGGGCCCGTGGCTGGATTGGTAAAGGGCAGAGAGCTCCAGTCCGACTCAGACGCCAGCAAGGTGGAGGTGGAGTACTGGTTTGGGCTGGTATCATCAAAGATGAGCTTGTGGGGCCTTTTCGGGTTGAGGATGGAGTCAAGCTCAACTCCCAGTCCTACTGCCAGTTCCTGGAAGACACCTTCTTCAAGCAGTGGTACAGGAAGAAGTCTGCATCCTTCAAGAAAAACATGATTTTCATGCAGGACAATGCTCCATCACACGCGTCCAAGTACTCCACAGCGTGGCTGGCAAGAAAGGGTATAAAAGAAGAAAATCTAATGACATGGCCTCCTTGTTCACCTGATCTGAACCCCATTGAGAACCTGTGGTCCATCATCAAATGTGAGATTTACAAGGAGGGAAAACAGTACACCTCTCTGAACAGTGTCTGGGAGGCTGTGGTTGCTGCTGCACGCAATGTTGATGGTGAACAGATCAAAACACTGACAGAATCCATGGATGGCAGGCTCTTGAGTGTCCCTGCAAAGAAAGGTGGCTATATTGGTCACTGATTTGTTTTTGTTTTGTTTTTGAATGTCAGAAATGTATATTTGTGAATGTTGAGATGTTATATTGGTTTCACTGGTAAAAATAAATAATTGAAATGGGTATATATTTGTTTTTTGCTAAGTTGCCTAATAATTATGCACAGTAATAGTCACCTGCACACACAGATATCCCCCTAAAATAGCTAAAACTAAAAACAAACTAAAAACTACTTCCAAAAATATTCAGCTTTGATATTAATGAGTTTTTTGGGTTCATTGAGAACATGGTTGTTGTTCAATAATAAAATTAATCCTCAAAAATACAACTTGCCTAATAATTCTGCACTCCCTGTAGTTTGATTGAGTCTTCAAGTTTTATTAATGTGTTATCAGTGTTGCAATGTTGCAGTGAAGTCTATCATCATGGCCGCAGAATGTAGCCATTTTTTATTTTTATATTATCTATATGTATGAATAGACTCATCTGCAGAGTCCCTCTGGCTGTAAAAGTGTGATACATTATGTATTCTATACACTACCATTCAAAAACTTGGGGTCACTTAGAAAAGACCTTGTTTTTGAAAGTAAAGCAAATTGTGTCCATTAAAATAACATCAAATAAATCAGAAAATACAGTGCAAATATTGTTAATGCCGCAAATGATTACCATAGCTCTAATTTGTACTGGAATATTTACATAGGGGTACAGAGACTCATTATCAGCATCCTTCACTCTTCTCTTTCAATGGCATGTTGTGTTAGCTAATTCAAGCTTATTATTTTAAAAGGACAATTGTCCCTAGAAAGTCATTTTGTAATTATGTTAGCACAACTGAAAACTATTGTGCCTATTAAAGAACCAATAAATCTGGCCTTCTGTAGACTAGTTGAAACTTTCTTCTGAAACTTGTCAGTCTATTCTTGTTCTGAGAAATGAAGGCTATGTCATGCAAGAAACTGACAAAAAAAAAACGAAGATATTGTACAATGCTGTGTACTACTCCCTTCAGATAATGACACAAACTGGCTCTAAGCAGAATAGAAAGAGAAGTGTGAGTGCACAACTGAGCAAGAGGACAAGTACATTTGTATAAAAAAAAGATGCCTCACAGGTCCTCAACTGGCAGCTTCATTAAATAGTACCTGCCCAACCCCAGTCTCAATGTCAACAGTAAAGAGGCAACTCTGGGATGCTGGCCTTCTAGGCTGAGTTGAAAAGAAAAAGAGATTTCTCATACTGACCAGTGAAAAAAAAAAGATTAAGATGGGCAAAACAACACAAACACTGGACAGAAGAAGATTGGAACAAAGTGTTATCTATCAAATCTGGGTTCAAACTTTCATGAGATGCTGGATGAGTGCTTGAGACCATCTGTCAAGCATGGTGGAGGTAATGTGATGGTTTGGGGCGCTTTGGTGGTGGTAAAATGGGAGATTTGTGCAGGGCTAAAGGGATCTTGAAGAAGGAAGCTATCAATCCATTTTGCAGTGCAATACCCTTTGCACAGCACTTGATTGTAGCCAATTTCACTCAGGACAATGATCCAAAGCACAGCTCCTAACTATGCAAGAACTATTAGCTGTAATCTGCCTGGTCAGCACAGTTGCCGGATCTCAATCCTATTTAGCTGTTGTGGGAGCTACTTGAACATATGGTACACAAGAGGTGCATGTCAAGCCAATACAACTTGTGGGGGGGGGGGGGGCTTCTAATCTCTACAGATTACCTCAACAAATTGACAACTAGAATGTCAAAGGCATGTAATTGCCACAGATGGAGGATTTTTTTTATGAAAGTTTGAAGAATACCATTATTATTTAAAATAAAATCATTATTTCGAACCTTGTGAGAATCTTGACTGTATTTTCTATTCATTTTAAATCTCGTTTTATGTATGTGTTCGTTGAAAAGAAGGACATTTCTAAGTGAACCGACACTTTTGAATGGCAGTGTGTACATGTCTGAGTTTCTCAATGTTCACTTATAATTTCATGTCTTTTGAATCCCTGACAGGTCCCTGTCTCTCAGTAGAGCTCGTATTGACTGTGGAGCCCAGCGATGAGGTGGTTGTACCTGGTCGGCCTGTAACACTGCTATGCTCTGCGGATGGTGTCCAGCCTATCACCATCAGCTGGAGAAAGAATGGTGCTCCCTTGTGGATTGGGGAGAACACTTTCCCACTACCCAATGGCTCCCTCTATCTTCCACTCTTCAACCCTTTGACGACGGATGGGTCTTATGACGAGGGAGAGTATGACTGTGTGGCACAAAATCGGTTTGGATCCGTGGTGAGCCGCAAGGCAAGAGTGCAGGCAGCAGGTGAGCCCCAACTTTGGTTTTCTCTTGGGAATTTGCTATTTACTGTGTGCGGCATGACATTCAGCCACTTTTTATGCTGTTCTTCCACTAAATACTGGATAGATATTGCTAAGTAGCGTTGGTAGAATATGCACTATCCCATCACACACACAGTCAGCCATTCCTATTGTGTGGACCCTCATTGCTACATATATTTTTAATATTATCATCCCATCCCCACAATTAGGTATGGAAAGAAGGAGATGGGGTAATTTGCTACCAATCCTATTTTGTTCCAATTAATTGCTTTCTCAAAAAATGCAGAGCTTTCTAAAGAAGTAAAACTACAGGCAAACCTTATCGTTTGTATTTAATCTTTTGTAACTACAGTGATGTTTCACAAGTTTAAATCTCCAGCCACATTGACTAAAATCCTGTGTGTTGGCAGTGCAAAATCCTGTACCCTATTCAATAATGTTCCCACACTGGTCACCAGCTGCAACATCAGTCAAAGCAGTCAGTGACTTCTGCTACAACACAGTGGGTAGCATAGTCCCCCTTTCTTTGTTTATTTAAATCCATAGGTTGTGGCAGGGTGAGTAGATTTAACCTACCAGATTGTGAGCCTGACCCACTGACATCAAATAATTGCAGCATCTATAGACAGAAGGAAATGTAAACGGATTAGAGCAGGATAAAGAGGACACAGGATTTTATGGGTCACCATGCAAGGTATTACTGGGCCTCTCCAACAAAGGAATGTAATTAAAGGAGCAGGAACCCCAGCTTCTTGCTGGCATTCATCTGGAAGTCATCCCACTGTTATCTGGGGCTCTTGCTAAACATGATTAGTACAGGCAGATCAATTGGCTCCTCAATTATAATTATTAAGTCTCCTCGCGTGATTCAGCACTTGTCTATCAAGCAGTAAAGGACCCTGTTGATTACAAGAGATCACAATCAAACGACTGTTCAAATGCCAGATAAGTGCTAGACTGACTCCCTCAGATCAGTAGATTTTGGCACATTAGTGGTCATTCAAAATCCAATAATAATAATATTTTTAAGTAGCTGTTTTCTTCCCAACGAGACTTGAAGTGCTTTAGCTTAAACTATTTGGTTTAACTGAATCGGTAGTGGATCATTGTTACTATAACCCAACCTAATGGTGTTCGTTTTATTCTGCTGTGAATGTAAAACGCAACCCTGGTTATGCACTTTGAGAGCAGCTTGGTTTATATTGATAAACTTCTAGCATCTGTTGTGTTTCAAGGGACTGTGATAATGGGGACCTATTACTATTGCTGTGAGGATTATGAGTACATAGTCAATAGTTATGTGAATCTGCAGTGTTCTGATGGCAGATGTGAAGATAAGTGCTGCTATTCTGTAGCAGGTCAGGAAACTCAGGTCATTACTGCTTATGGAATAGACCTCGCTACTTTGAGGTAGTCAAACAGAGGTAGAGCAAGTCTCATACTTCCTGCCATCTCCCTCCTGCTAGCATTACAAGCTTGAGAACAAGATACTCTCCACCTTACATAATGGCCTGTCTCTATTAGTCCAGTTGAGTTTGTAACTCTGTATCAGTCACCACACTCTATAAATACACATTAATGTCATTTGGTTGTTGGTGACACACGTCCAAGAAAAGGGGAGATAGGCATAGGATGCATTTTAACTGGACGTCTGGGCTGTGCCATGGTAATGCGGAATTCTCCTTCTTGAATCCAAAGGGCAATCAGATTTCTCCTGGGATACGACTGTTTTCTAATGTATATAAATGCAATTTTTTAAGTCTCTCTTCATAACTAAGATCCCTTATTATCCTTTTTAAGGACTGGTGCCCAGAATTGTTCTGCATATTCAAGGAGAGGTCTTACCATTGACTTGTAAAGGAGCAAGATGATATCCTCCTCTCTTGAATCTATACCGTGTTTTATACATTCCAATATCTTATTGGCCCTTGCAACTGCTGCAATTATTTCTAAATACTTTTTACTAGTAGTTTTTTCCGGGGAAACACCATTTAAAATATATGTTGTTTTGTTATTATTTTTCCCATAATGCATAACTTTACATTTGTCTATATTGAACATCATTTCCCACTTAATTGCCCAGTCCCCCACTCTGTTCAAATCTTCCTGTAAAGAAAAAACATCAAAGTTAGTCTGTATTACCTTACCTAATTTTGTGTTATCAGCAAACACTGAGACATGGCTCTCAACAAAACTTGGGAGATCATGAATAAACAAATTAAAAAGAATAAAGACTGAGGTATTCCGCTTAATACCCTGGTCCAATCTGAGGATTTTCCATTTATAACACCCCTCTGGATTCTATCTTTTAGCCAATTTTCAATCAAAATTCATACATTTGCCCCAAACCTATTTATCATAAGTAACGTTATCATATCCCCTCTAAGCCGCAGTTTCTCTAGCATGGATACATTTAACCTTTCTAGCTTTCATTTATAACTAAAACTTTTCATTCCCCTTATTAGTTTTTTTTAAATACATGCCAATATCTTATTGGCCTTTGCAGCTGCCAGTTGGCACTGTGCACTACTGCTAAGTCAGTTGTATACAATTACTCCCCATTCTTTTTTTTTTAGTAGATTTCCCTAAAAAAAACATTTAAACTATATTTTGCATTTTTATTATTATACCCAAAAAACATAATTTTACAGGGACTCTTATTTGCAATTTATCTGCCCAGTTAAACCCCAGGTGGATACTATCTGGCCTGGACTTTGTCTACCGTAACACAATTTAATATTTTTAACACTTTTTCTTGGTTCACTAATCACATGCTTGCTGTGACTTTTTTCAAAAAGTAGCTTGCAGGTTCTTGTCCATCGGTTCTTCATTGCTTAAACAGAAGAAAATAAGTTATTTCAAATCTCTGCTTTCTCTCTCTCTCCCCTGACCATCTCACCTATTTCGGATAACAAAGACCCAACATTATCAGCCTTTCATTTTTTTCCATTTATATATTTAAATATTTTTTTGGGATTCCTTTTGCTCTCCTTAGCAATTATCTTTTCATTCTCCAATTTAGTTAACTTAATTTCTTTGCATCTTTATAGTTGTTACTTAACCACTTAACAGTAGCTCAAGCAAATAAAAATTAGTCTCAAGCGTCAACTGGGAGCCAATTAGTGTTCTTCCTCGGAGTGGCATGGGGATGATTACTGTTCTTGTTCTGTGACATCACACAACTCTTCAGTTCCTCCAATCACTGCTGTCAAACCCCCCCAAAACAAAACAGCAAGGCAGTACTAGCTTCTGAATATATATATTTTTTATAGCACATGCTCATGAACTGATGATCCAGTGCATCTGCACTGTTCTTTTTGAACATAAGCAAAAGCAAAGGGAGGGTGTAGCAGGAACTTTTGCATGCTATTTCTAAGTTCTGCTTCCACTTGGATTAAAGAAAAAACCCTGTACAATGTATAGGTTAAATGCTAACAAATGAACCAAAGTTAGTTTGCTTGCAGTGTCTCTAAATGCAAGAACTGTGGTCCTCCAGCTATAGTGTTCACGATTAACCACTCAGTTGTTCATGTTTATGAACATGTAAGGTCTATGTTGCATATGTCTCCAAGAAGATGAGGGAATTTGTATTTAAATGGTAGTTGAACGGCTCACACCCATGTTAAGCATTTAGAAAGTTTCTGTAGTAATTGTCATTCCATTTGGAAGTTTGCAACATTACCAGAGGCAGAAATAGGCTGTTTGGGGGGCTAGTGTGGTAGAGTGACTGTTTGGGGGGCTAGGGTGGCAGAAAGAAGCTGTTTAAGAGGGACTAGGGTGACAGAAAGAGGCTATTTGTGTTGGTTTGTGGCAGAGAGAGGCTGTTTGGGAGCCTATGGCGGCAAAGAGAGCCTGTTGGGGGGCTAGGAAGCAGACAGGGTCTGTTTGAGGGATAGGGGAGGCAGTTTGGGGGAATATGGAAGGCAGAGAGAGGTGGTTATGGGGGCTAGGGTGGCAAACAGTGCCTGTTTGGGGGGCAAGTGTGCCAGAGAAAGGCTGTTTGGGGACATGTTGGGGGACAGAGGCCAGGTCATTTTTTTGCCCTGGACCTGTGGTTCCTAGTCACACCTCTGACTGGGGTATAATCAGCTCTACAATTGTCATCAGCCTAGTAGTATAATAACCATTTAATGGCCTTAACTTGTCCATCGCTGATCTAAGGTGCAGAACAAAATCAGAGCAGCTAATTCAGAAACACACCATGTTAATGTAAATGACCTCTTTCACAGGAGACAGGACTAATTCGTAGGGGGGCAATATTCAGGGCATTAGTGTTGACTTAGCTAGTCCACTCAGCACCCCTACCTCCCTCTCATTTGACCTCTGACATTAAGAGTAAAGGGGAACCTTAATATGCCTTTGAAGCAGGACCATGCACTGACCCCTGTCAGTGTTCACTGACTCATTTTCACAGGTCATGGGAGATGGACAATGGCAGAAAGGTCTGCCTTTTGGACAAACAAATGATATTTTGGTGCAGTGGAGAGAGCCAATTAAGAGAATAACTGGGTGTGGGTTAGGAGTGCTGGAGTTTAACCCATTGCAAACAATCTTACACTCATCTTACAACATCAAAATGTTGATATGAACCAGGGTTCCAGCTTATGTATGTTATACATATAGCATAGGCATTCCCTATATTTTAATTGCTGAAATATACTCAGATGTGCAGGCTACAATCTGTACAGGCTGATGCCATAGTGTGCACCTAGAAAAACAACAATGATTTAAATAATGTATAGTTAATTTTCAAGTGTATTGTACAATAAGCATTAAATAAGTAGCGTGGTCCCTTAAACAGCAAATCTGCAGCTTTGGGAGTATAATATTAAACTGTGTGATCAGGGGAGGGCTGGCAGCCTTAGGCATGGGGGGCAAATCCAGTCAAGTGGCCCATTGCACCATCGAATCGCCTCCCCATCCACGGCCATCTTTTCCTTGTTTTATAACGAATATTGCCAGGATTTCCCCCCACAATATGCCAGGATTTGCCATTTAATATGCTAGAATTTTCCCTTACAAAATGCCAGGATTATGCCCCTCAGTATGCCAGGATTATGCCCCTCAATATGCCAGGATTATGCCCCTCAATATGCCAGGATTTAGACACCCAATATGCCAGGATTTTCCCCTCAATATGCCAAGATGATGCCCCCTCAATATGCCAGGATTTTCCCCTAAATATGCCAAGATTATGCCCCTCAATATGCCAGGATTATGCCCCTCAATATGCCAGGATTTAGACACCCAATATCCCAAAATTTGGGCACCCCCCCCCCCCACCCACGTTGCACACCTACGACATGACCCATAACCCACGTTGCACACCAGGACATGCCCCATCACCACATTTACATGCCTCCATCACCCCATTACATACACATTTCCAATGTTATTTGCCATTAATATTCCCCAGCCAATTTGTCTCATAATATGCCAGTGTTATTCTGCAATTTAATATGACTCAGTAAATTTGCCCAATAATATTCCAAGGTTATCTGCCATTTAATATGCCCCTGCTAATTTGCCCAATATGCCAGTGTTAATTGCCATTTAATATTCCGCAGCCATTTTGCCCAATAATATGCCAGTCTTATTCTGCCATTTAATATTCCCCAGACGATTTGTCCAATAATATGCCAGTGTTATTCTGCCATTTAATATGCCCCAATAAATTTGCCCAATAATATTCCAGTGTTATTAGCCATGTAATATTCCCCAGCCAATTTGCCCAATAATATGGCAGGCTTATTTGCCATGTAATATTCCCCAGCCAATTTGCCCAATAATATGCCAGTGTTATTAGCCATGTAATATTCCCCAGCCAATTTGCCCAATAATATGCCATTGTTATTAGCCATGTAATATTCCCCAGCCAATTTGCCCAATAATATGCCAGTCTTATTTGCCATGTAATATTCCCCTGCCAATTTGCCCAATAATATGCCAGTCTTATTTGCCATGTAATATTCCCCAGCCAATTTGCCCAATAATATGCCAGTGTTATTAGCCATGTAATATTCCCCAGCCAATTTGCCCAATAATATGCCATTGTTATTAGCCATGTAATATTCCCCAGCCAATTTGCCCAATAATATGCCAGTCTTATTTGCCATGTAATATTCCCCAGCCAATTTGCCCAATAATATGCCAGTCTTATTTGCCATGTAATATTCCCCAGCCAATTTGCCCAATAATATGCCAGTGTTATTTGCCATGTAATATTCCCCAGCCAATTTGCCCAATAATATGCCAGTGTTATTAGCCATGTAATATTCCCCAGCCAATTTGCCCAATAATATGCCAGTGTTATTAGCTATGTAATATTCCCCAGCCAATTTGCCCAATAATATGCCAGTGTTATTTGCCATGTAATATTCCCCTGCCAATTTGCCCAATAATATGCCAGTGTTTTTTGCCCCCCCCCCCCCCCATCTCTTACCTTTTTCCCTGGTGGCTAATGGCAGGACTTCCCTGGTGGCTAGTGGCAGGAGGACTTCCCTGGTGGCAAGTGGCAGGCAGCATGGTCCCTCCATGCTGCCTGTTCGGCCTCCCGGCGGTTGTGCCGACAGGTCACGTGATCGGCGCGCGTCTGACGTCAGAGCGCCGATCACGTGACTGTCGGCACTTCCGTGTCGGCACACTGCACGGGGAGCCGAACAGGCAGCACGGAGGTTTCTCTGTGCTGGCTGTTCGGCTCCCCGTGCAGCTTTGCAGGCAGAGCGGAGGTGAGAGGGGATCTTCCGATCCCTTCTCACCTCCGTCTCTGCCTGCAAGCGCGTTTTTTTTTTTTAACACTGGCCCAGCGGCCATGTTTTACAAACATTAGGGCGGCCTGGGGGGCAATTGCCTCCCTGCCCCCCGGCCCAGCCCGCCCCTGTGTGTGATTTAAACACATTTGAGGTGTAAAATTTATAATAATCATGTGTACAAGCATGCAGCGGTGGTCCATATAAGCAAATTTACATCCTGCTTAGGGACCCACTTGCTTAGGGAATCTCCACAGTGCCATACAAAATGGAGATAAGTAGAGTCAAGTTGATGGTGTTGTTGGCTAACTGAGTAGGTTTAGAGTGCAAGCTTTCAAGACCTCTCAGGTCTCTTCAAAACAAATGTGAAAAACATCTCTCTTAAGTACAAGTACACATGACATGGTTAAGAATGGAAATCAGATTAGATTGAGGTCTCAGATTTTTGATCAGTAAACAGTGGTATACTGAGAAATAAAATACAGTCATCCTCTGGAGGTGTTGGAAAGCATTCACACTTCTAGTGGGGTGTGGATGTCTGGTATGCAGGCTGATCTATAATCTGATAATTGGACAGAAATTCTCTATCTTGGTTACGAATTAATTGAAGCAGTAATTTAAATTCACAATGGAGACACATATGGAATGGACACAAACAGCTGACATAGGGGGCCTCATCTATATTTTTGCATAGGGCTCCCAAAACCCCAAAACAAACACATTTATTCTGGTTGTCTTGGGAGATCTGCTTTTCTTTTTGTATTCACAGATTCTTAGAGTTAGTGGCACAGCTGCAGATCCTGCCAGTCTCCCTTTCTGTCTTGTGTCTTTCACCTATACATTGTCTGATCTGTGAAAGGCTTGTCTCATAACCAGAGGTATTACCATCTGCTCTGCTGACCTGGATTGTGTGTCTGGGGCTCACCTCGGAGGTCAGACACATTGCTTTATTGGAAGGCCTCATATTTGCTCTGGGTTAAAACATGAATTATGGCCTGTTGTGCGTGCCTGAGTTTGATACTTTAATGCAGCTCCCCTTTAGTACCCGACAAATGTCTTTTATCTCTGCCTGATTCGGTCACGTGGTATAGACCAGGAAACCTCTTAATCAGAAACAGAAAGCTTTAGCAGGAAATAAACAATAGGTCTGTGCTTTATTTGTCCTTATGGCAGAGTGTAGCACATATTGGAGGTAAGACCGAGACTGAACAACCATTTATTATTGGTGGTCACTCCTGGTGCATCTAATGAGGAGGTCATATTTAGATCATTGTTTGCTGGTCTTTTCTCATGTAAAGAATGTAAGGAAGCCAAGGAAGCCATTAGAATCTCATTAGATGCTAGGTCCAGTACAAGCTGATCCATGGCGCCCGCTGTAGAATTCTGACATGAACTCCAGAGAGTCTGACTTTCTGGTCCCCAATACATGAAAAACTGCTGAGCCACTGCGGTAATTAGAAGAGATGACAGCGCCTGCTAAAACAGGAGACCTCTGCACCTCAGAGCAGCTGTTGCAATGTGTTGCAGACAGAGCTGTCTTTAGTGTTTAGGGGGCAAAGAGCAGAGGCAGACTGGGGGCAAAGGCAGGCTTGGAGGAGAGGGATGCAGTTGTCCCCCTGGGCTGCTCAATGTTAATGCTGCACGGGCTACAGCTATCAGAGTGGAGTGACTCTAACTGTCCCGATTTGTGCAAGAAAGTTGTGATTTTCGAAGTTCTGTCCTTCTGTCCACAATCCTGATCTCATTCTCCAGTGAATGCTGTCAGTTTGAGTGAATATGCACTGACACTCAAGCTTCCACGCTCCACCTCCAGTGTCCCAATTGGGTGGTATGCAAGAGGCTGGCTGAGAGTTAGTGCTTTAATGATAATTACATTTTGACAAATCCAAATGACTCTGTAAAGTTAGTGGTCCTTAACCGTCTGAGTGATGGGCAGGGTTGGTGCTTGATAAATACCTACCTTTACTGGAAACTCCAACATACCTCACAACATTTTAAATGGTCAAAGAGGAACACTTGGGATGTTAGAGAGTAGTTGAAGGTGGGACAATGAGTGGGACATTACAATAAGTTTTAAGTGCAATTTTATGATAAAATTGAAGGCATTAAAACAACTTACCAAATGAAAGGAATTATTATATTTACAATGACCTGAGTTAATGTATCTCATGTTATTGTCCCATGGACTGCAATTGAAAAATGTGAGTTAAAAAACAGTAATAAGTGATATTTTGTACCATTGAATCGGGTTATTGTGAGTCGTATTGCTCTAGTGCTCTGTTATACACCCTTAAACATACTGATCGCCTAGAAAAGAGGGACACTAGATGATAAAAATGGGATAAAATAGGTAATGTCCATCCTAAACAGAGACACTTGGATGATATGCCCTAATAACCGTGGAAAGAAATCCATTTTAATACAACTAGTCACTGATGTCTATCCACTTAACACCGAGCTTGGAGAACTCACAAGAGAATAAAACAAATCACGCATTAGTAGTTGAGGTGGAAAATTGGACATTTTTTCGTACTTACCTACGGTATTAATGCCTCCATTTTGTTATTTTATAGTCAAAAAAGTACAATGTTATAGAAGTTTGCTTTAAAAAATATCAAAATTAAATAAACTGCACCCAAATCCACCCCTCAATTACCCTGACCCCTGTGCAGCCCCCCTTCTTCGTTCCCTTTTCCGCTGTCTCCACATATCACAGTTAAGTTCAAGGGTCGCGGGGTGGGGGGTTGAGTAAGAGGAAGCCATGACCTTGTGCTATGCTAGCTGGCTGACTGGCCTCTCTGATCCCCTATGGGGAGAAGCTCTGTTAATGAAATCCAGAGGAGAGAAAAAAAAACCCTATAACCAAATCTTGGAAATGAAAGCATTCCCACTTAACCCTTCATGAACCCAAAGGCTTGGGGTGTACCATTTTTATCTGTTGGCTTCAACAACAAAGTGGTAATTTTTAAGGTAATGTAACAGAGTTCCTCTGTCTTTACTCACTATGCATGTATAAATATAAAAAAAGAATATAGTACAATTGTTATAAAAAATTAATCAAGGCACTATTAATAAATAAAAACATTCCACTAGTTGCTGTGGAATATATGAACTTTGAAAAATAATACATTGGGCATTTAAATGATTTTACACTATCCAGATTGAGGGTTTCTGTTATTATTAGGGAATGAAGCCAGTGAACGGATAATTGTTATTTGGAAGCATAAAGACACAGGTATGATAAACTGTATGCGTTAGAAGCATAAGATGGGAGAGTATAACTCATATGCCATATTGTTGGATTATTTACTATTAACAAATATTTGGATGCTATTAGTCCAGCAAAGAATTGGGGTGTAAAATTTGGTAGAATAAAAAACACCTATACTGACATTGGTATTGATAAAACAGTTTCATATTTGTTTGGTGTGCCTTTTTACATGGAGTACACTACCCTTTGTGTCAACTGTTATATCAGTGATGCTGATGCTTAGGAACTATATATATCCCATGATTAGTTTCACGACTGAGGATCATGGGATATGTGGTTCCCAAACAGCTAGTTGAAATTTGTGGTCCCAATAAACAAAAAGAATCATTGGTCAACAATGTTACTAATACTTTTCCCACTTGTTTAGGCAATGATTACATTACACTGTTTATGTGCAGACACAATTTTGTTGTAATGTTTATAATTGTCCACATGAGCTGGAGGAAATTGCAATGTGTTTGCTTCACTAAACTAGAGAATAATCATCATTTATATTTAATATAATTAGCAGCAGCAGGTAATAGGGGTTCTTGGGAAGAAAAGGATTCTTGGCTCAGTGTAACAGATAATGCACAGTTTCAGTAAATATAGTAGTAGTAATCTTGGATTCTCACATTTAGGAGCAGATTCACATTCAAGGGTTGGTCTATGTGATCTCCATATAACCTGCAAAATTTGAAAGTCAAATAAAAAGTCTATGGTATTTTATATATATAATATTACAGAGATCTTGTATTGGTGGTGGGTACCATAAAGGCAGCACAAGGAACAGGAGGGTCTGTCATTTTAGTGGAGAAACATAGTTTGAGTGAGTGATGAGCTGGGTATTGTGAAATCTTGGAGGGGGAGCAGTGTTTGCCATTCTTGTTCAATAAAGAGTGGCAAACACTGAGTTTAATTAATAGTGTAGTAAAGGGATAAATGTGGCTAATTGGGCTGAGGAAGGTCTTTGTCATGTGTACTAAGAATTGATATATAAGAGTACATGGAATCCAGTATGTAGGAATTTCATAGCAATGGAAAAGGTTATCTCTATGATAATGATGGGATGAAAAAAGAGCGAGGTTGGCCAACATTTCACAAATGTGTAGCATTGTTGTCTACTATGTGCTGTGCAAAAAAAATTTTTATATCCTTGTTATCAATGTATTGGAGCCATGTTATGATTTGCAGTGATCATGAATCTACGTTCTATAGATTCTAAACTATTGGTACCTAGTTTGTCAAATACTTGTCTATTATATTTTACTGCATTGACATATGTTTATTATTTTTTTTAATAATAAGACTCATATTCACTGTTCCCATCTGTGCGTGCCTGTACACATGTAGAGCACATTGCATGGCGTGTATTTTTGTTTTCTTAGCTTATTCCCAGTACCTACAGCTCAATAAGGAACATTTCACAGCTTGTTATACCATTAAAATATCTGTAGCCAACAGCAGCGACCCTGCATCATATACAGTAGCAAAGCCAATGCAGCTACAAGGAAACAAAAGCCATGGCAACACGACTTCTTAAGGACCAATGCCATGATTAGAAGACAGCAAATGACTGATGTCATATAAATCCTGCTTCATATAAATACTTTTTACAATATTAATGTTTTTGCACTCTTGTATTATTATAGTGGTTCACTCCAGCAGTATCTGTATATTTTTTGTTTTGTTGTTACTCTTTTACTCATACTGGTGGCCATTGTAATGTTCAGTTTAATGATCTTCTACAGACCTTCACAGAGCTTGCATTGGACATTCCTATCTGGAATTGAATTAGGAGCTACAGTCTTGCTTTAAGAACCAGGGTTCCTCATGTCTGCCTCCAACCATATCAACGACTTCCTTCCTACTCTTATTAGCTTTGTACTGTGAGTGTAGGCAGTGTAAGTCCATGAAATATGCATCAGATGATAAGATAAGAGTGATGTATTAGGCTCTATCTTATTATTTGTCACATGCAATTATGCAGCAAACCTTATCATGCAGTAAATTCTCTCTTTCTTTTATTATTACATATGCATTATCAAGGACCAACTTAATCCAAAGATCTATTCCCTCTATTGAGTCCAGTGTTGGAATTTATGCAGACATATTTAGAAAGCAGGGTGTACTCAGCAGCACTATATATATATAAGTTAATGTGTGCAGTATAGTTACACAACACTAACACGTGTGATTTCCCACTTGTCCATGACACGGTCTCGGGATTTCCCCGTTCTAGAACAGGAGCCAGTGCTCCATCTCTCCACTCACAATGGCTATAAAAACAAACTGTTTTACAAGGTTTTTAAATATTTTACTGGCTCATTTTCAGCCTGCATATCATAGCTGGGTTCTTTTATATCAGGTTATGAGCTGCTTTACTGGCTCCTCTGAGCACACTGCGGCCAGTAAAGAAACAATATAAATGTTATACAAGATTTATATCCCTCTACCAGAGTGCTAAAGCTGCCAGACTCTTCAGAGGGGAACAGTGGGGGCTCCCATAGCACCTGATACAATACAACTGCTACAGGCTGCCTCTCACTCTGTTCCGTTCACATATTAACACTTGTACTCCCAGTTACCAAAAGAAAACAAAAAAAGTCACCTTACCATTGTGAATTTGCAGAGTGAACGGTGGTGAACGGACAAAGATGGTGAATCAGACATTAATAGTTGGGCTGGAAAAATTCTCCAGTTTGTTTCTTTCTGAATTGATGCCATTGATTTTTGCAATTTCCTTGTCCATTCACAACTGTTTACTGTTTAAGATAGAAACATAGAATGTGTCGGCAGATAAGAACCATTCGGTCCATCTAGTCTGCCCAATTTTCTAAATACATTTATTAGTTCTTCTGTGGTTTTCAAGCATCCTCAGATCCTTTTCGTTAATTCCATATCTACCATACCCATCTGGGCAACTAAAAAGTTGGAGCGAGACTTACTGGGTCCGATTTTTGGAAAGTCGGTTGGCTATCTTTGAAAAGATGGTTCAGTTTGCTGCATTGAATCTCTGGCATTCCCCCCTCCCCTCGGCTGTGCAATGTGCAGCTATTCTGTGTGATAATGACTGAGCTTCAGAGCTGAAGTGATAGTATCAGCACATGCTTAGGCCTTTAGAAATTTCAGCACCATAGGATTTTCACAGCATCCTCTCTCCGTGAGAGGGAAATGAACATTGCATCTATAATTAACTTCAAGCAGACTTTGTATTAGCAAGGTAATTGCTTGACGTTTATATTTGAGCTGTACGTCTGTTGCAAGCAACATACATTAACGTGAGTCACAGGGTTCATGCAAACATGTTCTGTTTAAAATGATGGTTTTACTCAGACTTTAAGATTCTGTTTGCATAACCTTTAGTATTCCTGACTACTGTGCAATGCGTGCACGCATCCTTCAAGTGATACTACAGTTTGTTGGTTGCCCAGTACTTGCCTTATTCCTGTCTTTTGGGAACTTAGATTTTACCTTAAAAACAAATTAAGGTACTCCTGTAGTTTTACATGACTTAGATACATACCGGTAATTAATTCATTTAAAAAAAAAAAAAAAATAGTCCATCAGGTCCAAGCATTCCACATAACTATATTAGTTGATCCAGAAGAAGACATTCTTCTTGATTCCAAGGTAATCAAACTCACCCTGGATCAACATTACTTTATCTACTTTTACTCATGATAACCCTGTATGCAGTTTATTTCTAGACACTGATATAAGTGAGAGGCTGTACACAGGAAGCAACTTGTCTGACTGTTCAGCAATTAACATCCTGCTCTGCCAACCTAAACATTGCTTATACTGGGAATGTCTGAAATATGTGCTTGTAATCCCCTCCTTGTCCCAACCCTCTCTCCCTCCGCACCCCTCCCCAGGTACGCCACTGCTCTTAGGTAACTGTTTTATAGTTAAATGTTCAGTGCTGTTTACTTCCCCACCTAAGAACATGTCTCCCTCCCTTGAGAACTTGTCTCTCTCACCTAAGAACATGACTTCCTCCCCAGAGAACATACCTCCCTCCCAGAGAACATGCCTCCCTCCCCAGAGAACATGACTTCCTCCCCAGAGAACATACCTCCCTCCCCAGAGAACATGCCTCCCTCCCCAGAGAACATGCCTCCCTTCCCAGAGAACATGACTTCCTCCCCAGAGAACATGACTTCCTCCCCAGAGAACATGCCTCCCTCCCCAGAGAACATGCCTCTCTCCCCAGAGAACATGACTTCCTCCCCAGAGAACATGCCTCCCTCACCTGAGAACATACATCCCTTCCCAGAGAACATGACTTCCTCCCCAGAGAACATGACTTCCTCACCCGAGAACATACCTCCCTCCCCAGAAAACATGACTTCCTCCCCAGAAAACATGACTTCCTCACCTGAGAACATACCTTCCTCCCCAGAGAACATGCTTCCCTCACCTGAGAATACGCCTCTCTCACCTGAGAACATGCCTCCCTCCCCAGAGAACATACCTCCCTCACCTGAGAACATACCTTCCTCCACAGAGAACATGCCTTCCTCACCTGAGAACATATCTTCCTCCCTCACCTGAGAACATGCCTCCCTCACCTGAGAACGTGCCTCCCTCACCTGAGAACATGCCTCCCTCACCTGAGGGACATATATCACTTTGGTATGTTGCTGTGTTGAGTGTCTTTAGAATGGGCATTAAACTATACACAGATACCTGAAAACACACTGGGGCCTGTTCACTAAACAATTCTCCAAGTTCTCTATCTGTCCAATGTTTTGAGGCATGAGGGGAGGAAATATTGCCACATCAACTAACAATAACACTTCAGGGTTTCTTGTGCATTAGATCCTATGTATTCTGTACATTTGCCAGCTGACCTCCCCATTCAGAATAGCGATTGGTCTAAAATAGCAATTATGTGGCAGTCTAGCTCTGACACACTGCATGCTTTAAGTACATGTGACACCAGCGGTATAGAGGGGCATCCCCTGGCAGTGTCACACTTCCCACAGGAGCTATTTTCATCTCTGTCTCCCTAAACGAGCCGAAGTTGTTTGAGAGCAGTGGTGGTCACGTGGGAATCTGGCCTACTTTCCAAACAGGAGATTCAGCTTCTGCTGGTACTGTGCCAGCCATGGGGGCATTAACCCTGTCGTTGATGGAAAGGAATGTAGCAAAATATGAGTCTGTTTTCAAATCCAGTGATTTTGAACCCCATTCTGTATGCCAGGGGACAGAAGATGGTGAATGGGTTAACTCCCTCATAATCAATAGAGAGAGAGATTTGTGAGTGGCACTGGCTCCTTGGGATTTTACACACAAGCTGCACTAATCCTGCTCTGCCTGCCCCAGCAAAATGTAGGTCAGATCCCAAGGCTGCTACCCAGTGATGCTTCAAACTCATCAACTTGGCAGGATTGTCATGAGGCTACTATCACCAGGCAAGAACCAGGGTCTGTCATATTGTCACTTGGACACATTGTTACCAGGCAGGTTCTAGAATCTGCAATCTTGTCACCCTTCCCAATTGTGGACCAGAATATGTGCTCTCTTGTATAGCCTGTTACTAGTCAAGGACCTAAATCTGTACTTTTAGCGCTGGGACAATGGTTAGAAGCTGTACTTTTATCCTTAAAACATAAGACTATTCAAAACTAGCCACCCTGAAATACTTACTATACTGTTTATTTTTTATGTCCGTCTAGATTTCTAGAAACATAGGGAAGCACAATATTATCAGTAAAAGTAAAAGAATTTTCTATAACATCTCTTAATCTTTGCAATAATAATAATAATAATAATACCATAAACAAAAGCAACATAATGTAAAAAAAATCATAAAGGAAGTATTAATGTAATAAAGCCTGGAGGCGCAGCAGACACAAGGGCACAAAAATTAAAATGAGAGATCCCCCTAACAACCAAAAAGTCTTTCTCAAGGAGGAATTAATAGCTTAGAGTCAATGCTTTCTTAGAAAGTGTCACAGCCTGTCCTGTTGTTGCTTTGACTCATCAAGGAGGCAGTGGTGTCCTGGTCCTATATGTGGACAGTGACTTTACCAGGTATAGACCACAAGGTGGTATCATAGATGTACACAAAACACAGGTGACATTTCATTTAAAGGGAGACTGCATTTAAACACCTCCTAGCTTATCTTCTGGATGATGTTATGGGACATTCGCTGCAAACATGGGATTGGCTGACACAGGAAAAAGTGCTTAAGCAATTAAACTCTGTTAAGATAGACAAGGCCCCAGGACCAGATGGTATACACCCAAGGGTACTTAGAGAGTTAAGCATAATTCTGGCCAGACCACTATTCATGATCTTTAGGGATTCATTCAGTTCAGGTACAGTGCCAACAGACTGGCGAAAGGCGGATGTCATTCCAATATTTAAAAAGGGATCAAAATCTCTGCCAGGTAATTATAGGCCAGTGAGCTTGACATCTGTAGTGGGGAAACTATTTGAAGGATTGCTAAAGGTATACACTCAAGAATACATCTTGAACCAGAATATAATTAGTAAAAGTCAACATGGTTTTGTGAAAGACAGGTCTTGTCAAACAAACTTAATAACATTCTATGAAGAAGTCAGTAAAAATATAGATCTAGGTGTGGCAGTTGATGTGATCTATTTGGATTTTGCGAAAGCATTTGATACAGTTCCACACAAAAGGTTACTCTACAAATTGAGAGAAATAGGTTTGGGGGCAAATGTGTGTATGTGGATTGAAAATTGGCTAAAAGATAGAACACAAAGGGTTGTTGTAAATGGAAAATCCTCAAATTGGACAAGGGTATTAAGCGGAGTACCTCAGGGGTCTGTTTTGGGCCCTCTTCTTTTTAATTTGTTTATTAATGATCTGCCACATTGTGCTGAGAGCCATGTCACTGTGTTTGCGGACGACACTAAATTAGGTAAGGCAATAAAGACTAATCTTGATGTTTTTTCTTTACAGGAAGATTTGGACAGAGTGGGGGACTGGGCGGTAAAGTGGCAAATGAGGTTCAATATAGACAAATGTAAAGTTATGCATTATGGGAAAAATAATAACAAAGCAACATATACGTTAAATGGTTTTTCCCTGGGAAAAACTACTAATGAAAAGGATTTAGGAATAATTATAGACAACAAACTTGGCAACAGTGCCCAATGCCAGTCAGCAGCTGCAAGGGCCAATAAGATATTGGCATGTATAAAACGAGGTATAAATTCACAGGAGGAGGATATCATCTTGCCTCTATACAAATCAATGGTTAGACCTCACTTTGAATATGCAGTACAGTTCTGGGCACCAGTCCTTAAAAAGGATATTAAGGAACTAGAAAAAGTGCAAAGGAGAGCTACAAAATTAATAAGGGGATTGGAGGATCTTAGTTATGAAGAGAGACTTAAAAAATTGAATTTATATACGTTAGAAAAAAGGCGTCTCAGAGGGGATATGATAACATTATATAAATATTTGCAGGGCCAATATAAAGAGCTCTCCAGTGACCTGTTCATTAACAGAAAGGTACAAAGAACAAGAGGTCACCCCCTCAGACTGGAAGAGCAAAGATTTCATAGACAGCAAAGGAAGGGATTCTTTACGGTTAGGACAATAAAGTTATGGAACTCCCTGCCAAGAGAGGTAGTGCTAGCAACCACAATAGATGCATTTAAAAATGGTTTGGATGTTTTTTTAGGAAAGCAGAACATACAGGGCTATTAATAATAGAATAAGCATTAATAAAAGAGCTTATTGATCCAAGGAGAAATCTGATTGCCTCTTGGAGTCAAGAAGGAATTTTTTCCCCCAGGAGGCAAAATTCGAAATAGCTTCCTTAGGGGTTTTTTGCCTTCTTTTGGATCAAAAGCTGTAATGATAGGTAGAAGGGTTGAACTTGATGGACTTGTGTCTTTTTTCAACCTAAATTACTATGTTACTATGTTACTATGTTACTATGTGCGTGTGTTTACTATATGTGAACCACATTTATTTTTTCTGTAAAACAATTTGTAGTTTTACAGAATATCAGAGGGGTCTGGAAGTTCAGTGACATCCAATGAGGTGGCTTGGAGAGAGAGATAATATAACACAGGGCTCGACAAACCCCAGGCGCCAGGTCGCCATGGCGACCAGGAAATTAGACCTGGCGCCTGGGTGCTGTCAGCCTCCTGGTCCCCTTGCCGCTGCCATCCGATTTTTCCGCAGCGCGAGGGGGTAAAGTCTGTGCCGATGGCCGATGGCACAGACTGCAAGCTCCGCCCCCTCGCGCAACGCGTGTCTGAGTGCCGGGTGTCGTCACGTGACATCCTGGCACTCAGCACGCTGACCAACGGAGTTAAGCTGCAGCGTGAATGTCCCCCTCCCCTGCAGTGAGGTAAAGCAGCTGGGAGGGGGACACATCAAGAAGAAACCCCCAAGAAAAGACTGTGTTAGGTGGGTGTGTGTTTGTATGTATTGTAAAGTAGGTGTGTGTGAGGGGTTTGTATATATGGGTGTGTGAGGTGTTTATATATATGGGTGTGTGAGGTGTTTATATATATATATGGGTGTGTGAGGTGTTTGTATATATGTGTGTGTGAGGTGTTTGTATATATGTGTGTGAGGTGTTTGTATATATGTGTATATGTAAAGTATGTGTGTTTGTATATATGTGTGTGTGAGGTGTTTGTATATATGTGTGTGTGAGGTGTTTGTATATATGTGTGTGTGAGGTGTTTGTATATATGTGTATATGTAAAGTATGTGTGTTTGTATATATGTGTGTGTGTGAGGTGTTTGTATATATGTGTATATGTAAAGTATGTGTGTTTGTATATATGTGTGTGTGAGGTGTTTGTATATATGTGTGTGTGAGTTGTTTGTATATATGTGTGTGTGAGGTGTTTGTGAATATATGTGTGTGTGAGGTGTTTGTGTATATATGTGTGTGTGAGGTGTTTGTGTATATATGTGTGTGTGAGGTGTTTGTGTATATATGTGTGTGTGAGGTGTTTGTGTATATGTGTATATGTAAAGTATGTGTGTTTGTATATATTTGTGAAGTAGGCGTGTGTGTTTATGAATTGTGTTTATGTTTAGTGATTGTCTGGCTCCTAAAAAAAATGTCTGGCTCCTAAAATCAAAATAAATTTGTCAAGCCCTGATATAACATAATACAACAATAAATCTTTCTGCCTTTTTATATGAAGAGCTGAGGAAAAAACTGATAAGGAAGATTAGTTCCTTCTATTTACTTGACACGATGCAGCAGTAAAGTATTACTTTACTGGGAGGGTAGTGGGTGTATGGAATAACCTTCCAGTAGAAGTGATAGAGGTTAATACAGTGAAGGAGTTTAAGCATGCATGGGATAGGTATAAGGCTATCCTAGATAAATGACAATGCCAGGGACTAATGAAAGTATTCCGATTTTTTTAAAATTAGGCAGAAATTGGGCTGGCTAGACTGGTGGAATGGTTCTTATCTGCCGACACATTCTATATTACTATGTTATATATAATATATATTATCAGACAGTGTAAGAGGACATGCCTCTTTAAATCCAGAGACAACAGCTCAAGAATGGATGGCAACACAGTCACACCTGTGCTAAAGATAAAAAAAGCATTATAGTAATAATGAGTGGTTTCATTTCAATAATCACTCCAGACTCATTTTAATAGAGTTAAGACGTGTTTAATTAAATAACATACTGCTACTTTCTCTGTCTTTGGCTCTCTCTCTCCTCTTCCATTCTTTGGCATTGTTCCTATTCATTTTCAAAATTGGCTGGTGTGTATTATGGGTAATCAGTGCCGGAATATAAATTAATTGAGTGCTTCTTCGCCCTAGAAAAGTAGACATGTTTTGATCCCAAAAAGCGTTAGTTTCTAAGATTTAGCCAGGTGCACCAATATGGAGAGAGCGCATTGATTTTAATTGAGCCACCCTGTTCTTATGCATCTCCTAAGCCTATGTTCACTTTGGTGTTTATACCTTTGATGCTCCCCTTGATTTTGCTTCCTACTAGAGCTGTCACGTTGGCCATTTTTTACCAGCCACTTACAACTTTTGCAGGCTGCCTTGCAGTGTGTAGAAGTCATATGTGACCAGATGGAATTCAGTTAAATGATAAAGGTGGTTCTGTGGGATCCACTCCTGGATTGGTTACATGATTTCCTTCTGGTCACATATGACTTCTACCCAGCAGCATACATATGTTAAATTTGGTATGTAAAAATGGCTAGATCTGTGATTGGCAAAATTGGCAAGATCTAGCAGTCTAGCATCTGTGGAGTGCAGGTTCCGAGATGTAGTTCAGCTTGCACTTGTCGGTCACAGTAGTTAGGCTGGCAGAGGTTGGTCATTGGTAGGGTTTGTTTTGAGAAGTAAAAGCCCACATGTAATTCGGTAGAGATTTATAATGCTAACTTACTTTTTTCCTGCAGCAATGTCGGATTTCCACATCTACCCACGGGATGCCACGCTGGAGGAGGGTGGAGTGGGCAGGTTCCAGTGTCAGATACGTGGCCTGCCAGAGCCAGAGATCATATGGGAGAGGGATGGAGAACCTATTGATACCCAGGATGCCAGGTAATACACTAATGTAAAAAAAAAAAAATGTGTGGGGCCCCTCTCAGCGAGAACGGGCAAAAGCTGGTATAGCCAGCCCTAGAGGGATACCGCCGTACCACTCTAACGAGGCGAATGACGGCTGAAACGTACATCTGTGGCTGCTGTGTTCTTCATGCAGAGGAGACCTGCCAGGCTCTTTGGATCTGGACTGGGACCAGTCTGATATGCTAATGGAGAGGTTTCCTCTGTAATGGTGCAAGCGAGCAAAAAACGGTGATTCCTCTCCCGAGTAGGTTACATCCTATAGGGCCGGCTATTTCAGCTTGCTGAGAGGGATCTCGCACCTTTGTTTTTCTGTCTCAATAAATGAATCTCAACTCAGAGACATAGGGCTTTATTCATGAAAGAGAGAAATGCAGGGAATTGAGAAGAGAATTTCAAACTTAAGGCTGAAGTAGGAAAATCTTTCCAACTCGGCTACTTTGGCCTAAAATGGAATCAGGTCAAGTCTATCATTGCTTATATTGATTGTAGGGAATAAAAAAACAAAATGATCTAGAAATATGGTTTCAATGTGTCTCTGTTGTGTACTGTTTGTGACATCACCTGTGGCTTGAAAATGCAAATTAACCACTTTTCAATAAGAAATGTGTAATTTGCATATCAAGCCAGAAGGTGATGTCATAAGCAGGAGACAATACAGACACTTCCCTCTTAATCCATGCATTTTCTTGGAACGTTGGTAATATAATACATTTAAGCAATGTTGAGGTTGATAGAGAATTTGGTAATCATATGGTAACTCGGGTAGGTGTGATTTATAGGCCCCCTGGACAAATAGAGGAGTTAGATAATCTACTAGTTGAGGAAATAGCTAAAATGACAATGAAGGGAGAAGTGATCATCATGGGTGACTTTAATCTTCCTGATGTGAACTGGAAATACAAAACAGCTACTTGCGCCAGGAGTACGCATATCCTAAACTCCCTACTGGGATTATCTCTAAAACAAGTAGTGGAGGAGCCAACTCAAAAGCAGGCCATACTAGACTTAGTGTTCACAAATGGAGATCTGTTATCAGATATTACTGTAGGTGAAAGTTTAGGATCTAGTGATCACCAGACAGTGTGGTTTAATATAAGAACGCAGTCACACCACACAAAAACAAAAGTTTTAGATTTTAGAAAAACAGACTTTTCTAAAATTAGATTAGATGTGAAGGAGTCATTATCAGACTGGAGCAATTTAAATGGAGTCCAGGAGAAATGGGATTATCTAAAAGTTGCACTACTGAAGGCAACAGAAAATTGCATAAGGCTTGTCAGTAAGAGCAAAAAATTGAAGAAACCACTGTGGTACTCTGCAGAGGTGGCTAAAATAGTAAAAAATAAAAAGCTAGCATTTAGTAATTATAAAAATACTCAGAGTGAGGAAGATAGAAAGATCTATAAGAGTAGGCAGAAAGAGGCAAAGCAAGCTATAAGAGCTTCCAAAGCACACACAGAAGAGACTATAGCCCAGTCAGTGAAAAAGGGGGATAAAACATTTTTTAGATACATACATGAGAAAAGGAAAGTAAAACAAGGATTAGTTAGATTAAAAACAAAAGAAGGATGCTATGTAGAAGAGGATAAAGGCTTAGCAGACTGCTTTAATGAATATTTTTGTTCAGTTTTTACAAATGAAAATGAGGGTAAGGGACCTCATTTAGGGAAAAAGACTAATGAGTCTTTTGATGCATGTAAGTTTACAGAGGAAGAGGTTTTACTTCAGCTGTCTAAAGTAAAGACAAATAAGTCGATGGGACCTGATGGGATACATCCAAAGTTATTAAAAGAACTTAGTGGTGTACTAGCAAAACCGTTAACAGATTTATTTAACCAATCATTGTTAACGGGAGTAGTTCCAGAAGATTGGAAATTAGCTAATGTTGTGCCCATTCACAAGAAAGGTAGTAAGGAGGAGGCGGGCAACTATAGACCAGTAAGTCTTACTTCAGTAGTGGGGAAAATAATGGAAACCTTGTTAAAGAATAGGATTGTTGAACATCTAAAGTCGCTTGGATTTCAAGATCAGAGACAGCATGGGTTTACTTCAGGGAGATCATGCCAAACTAATCTTATTGATTTTTTTGATTGGGTAACTAAAATAATAGATCAGGGTGGTGCAGTAGACATTGCTTACCTAGATTTCAGTAAGGCTTTTGACACTGTCGCACATAGAAGGCTTATCAATAAACTGAAATCTTTGAGTTTGGATTTCAATATTGTTGAATGGATTAGACAATGGCTGAGTGACAGGCAACAGAGGGTTGTAGTCAATGGGGTATATTCGATGCAAGGTCTTGTTACTAGTGGGGTACCTCAGGGATCTGTTCTTGGACCCATTCTCTTTAATATTTTTATTAGCGATATTGCAGAAGGTCTTGTTGGTAAAGTATGTCTTTTTGCTGATGATACAAAGATTTGCAGCAGGGTTGATATTCATGGAGGGATAAGCCAAATGGCAAATGATTTAGCTAAACTAGAAAAATGGTCAGAGCAGTGGCAACTGGCATTTAATGTGGACAAGTGCAAGATTATGCACCTTGGGCGTAAAAACCCAAAAGCAGAATATAGACTATTTGGTACAGTCCTAACCTCAACATCTGAGGAAAGGGATTTAGGAGTAATAATTTCAGAGGACTTGAAGGTAGGTAGGCAATGCAATAGAGCAGCAGGAAATGCTAGCAGAATGCTTGGTTGCATAGGGAGAGGTATTAGCAGTAGGAAGAGGGAAGTGCTCATGCCATTGTACAGAGCACTGGTGAGACCTCACTTGGAGTATTGTACGCAGTACTGGAGACCTTATCTCCAGAAGGATATTGATACTTTGGAGAGAGTTCAGAGAAGGGCTACTAAACTGGTTCATGGGTTAAAGGATAAAACTTACCAGGAAAGGTTAAAGCATCTTAACATGTATAGCTTGGAGGAAAGACGTAACAGGGGGGATATGATAGAAACATTTAAATACATAAAGGGAATCAACACAGTAAAGGAAGAGAGTATATTTAAAAGAAGAAAAACTACCACAACTAGAGGACATAGTCTTAAATTAGAGGGGCAACGATTTAAAAGTAATATCAGGAAGTATTACTTTACTGAGAGGGTAGTGGATGTATGGAATAGCCTGCCAGCAGAAGTGGTAGAGGTAAACACAGTCAAGGATTTTAAGCATGCGTGGGATAGACACAAGGCTATCCTAGCTATAAGACCGGGAACGGGGGACTAATAAAAGTACTCAAAAAAAAAATAAAAAAATTGGGCAGACTAGATGGACCGAATGGTTCTTATCTGCCGACACATTCTATGTTTCTATGTTTCTATGTTTCTAGGTTGATAAAGTCCCTTTAAGTTTGAAATTCCCTTCTCACCTCCATACAATTCCTCTTCCATAAATAAAGCTCATAGTGTCTTGATTAATCACCATTTGCTATATGATCCCCAGAGACTAATGAATGTTCTAGCTTTCCTCACAAAGTCCTTTTGTTCAGAGTACTGGTGGAGAGAGCAGCAAATGTGTACAAAGCACCCATATAAGGTGAGCACCGTGGGGTGGAGTCTGAGTGGGACTATTGGTAAGCCACGGTCATTGGATGGCCCATAGAACATGCCTGGTATGTTTTATGGGGAATCCGACCCTGGAAATCCCTCTTTACCTTGTCATTATATTTTTTCTATAACTGCTGCTTCTGCAAGGTCACTATACAGATCTCCTGTTATTAGAAACATAGAATGTGTCCGTAGATAAGAATCATATGGCTTATCTAGTCTGATCTTTTTTTACCCAATGTATTAGTCCCTAACCTTATCTAATATCTACAATAGCCCTTTGCCTATCCCATGCATGCTTAAACTCATTCACTCTTTAACCTCTACCACTACTGCAGGAACTACGTCTTGCTCATTTGCTGCCATTGTGTTTGTGTTCTGCTAAGGTTTCTTTACATTGTTTCTTTGCGACTGGCAGTAAATCATGATGTGTTCCTGCCAGACAAACCTTGCCCTGTTGCTGTACCTTTGTGCTAGTTAGGGATGTTTTTTTGTAAAAGATCGCTTTTTTATTCATGGATGTTTTAAAAAAACCAAACACTTGTATACAGGGCTGGAATGAATAACATGTAGTCATCTTCAGTCTTCAGTGTTCATTTTGCTTGGTGAATACCTTAGTATGGATGTTTTATATGACAAGGTCATCTAGTCCTGTGTTGGTCTACAGAAGGTCCAATATGACATCCTCCTCCTGCTCACCCCAGTGATTCTAGAGAAGGTCGATTCATCATGGTGTTCACTGTTTTTCCTTTCTTTTTATCATACAGATATACATTGCTGCCCACTGGTGTCTTACAGATAATGGCACTGCAAGCAGAGGATGCTGGCACATACCGTTGTGTGGCCACTAATGTAGCAGGCATTAAGTATAGTCCTGTGGGATCTCTGACAGTCACAGGTATTCAACTCTAACTCATGGCTGTATTGGCTCCAACTCCAGAATGTAACATAGAAACATAGAAACATAGAATGTGTCGGCAGATAAGAACCATTCGGTCCATCTAGTCTGCCCAATTTTTTTTGAGTATGTATATTGACAACTTCACTTATTGAAATATATACTTCTACTTCAGTGAATTAGTGGTAGTACTGTGATAGGATACCACCTTTGCAAAAAGATAGCTCGTGAAATTTCATCCCTGTGGTATTATTGGAAAGTGGAAGCGTTTAGGAGCAGCATCAACTCAGCCACGAAGCAGAAGTCCACGTAAAGTCACAGAGTGGGGTCACTGAACACTGAGGCGCATAAACTAAGCATATGTGAGGCATATACTAAGCATTCATATTAAACACTATACAGCTCATAGTAGAAACTGCAGATATACTTATTGCTGCCATCGTGTTTGCCAGTCAGCTAAACTGCACAAATAACAAACATTGCATGCTTGGGATGAGAACAGAAACACATTGAAAGTGAAAAGTCCAATGACTCTCAGCAAGACTGAATTAATTGCAAAACATAACTGAAAATAGGGTTGCCACCTTTTCTCCAAAGACTTAACACTGGCCTCAAGCCAGCTGGGTTTCAACACGAACACTAACCTAGCTAGAAAGCAATCCTAACCTAATTGTAACCCTAATCTAACTAGAGAGCTACATTAACCTAACTGGAAAGCAACTCTAACCTAAATGGAGACTAAACTAACTAGAAAGCAACCTAACCTAACCTAACCTGAACCCCAACCCCAACCAGCTAGAAAGCAACATAACCTAACCTGAACCCCAAACAGCTAGAAAGCAACCTAACCTAACCTGAACCCTAACCAGCTAGAAAGCAACCTAACCTAACCTGAACCCTAACCAGCTAGAAAGCAACCTAACCTAACCTGAACCCTAACCTAACTAGAAAGCAACCCAACCTTACCTGAACCCTAACCAGCTAGAAAGCAACCTAACCTAACCTGAACCCTACCCAGCTAGAAAGCAACCTAACCTAACCTGAACCCTAACCTAACTAGAAAGCAACCTAACCTAACCTGAACCCTAACCTAACTAGAAAGCAACCTAACCTAACCTAACCTGAAACCTAACCGGCTAGAAAGTAACCTAACCTAACATGAACCCTAACCAAACTAGAAAGCAACCTCACCTAACCTGAACCCTAACCAGCTAGAAAGCAACCCTAACATTACTGGAACCCTAACCTAACTAGAAAGCCACCTTAATCTAACTGGGACCCTAACCTAACCAGAAAGCAACCCTAACCTAACTGGAACCCTATCCTAACTAGAAAGTTACTCTAACCTAACTGGAAAGCAACCTTAATCTAACTGGTACCCTAAGCTAACTAGAAAGCAACCCTAACCTAAGTGGAAAGCAGCAGGCTGCCTAGCAATCCCTTCATCTCTATGCATAGAAATGGTTAATGCATTTACTGTTAATATCCCAAATGCATTCATATCAAGAGCCAAGATTACTGCTCCACTGTCAAGTACACAGACACAACACACTGATACTGACATTGTGAATTTAGACACAGTAGATAAGGAGGACCCAGAACACACAGTCTTAAAGTCTATGACAAACCCTGATGCTGGCATTTTATCTTTGGATTACAACAGTTGCCAAAATAGTCCATGTTTACTAAGCCCACCATTATTGCATTGAGAAATAAAATATATGTCAAAGTTCATAGACAAAGGCAGAATACGGTTGTCTTACTATGTATACAGTGATGCATTGGTGCCATATATGTATGTCATTCATCAGTAACAAGACCTCTATACCTCAGGTCCCCACTACACTGGTTATAAAGATCCTATAATCCTAGTTGGGCCAGAGAATTTGACTAAGACGGTCCATCAGACAGCAATTTTGGAATGTATGGCCACAGGAAACCCACGACCCATTGTGTCTTGGAGCCGGCTCGGTAAGTTATCACATGCAGATCTGTATCTTCTTTCTTAGGTTGGAGAGATGGCTTAGTGGGATAATACATTATAGAATCTATTCCTGGCAAGTTCGTCTCAGACCTCCATCTTTCCGAGGTGGATAAAACTTGTAACATCCCTTGGATGTTGGGCAATAGTAACATCCCCAGTACTTGAAAATAAAAGAATATCTCAGTGTATATTTCATGGTTAAATACTTTATTATTGTTATTAGACCACAGTTCATAACTCCACATAATTGGAGAAATAGTATTTGGCTTGATATATAGATGCTGGGAGTAACTTAAACAATATGTCTAACTGCTATGGACTAATCATGAAGAAGAGAGTTGCAGGAAACTGAGAAGGGGAAAAAATTAGATCATTTTTCCAACTCTGCTACTTTAACTCTAAGTTTGAACTTCCCCTCTCAATTCCCCGCAATTTCCTATTTCATCTATAAACCCTTAGAAATGAAAGTGAAAACAACAACAACATGTGATTAGGAAAAAGGTTAATTCAAAATATTAATGTCTATAAACCATCTAATTAGTGCTCCCAGTTTTAGGCTCAGTTCAACCCTTATTAACTCAGTCAATCTTAAATGTTAATAAATACATCCGCTTAAAAGGAAAACCCTAACACATGGGTAATTATTTTGACAGAGGCTGAGAAATTAAGCTGTAAGAATAATAGAGTTCTTGTGGTGACATATGGAAGAATGTACTTTGGTTGAGGTGAACTATATGGAAAAGAAAGAATGTTCAAGATAACATGTATTTTGCTGCTGCGATGTTTATAGAAGGGGGTATTATAATTAGTACACGTGATTGGCTGTCTTGCAGATGGCCGTCCAATCGGTGTGGAAGGAATCCAGGTTCTTGGAACAGGAAATCTGATGATTTCAGACTTGACTGTGCACCATTCTGGTGTCTACGTATGTGCAGCCAACAAGCCAGGAACACGAGTGCGTCGGACTGCCCAAGGGAGACTGGTGGTGCAGGGTAAGAAATGGACTGGCAATAGACACAATGTTGTATGTAGGTTCTGCATAAAGAGCTGTTTTGGGACAAAATGTGAAAATGGGTTAAATCAGCAGGAACATTTTATTGGTTTCTATGGTGACTGCTCACCTTTTAGAACTTTGCTCCAGAATAGCTGTTTATGCAAGCCCTGTCAATCTGCCAGGTTCTGAATGCATGACATCATTCAATACAAGAAAGAAGTTGCCAAACGCATTGTGCTGTTATTGTACATAAATTAATGTTAGAGAGTTACACAATAAAATTAAAGGGTCGATTTGAACCCTAAAACCAGTCAAAGCAGAGATCCTCACAATCACCAGTGTTAATAGAACATCGAAGCTCTGAAATGCAACCCAAATCTGATCACTTCGGTGAGCCGAATGGCCCCTCAATTCGCATGAAAGTCGGGCACTGTGACCAATTTTTGTCTGACATTTCAGCAGCCTCTATCCTTCCCTATAACACAACTCAGTCTACTGAGTAAACAGTGGTGAACAGAAAAGTGAATTGTAAAAACCAGGCATTAATAGCTGCTTTAGAATAATTTATCACAGTTCACCGGTTAGTGAATAGACTCCACTGACATGGACTATGGTCATATTTACTCTTACTGAGAGCTAGGAAGAAGGAATTCACCTGAATATAGGAAACACCAACTTTCACAGTAGGGCCATAACAGCACAGGCTATGAATCCCATTCAAACAGGAAGTATCAACATCTCCATCGTAACGCATCCAACCATATAATTGACGGAACGTCACATTAAATATAAAGTACTTATATATTTATAAAGAAGAAGTAAGAAAATGATCATGCTGCATGTACATAGCATCCACACATTCCAACTAGGAGCAAGTGTGTGCGTAGTGAGTGAGAGAGAAAGAGTGATAAGGTCAAAAAAAATATATACAAATACACGTACTGCAATGGTGTCCAACTCTGGCTAAATGGTGCATAATACAGTGACGGAAGGTGCCATCAAGTTTTTGGTGACAATAATTGTACATTTTAAGAAAAGCTCATAGGAATTCAGAAAACATAAAAGGTAACAGGTATCGAACCAATAAATTTGAAAATGGTTTTCAAAAAGAACTTATTATGATGTAAATATGTGTGACATAAATGTAAATTTCTCACAAACGTGGGTGTAGAGATAAAAGGGTGTTAGGAAAATGAATGCAATGGTCCAGTGTCCATGCTGAATTTTTCATCATATGGGTCCTGTTTTATGTAAATTTTTGTAATCTGAGTTTCAGAGGAAATTCACTGTACCTTTATCAAATAATCGTATGCATTAAAATTCCACTCCAAAGAGGAGATTCCCTCTAGAATTTCAAGTTAGACAGGAGTATTTTGAGCCAACCTTGGCTTGTTTTGTTATAGAAGCAAAGCTAAATTTAATTTAAAAACATTAGAAAAAGTTAGAAGCCAACAATAATATTTGTCAGAACCTGCGCTTCTTTGTTCCTGGTGTTTATTCCTGTTTTAATAAATGGTGATCTAGTATTGTCAGGCTCATATGCAAATGCAATGCTACCATATTTGATTGGCATTTCCTAAAATATACATTTTTTTACAAAATCAATGCATATAACATTCTATTTTTGTCAATGAACGGAATACCATTACTCTTTACCAAACCACTCCTCTATGCGATACAACAATTTAATGTTCATCCCGGTGGCAGCGAAGGTGTTTATTTATTGTTCTTCTCACGCGTTTCTTTGGATGTCTCAGAAATTTCCCAGCAACACTTCCCTCCCCAAAAGAAAGACACAGAGTGAAGCTCACAAAGGAAGAAATGTGTGCATTGAATCTACACCCGCCCCCTATGTCCTCCCCTCTCACCATTGCTCCCTGACACCCTCCCATGACACATTGTAAAGAGAAGCCCCCCATTTAACAAGCGGGTCATGTGTGAGGATCATGACATGCCCTGGGGAAGTGCATGCTGGGATATGGGACTGCTGGCAGCAGTGGGCACTGCCCAACTATTGTTTGCAGGGTTTTTGAAGATGGATGGTACAGTCATGATACACAGTGCATACCATCCTTTGTGGCACTCAAACCAATGCGACAATGCCTTATACCAATATAATATAGAATGTGATATTGCCTTTTAAACAAGGTAATCGCTCCTCAGCATGAGGACATACTGCTGCTGTGCATTGTGTTTTATAGGTCCGCATACTGCAGTAGAAAATGACTTGTTGTTGCTTATTTACCAGCCATACCGCTCGCCTGTCACTAGTATTTTTTTTTATTGTTTTCTATTTGTTCTAGTCCAATGCGTTTGTCCCCAAGACTGCAGGAACACAAATAGGAGAGACTGTCGGTGTCTTAGTGACATATCAAAAAGACGCATAGGCGCAGGCCCATGTTTATTAAGTGCCACTACAACAGGATAACCAGATGTCTCCTTTAACTGGCGATTCATATGCTAAACGCATGCAGCGATGCATCGGAATCACTGAGGCTCCACATGATCTTTTTTCTCTCTCATTCTTTCACTAACGAGAAAATCAGGTTATCCTATAAAATAAAGACAATTTATCAAAAAGTCATTAAATAACAACCAAACACAAAATACTTTGCAGTTGGAACGTACTTATAGTACATAAATAATTACATACATAATGTATGGGTTTGCACCGAAGGAGTTTAAAAACATGTGTGCGATGCACACGTAAAACAACTTAAAATGAACTGTATATACATATTCCACTTTTTTTTTTCTACTTGTGCAAAACCTACATTTTGGCTAAGAGGGTATCTTATGTTATTACTGTCCTTTAATGCACCTTCTCGGAAAATGATTTAAAGTAATATACACAGGTAATAAAAAAAAATATTTGTGACACCAGATAACATTTTTTTTTTACTGGTCCAGCATGTTTATAATCAAAGGTTTTATTGAGTTATGTACAATGTTTATATATTGGTGGCTGCAGCAAGTGACAAAGAGTCATTGCAGTGCTGGGATAAAAGGGGTTGTAAAACAAATGGAACCCATCTTAAAATGTTTTTCTTTTTTTTTTTACTGTTATGTGCTGTTATTGTAGTTGATAGAAAGGCAATATAAATATGTATTTTATTATTCCTGAATTTCCATCCTGTACCAGCCTCAAATGATGTGTTTCAAGCAATAAGCAGAGTTGACCTTGTTAATGTGCTATGCAAACTCTGAAATAGGTGAATAAATAGATTGCACACTGACTAAAGTGCAATCCTGATGGATTGTTTTTAAAGTATTTCTTTTAAAATGAATGAATGTAAAATAGTAAACTATACTATATATATTTCTCTATATATTTCTGCACATCACAGAATGAACTTTTTGTAATCTGATTACTATATTCACATTAAAGATGACTTTTTGTCCCTCTACATGACAAACAACGTTTTGTGACAATTGAAGAGAACACTGCTTAGTAGACATGGTTACAGCACTGCTTATTGCTATCAAAAGTATTCTGCTTGAGAGCTGCTTCTATATTTATCTGACTGTAATGCTCAACCTGCCACTTATGTAGCCGCCTGAATACTACAGATTTCTATGGTACAGACAGGATAGCTTCATGTATATTCTGTGCATTCAATTATGACTATAAGATCTTCTTAAAGAACGAAAGGCCTGCGTAATAAAATGTTTAAATTAAGGAGAGTTCTTATTATGCATAGGTTGGATCATGATGACCAATCGCCCAGAATGTAGCATCTGATTTCAGAATCCAAGAATAGCTAGGGCAGTGATGGCTAATCTTGGCACTGCAAATGCCAGAATTATGGACTATGTTGTTCCCAACTTAAGCATTGCTGAAGTTAGCCAACCCTGGTTATGGTAGACATTACATTGTTTTTCTTATATACATTCAGTAATGAAGGCTGCACATTTTTGGTCAAAAACCATTGTCTTCATCCTTCTAGCCCATTATCTACTGTCATACTCTATTCTACAAGCAGATCATAGTTTTATTTTAGTGCAATCAAATCATCTTTTCCTTTCTTAGCTCCCAGACTACCTTACTCAGCTCCTATCGTTACATCACTGATCCACTATGTTTAGTTTTATTCTGAGCTCAGGACTGTGCTTGTTTCAAACTAATTCCACCTTGTGCCCCTGTACAGCTCCTGCTGAATTTGTCCAACATCCACAGTCCATTTCTCGGCCCATTGGCACAACTGCTATCTTCACGTGTCTGGCACAGGGTGAGCCACCTCCTCAGATCACTTGGCTGAAGAATGGGCAGGAGTTGGAGTCCAGTGAGCACATAAAGTTGAAGAACAACAACAGGTGAGAGTATAGATGCCAAGGACGGGCAGCTTCCACCGCTAGTCCTAATATAGGAATAAAACCAATTGTTAGGTTCTCAGGGCAAACAAACTGCATTGTTTGTTGTGGAATGTCTCAGTGCAAATAGGCTTAACTCAAACTGGGTATTGGTGGCCAAGAGTCAATAGGCTCAATGGCATGAGTTATCACTTATCACTGGCTTTTAATACAAAATGTACCATTGCAGTCCTTGAGATGTGATAACCAGAGATTACATTAACTCACTGAACATAATGTCTGTTATGACATGGGTCTATATCGAGAGGATTACAAAAATAGCAAGTGAATCCAAGGAGTCTCACCACTGTAGTAGGAGAAACCACAAACCAAGGGGAAAAGATCTGGCAAAGATCTGACATCTTAACTAAGCCATAGAAGATACTCAAGGCCTGAACTTTATACACCAGTAATTTAATATGGAGAGTACCATATCTCATTTAGAAACACATGGCTCTCAATCATTACAAAATAAAATAAAGCTTAATGGCTTTCAATCAAGCAGGTATTAACAAACCTATTGAAAATGTTTATCTGGTACTTGGGATGGATAGGTATCCCTGCTACGTACAGTCGTCTGGAGGATGCCACCTGGTGGCATGCATTTTCAAAGTGAAAAGAGCCAGACCTCTTCTATCAGATCCAGTTTACTGATACTGAATACCTAAATCTAGCTGTGGATGAGATAGAAGCTGGAGGATTATCCATAACAGGCGTGATGCTTGCTTGAGTAAGCATGCAAAAAACCTTGATAGAGCAGAATGGTACTGCTACACATTTCTTTCTGAGATTATATGCAGTTGAGGCTATTAATGGGCCATAATTGTTGACACTGGACTCATAGTTGGCACTTGTTGGGCATTTTCTGCTTCACCGATGTTCATGCCACATACCAGAAATAGAAATGATTTAATTTTGCTTCAGGATTACATAGCAACACTATACCTGGCACACACTGGCCCTACCTCAAGAAAAAAAAAAAAAAATGCTTTAAATAACAAACGGAGGGATTGAACAATACAAATGTCATAGCTGCTACCCCAGATGAAGGTATCAGAAAGTATTAGCCTGCACGGGAACTCTTACTGCTTTCAAAGAAAATATATTCTATTAGTATATTTTTAACCAGTTTCCAAACCTGTTGGAACCAGCTACACACTGGTGAAATCTGTCTGTTTCGGATTGTTACATTGTGGTCAGTTTCCTGAGCAGGCCTCAAATGATTTACTACTCCAGGAAGGAGAATGAAAGGCTTGAAATGTGAAACCAAAAGGATCCCATCTGCAGTTGGTGTGTAAGCAAGACGGAGAGGGCATTTGGTGCAAGTGGTCAAATCACCAATTTAATATGCACTACATGGAACAAAATGCTGATGTTAAGTCAGCTGGCTTGGGTGAAAACCCGCAGCCTGGTACCTGTAGATTTATTTGTTTTACAGATACAAGTGAGCATGCCCACTATCTCCCTGACCCTGTGAGTGTTAGGCTATATTAATCATGAAATATCTCCAAACCTGATAAAATGATGAGACATTGTGAAACAATCCTTAAAATGGATCACAAAACACATGGTTCTCCTCTAGTGAAATCACTTCTTTGTCTCTCCCAATCCGGCACCTTTTAGGGCGGTGATGATGGAAGATATTTTGTTCTTTAATTCTGTCCCTCCATAAAACTTTGGTTTTTCTAAACATTGTCAAGAAATGTGACCCCATGGGTTTCTCGTTGGCCTTATAAGCTGTGCTAGTTTAGGGGGTCACATCCAGGCTGAGAGGTGGGGAGAATCTGGGTAGATGAGGGGGGTGCAGGTATCTAGGAGATGTCACCATGACGACCAGTAACTAGGGTACTGAGCTATATTGATTCCCCTCACCCCACCATGGTAATTAAAGTCTTTCATTTCAATAGAAAGAGGCCTCAAGCCAGAAGGGTCCCTGACTTCCACTTTTAAATCATTAACCCCTTCACTACTAGCTTTATTATCACGACCCAGCCTGCATTCTGAATACCACGACATTTCTGGCAGTGAATTTGTTAACTTCATAATACAAACTATATTTCATAGCCGTTTTGTGTCACAAAGAGAGAAAGGCTCTAACTCTTTTTGTGTCAGGATGGTTAAAAATGGAATGTACATTTTATCAAGCAAAGCTGTGCCTGGTAGAGATCATACAAAGGACAAGTCAAATAAGTCCATATTTTTGCACAATTCAATCACTGTAATAATTCTCCATGGGTTATGCAAGAGCAATATGATTTGAAACCTTCTGCCAAATTTAGGACAACATTTGATCTAAAAGAAAGCACTGATCTATCTTTTTCTGGACATTATTCATAATCGTTCTCTAACTTATCAGTTCTAAAAATAAAGTAATTATATAAATATCTTCTGTGCTGTAAACATTCTATAGTTACTCTCCCCAAACTTAGCACAATTATTGCAATATGGAATTAATTAAAGTAATTTGACTTGAATGTGATATGTCATTTTCACCCTACTAGTGGCTCAGATACAGCTCAGATACTCGGTTACGCTCTCTGGCTTTCTAGTAATTATCTGATTTACCTACGAGTCTGTTTCTTCTCTCTAGTTCTCTGACCATCTCTGGGATCAGTCAAGAGGATGAGGCAATATACCAATGCATAGCGCAGAACAGTGCCGGATCCAGCCAGGCCAGCGCTCGGCTCTCTGTACTGTGGACAGAAGGTCTGCCGGGGCCACCACAGCAAATTGTGGCAATAACAGTCTCATCCACCTCCATCCAGGTGTCCTGGAGTGTGCCATTGGAGAACACCCGGGAGATTATTGGATATGTGGTACACATCCGGAAAACTGCAGGTACTTTATTGCCTGCATGCAGGTTAGTTCCACCTGATTAAATCTCCCCTCTTGTTAAGATATTCTTTTTCCAGTGAGCTTTTTTATGGTAGTTTTAGGCAAACTGACCATTTTAGGATGCTGTACAACAGCTGTAGGAATGCTACATTTAGCTCTTTTTAATAGCATTATATCGAAAGAGTTTGTATGTACTTTCTAAATTAGATGCCATTTTACTATCTGACCGGAAGCCTGTTTGCCTGTCTGTGAAGCATGAATGCTGCTCTGTTGGGTGACTGTCACTGAGTGAGAGACCCTAGTTTTTACATGCAATTAATAGAGGGGACCCGAATTGAATAAATGATGAACCAAAAAATGATTAGTTAGGGTTACCCTAAAATAGGACCACGTTATAATGACTCCGTTCTAGCAATGTCCTCATATCTACTAATCAGAAAATAGACAGGCACACGGATCCTTGTATGAGGAATGACTAAAAATCTAGATTAAGCAGACTATTTATTATATGTGAGAAGGCATAGAGAGGGGGAAACAGAAACATCCGAGAATGCTTTACCTGTTTCATACCCATAAAGAGCCCTTAGAATAACTGAACATAAAAACCAGAAGCCATACTTGACGGGTATTTATTTTAAAGATCCATATGTCTAGGAAACTCTTCTTCTTAGTTACGCCACATTTTTGGTGTCATTCTCCGAATCCCACTCGGTTCTCTTGAGTCTTGTTCGTGTGTGTCATCTCTGCCACCTCTCGCTTCTTTTGCTGTACATTTCCTTATAGCCACATGAGCACATTCTCATGACCCTTTTTATCCTTTTTTTAATGGCTGTTTCTTGACATCATTTTATAAGCTCTCCAACACACACTGACATATACGTTTCTGCCCTGCTCAGTTCTCCCTGCCTGGGGATTGAACTTGTTTTGCTGCGCCTGGATGCGTTTGTTTTGTACTTCTATTTCTGTGCATTTTGGAATTTGTTCACCTGCCTCGTGCCTCTGACCCTCTGCTTGTCTGAAATCGTATTTTGGATTTTACCTTTCTGTACTGTTGTACTGCTTTGGAGCATAACCTGAGGGATACAACACTGGGTCTGTGCTACTCCAGGAACTCATCTGTGCTTCCTCCCTTAAAAATCAATCCTGCATCATCACAAATACTTATGAAAAAGGCCAATTGCATGGTAACGAGGCATTCAGTGGCATTCGCCCATATGCATTTTCCAAAAGAGTCCTCTTTTAATTGTGGAATCCAAATGATATTGTCTATGCCTGCTGTATTCAGAAATGGTTTAAAGGTCTGGGATCATAGTGGTGACACTGTGACTTAATTTGAATAATAATAGAATAATAGAATATATTCCTTGTTACAGATTAGCAGACAATGCTGTGTCTTGGATTGCAATGTTAGCCAGTTCACATTGTTTGACAAATAAGCGGTAAAAACCAACAACACTTATTGTTTGGGACCTTAGTAAAGGCTGGAATCTGCATACCGTATTCACTTGAATGTTAATAAAACGTCTTATATGAGAACTTGCCAGTTCCAAATAACAGTGCCAATTCCCAGCGTGCCTCAGTGCTTTTCTGAAATGTTCATTTAACCCATACACTAGTCTCATGCTTCACAAGAGCAAAGGGTATTTAATGCACTGTTACAATGCGTTGCCTCTGCAATGTAAGACATCTGTTTGAACAAAGGAGTTAATAACCTCTAACACTTCTGCACAGACGGATCAGTGGAACATCCAGGCCCCACTTATGGATCATTTTGCTCTCTAATGCATATGTATGGAACTAATTTACATGTAATTGGGATAATCACCATATAGATTAAGCCAATTTGCATTTTGCATTGTCCCAAAAATCAAGTGTGACGTTAACCCATCAAGGACCATATTATTGAACGTTTCCAGCTCTATCATTGCTTTTTCATATTGTGCTCTGTTTTCCCTTATTAAAGGCACTCCGTAACCTAACCTTGTTCATAATGTGACTGTGGAGCGGAACAAATTATCTATATGTTGTTTGAGCAGAATCACATGTAGATGCATAGATTCAAAGAAAGGTGTGTTTTATATGTGTTAGGGGGGTCTCCAGATAATGACATCAGATTGAGGCTTGACATGCAAGTGGCACATTTCCCACTGAACACTTTAGGTTTGACTCATGTAGTTCTGGTTTTGGCACCAAAATGGTGCCTCCAAATTGCGGACAAATTCAGATAACATCAGGAGACAAGTATTGTTAAAATGATACAATTTCTTGGCTAACTGAGAGATTGATTGCAAGTTTTCAAGACCAAGTTGCTAGGTTCCCTTCTCAGGCATTTTGTTGACTTTAAATAGGAGGACGATGCGTAATAGCCAAGATCTACCGAAATGGTTCTGAAATAAGCAGAAGTCCTCTACATAAAGGTTTATAGGGAGTATGCTGAGTTTACCACTTGGTTTCTGTGCATTGTGGCTAATTCTGGTGTTGAGAGATATGGGAGTGGAATTGATGTCCAAATTGCAAATGGATCACTGATTGTCCCAATCCAAATGCTTCCTATGCTTTGGTTTCAGTATGGCTGACAGTCATTTCAGGGATGAATTCAGGGATGTTGAGTGAAATTTGGCTAAGTTGCCCAATCCGAATGCATTTTGGGCCAAATCTATATATATATAGTACATAAATAATATACATTTGCAGTAAAAACAATGTTCTGAAGGGTCTCTGAGAAAAGTGTTACATTATAAAACCTTCCGCATGACGCAGGAATCTGATTAAAACATTTTTGTTCCTAGTTTTGAAATCTTTATGTGCACCTTGCTGCTTTATGATAGCTTCTACCTGGAAGAGGATTTATGTTTCCCTGTCTACTTTTGAAATATATATGCTGGTATTGTTTGGTCTGCCATAGATTTTGCATCATTTTTCAAAATACAGAAGAGATTATACTGTAATGTTTTTATTGAGTGAAATAGGCAGCAGCCTTTCAACCACAAAACAAGAAGATCTGCAGATCTGTCAGTAATGGAGGGAGATATAATCTCATTGTTTAATATATATGTTGAGAGACTGGAAAGAAGTATTAACAAAGGAATAGTGAGATAATATACCAGGCCACTAAGGGCAATAGTAATTCTAGAATACAGAATTCCAGATGCTCTAAAGGAAGTTAAGTGGGAGTTTGAGAAGATGTACCAGTTTGTGAGAGTGGGAAGCCATTATGACGCTGTAAAAAGCAATACCAACACTGAGGGGATGCTCGCGAGGAGCTTGACTGGTGGCCATTTTGTGGGTGGAACTACATGCACACATTTAGACCTACTCCTTTCCTCTGGTCACACCCTCATGATATCTGAGTGGGGGACACTCACCAGGCTTGTCCCTATGCAATGCATTGCTTAATTGGTGAGATGAAATGTTTATCTAACCTCAACTCATCTTAGTGAATAGCTCCCTGAGAGAGTGGGAGTAGAAACCAAAACTAGCATGGTGGGAAATGCCAACATCACAAACACCAAAAAAGTGGCTTGAAATACCAAGAAGGAGAGACTGAAAAGTTGTAGCTACACTAGGAGAGTGAGAAAATGTAGCAGCACTGGATAATGTAAAAAGTATATCTGTCATGGCTGCTTACCATTGAGCATTATGGGAATTGTAGTGCTCAGTAGCTGGAGTGGAAAGAGCACACATAGCTGAGAAGTCATTCCAACAAAGCGTTAGGGGCCCATACTCTTTTACACTGTAAGGCCATCCTCATCTCATGATTAGGGATGTCCAACATATTATCTTTATATAATTCTGTATGTTTTAGTTACTCCATTATACAACACAGTTACTATTATAAATAAATAAGCTGGATCCTGCCCGTGTCCTTATACAGTATCGGGACACTGATGACCATCGTGCTTATCGTTCTTCGTTTCAGATCCTGTACAAATGGAATATCAAGAGGCGGTGAGCAAGGACACTTTCCAGCAGGTAGTCACGGATCTTGAACCCTCAACCACATACAGTTTCTATATTAAAGCGTACACTTCCCGAGGAGCCAGCAAGGCATCAGCAAGTGTGATTCAAGGCACTTTAGGAGAAGGTAGGAGAGTGCTGATATATCCCTTCCACATGTATCTGGTTCTGCTTGTTCAGTTCATGATGCTGAAAGTTTTTCAGACATTAACATTGTTTGAGTGGGATTCTGTTGAACTCTGTATTTGTAATTTAACCCAATGTTTAAACTGCAGAAGGATGTACTACTCTATTTGTGTAAGCTGGACATCAGTGCTGATAGCAGTGTTTCCATATATTAGGGATTCTGTTTAATTCATTATTTAATATTCTTTATTTTTAACTATTGGTGGAAATGTTGAACAACATTGGTGGGATAAAAGTTACAGCATAGTTATTTCTAAAAGTAAAACAGATTCCTTTACATTTTTTTCTAACAACTTTCAGGGTGGTGTAAGAAAAGGAGGTGTGTGTGGGCAGAGGTGGGGGGGTCTCAGATAAGTAGAACAATGTGGAAACAAAATAAAAGACAAAGTACCACCTTAGAGACACAAGAGAAAAGTGTGAAAGATACCTCCCGTCAAGAAGAATTTAGGGCCAAAGTAGCTGAGTTGGAAAAATTCTCCAATTCAGCTATTTGGACAACTTTTCCAAATCGGCTACATTGGCCTAAAGATTGAAATTACCATCTCAGATCCCTGCAGTTCTCTCTTTATCAAGTAGACTCTTCTATTGGGGGCACCTGAGGAGAGGCAATATTTGTCAGAGAACATTATTAGCCCTTCAGATTCACAAAAAGACTGGGATGTGCATTCCTTTCTCCAGAGCTCAGTTATCACTTACGTAACAGTGTTCAATAGGAGGCTTTTTTTCTAGTTAGATAAAAGAATGGTTCTGTGATGCAGTAGATATTTTGCTAGATCGAATAGGAGAGGTTCCCCTGTGACCCTGTGGGTATGGGCATTTTTTAAGAGCACTTACAGGGAAAGGTTTTTAGAAGAAGGAAGGAGAGCGCTGATACTCAGAAGTCAGCCATTTATTATTTCCCTTCATTGTTACATTATAGGCAAAAGAATGTTCTTGTGTGACTGTACTACTTTCAAGCCTTTACCTTGGAATTCATCAGAACTTGTGCAAATGGTATTTACATCATAGGTAGTGTTAAGCAACTCTTGCAACCAGTGTCTGTGACACTCCCAAGTATAGAGACTTCAAACTTTTTTACATGAGAAAGAAAAGAAAAACTCAACTTGTTTTACTAAGGTCTTCTACTCAAATTTCCAGTGCATTATTAATGGGCCATGCTGTAGCCACTACTGGATAAATGAATTACAATTTGGTTGTCTTCATTGTAAAGTGCTGTAAGAACTGCGACCATTAAAGGGAGGGTATACCTTTATTTTCATTTGTTTTATTATAAATGGTTTTATGTGTGTTACAGTTGCCAAAGTCAATGAATTAAATGCATTGTTTTATTGTACAGTTGTGTTATTTTGTAATCTATTTTGACATTACTAGAAACAAAGTTAGTTTCTTAAAAGGGTCTGAGAATCCTGGCAGTGGATTAATGTCTAACAATTACTCCCATTTGCTTTCCCTGTGTTGGCAACAGCAATACAGTGTTTTAGACTCTAAACCACTCCCAGGAGTCCCCTGACTTAAGTTAGAGCTTTATTGCAATGGAGCTAAATGATACTGATACTATGAGTACAAAAACAAGGAACATGGGCATATAATGTTCTGTTAATTTGTATATTTTGCAGTTCCTGCTGTGCCATCACTGTACATCAAGGTTTTGAATAGCACAGCCATTCAGGCTGCATGGGAGCCATCAATCAAACTAGGTCAGAATGAGGGCTTCAAGCTATACTACCGAAAAATGTCACTAACACAATATACTGGACCCATGCTGCTGCCCAGCAATGTTACTGCCTATAACATCTGCAGACTGGGTAAGAGACTGATTTATTACTCTGTCCTCACACTAATACACTTGCAATATGTAATAAAATCTGAATTAATATATTAGGGAAAATCTGAACCCGTAAAACCTTCAAAAGGATAATATGTCATCGGTGATCTAAAATAACCCAGCTTCTATGTATACATGCGTACAAGACACATTACCGAAAGGGTGATTTTAGCTGAGCTAAAGGATGTTTCCAAGAATCATCCAAACTGGAACAAGCAGTGTTAGTTTGGAACTCAATCAAAACAGGGAATATCACTTGTATGACAATAAAAGAACATACACCTTTCTCTACTGATTTATATTATTCTCCTGGTAGTGTTGAGCCAAGTTTAAAGGACTGCCATCAGCAAGACAATACGCTTTTTTTAATTGTAATAGTGCATCAAGTGTAAGCACGTGCTTTAATAAAGGAAGATCAAAAGGAGAGATGCTTGAAGTTTCTAATTCAATAAAACTTAGCTTTTATTTCATGTCCATAAAATAAACATACAACAAAACTGGTGAGTAAATGTGAATCTGTAAAAACTGTTTAAAATAACCCCGCTACTAAGGTTATCCGTATGTGTGTTGTCACTTTAAGGATAGTAACTGGGTAAGTCACAACAGTCTATATGCGCAATATGTTAAATGTATTAGACATAGACTGTTACAAACAAAGAGAGAATCACACATTGCCTGGAGAGGACTTGCTGCAAACCTGCTAATTGACAAGCAGAATATCTATATTGTTGCAAAGAGCTGCAGCATTACAGTGATACACTTTTATTGTTTGTGGTTAATACTTATTATGTTCACTGTTGCCTCATCATTGCTACTTGACAAAGAAGAGAAATACATCTTGTATTAGAAAAAACTACAGTGTTGCAATGACACACTTTCTGTTTTATATTGCCAATTGTATGTTTTTCTGTCAAAGATTACACCAGAGAAGATTCATATATTGCTCTATTTTCTATCATCAGCATTTAAGAGGGGTTTATTTATTAACACTTGATCTCATTAAGTGTTGCTGGTGGTGCGGGTAAGAGATATAGGACAACTATATATGAGGTAAAGTACCTCTGCATTCAAATAATTGCAGGATCCCACACACGCCACACATATGGATCAAAGGTATATAAATTCAGGTACGTCTGCCAACAGTGCAGGCTAATAATTGAACATAAGCCATATAAACCTTTTGTGATACAAGCACATTATCAGCACATTTACTGTTTGGTGGTAGAACGGGTAAAAGAAGGATATAAAGTGTAACTGTATAAGGTAATTTCCTCTGCATTTGAATAGTTTCAGGCTCCCACCCACACCACACACATAAATCAAGGCAGCATCTGCCAGCAGTATAAGCTGATTGTTAAGTCATATAGACCTTCTTTAAATCCCCACTTACAGTTGGCAAATCACCTCCTGACGTAGCCACTGAGGTGGCGAATCAGGGTCTGATCACACTTGCCGTTTGAACTGCTGCTGTACTGCCACTTTCAGTTTGCTGCCTTACCATCCCAATTGCTTCATTTGTTTTTCTTACCAGCGTATGTGGGGCTGATTCCCCTTTAGGCATTTCTATCTACCTACTAAGTCACCTTCACTAATACATTGATCATACTAATTATGGATCCACTATTTTTCTGAGGAGAAGTGTGTCATTTTAACACTGTAGTTTTTTCTAATACAAGATTTATTTCTCTTCTTCGTCAAGTAGCAATGATGCGGCAACAGTTAACATAATAAGTATTAGCACTAGACAATAAAAGTGTATCACTGTGCAGCTCTTTGCAACAATATAGATATTCTGCTTGTCTATTAGCACGTTTGCAGCAAGTCCTCTCTTGGCAATGTGTATATTGTGACTGCCAAACTTACCCAGTTACTATCCTTAAAGTGACAACACACATACTGATAACTTTAGTAGCGGGTTATTTATGGACAGGAAATAAAAGCTAAGTTTTATTGAATTACAGACTTCAAACATCTCTCCTTTTGATTTTGTTGATTCCTGGGTCACCCCTATATTTGAAGTCTCGATCTACAGTGTTGCCATTGTAAGAGACTCCCATTTACGCTTTAAAAAAGGAAAACAAAAAAATACCTTATTGAGGCCTCTTTGCTCTATATATAAATGTATCAGGGGCTGACATTTTGAGTCACATGAAGGAAGATCTCATCCATCTGACCCAGGATTCTAGACAGCATGTCGTGCAATGCAAGCTCAATAAGGTACTTTATTTACATTAAATAATTTCTATTTAAAATGCTTTCACTGGATGCAGTCTTTCAATTAAATGTAACGTTTTTGCAGGCAGTTGGCCTTTAAGTTGAATCTCCTACTTCTAAAATAATAGGAGGCAACAAACTTTTATTGTCACTTGTTACAGGTTTCTGGGAAATCTTCTCTGACATCAGAATGCATCATTGGAGCTACAATATCAAACACACAGCCGCTCAGACACACTTAGCCACACATACACAGGCTGTCATGCATACAGTCATGCATATACCTAAATGTCAGATACACATATACTGTGTCATTTACACAGTCACATAGAATACATGTACACAATCACACACACAAGCACACAGTGTACAACACCTACACACGGGAGCATATGCACAGTCTCACACACATCAATGTTTAACCCCCTCCACTCTTCCTTACCACTTCTATTATAAGCTCCCTTCCCAGGTAGTCTGTGTAGCCCAGGCCCTGTCATATTTGCCTGGAGGTCCATTGTCTGCCCCCTCATGCTCTATTCTCCACTGCAGTCTTATTCTGCTGCCATGGCACAGACTATCTTTTTCTGTCCTCACACGGTGCCGCACGTTGTAAGACAGAGCCGACGCCCTGACTCTCTCTTTTGCAGAGTGTTGCGCTAGGGGACAAACCTTCGCCTCTCGTGTTGCATACCACAGGACCCCTAGCCTCCCCTCAGCTCCAGGGAATATAGAGCGGCTGTGCCCTCAGCAGCACAGGGCACCATCCCGCACTCCTCTGCCTTTTGGGTGGTACTGACCCTCTTTCTCTGTCACTGACACCTGGGGCAACTGCAGCGCCTGTACATGTTAATAATAATAATAATAATCCATATATAAGTACATACATATACCATCAAATGAAATAACATCTCATGCCCATATTGAATCCATATGTAAAAAGCCTCTAAATAACACCGGATATTCACCCGCAAATGATGTGCACATTCTATATTTAGGTCACAAGAATCAGCAGCCCATGTGATTGTATATGTATTATCCAGCTGTGCAAACACACATTCATTCTAATACATATACACATTAATTCCAGGAAAGGTTAAAGAACACGTATAGCAAAGGGGGGGGGGGGGGGGAGAGATAAGACAGGGAGGATATGATAGAAACATTTTAAATACATTCAAGGGAATTGAAACAGTGAAGAAGGAGAGTATATTTAAAACAAGATAAAATACCACATCAAGGGTTAAAAGTCTTTAAAGGAGAGGGGCAAAGATTTAAAAGTAATATAAGGAACTATTACTTTACTGAGAGGGTAGTGGATGGATGGAATAGCCTTCCAGCGGTAGTGGTAGTGGTTAGCACAGTGAAGGATATTAAGTATGAATGGAATAGGCACAAGGTGATCCTAGATATGAGATAAAGCTAGGATCTAATAAATGTATTTAGAATATTGGGCAGGCTAGATGATCCGAATGGTTCTTATCTGCCGACACATTCTATGTTTCTATGTGTTTATTAGATATATTATGATAAATGTTACCACATTGCTGCAGTATCTATGAAAACATATAGCATGTAATTCAAGGCATGCATGCTTACAGCTGTACACAATAGGCTTAAAAAAATACCATCAGTTTCCAAATCCTTAAAGGGCCTCTGTCAACCTAAACATTATTTATACTGTGAATGGAGAGAATAATAAAGAATACATACATCGCATTACCTTAATTGCTAGTAAATGGATTAATAAGGAGAAACTGTGTCTGTGGTGTCTTATGCCTATGATATCACCTTGTGGCTTGAAGTGCATATTAACTACCTTTCAATGGGAATGATGTAATTTGCATATTACCGTATTTGCTCGAATATAAGTCTTAAATTCGAGGTCGTCTTATAGTCTGACCTAAAATCGAGGTCAGATTATAAGACTAGGATCCAGGTCCCCCGCAGAGCTGCAGGGGACCTGGATCCCCCTCGCTAACAGCCGGAGGATGCCACCAGGGAGCAAGAGAAAGACAAGGGGAGGGAGGGGGGGGGGAGAGAAAGACAAGGGGAGGGGGGAGAGAGAAAGACAAGGGGGGGGGGAGAGAAAGACAAGGGGAAGGAGGGGGGAGAGAAACAAGGGGAGAGATAGACAAGGGGAGGGGGGGAGAGAAAGACATGGGGAGGGAGGGGAGAGAGAGAGAAAAGTTTGGGGGGAGGGAGAGACAACATGGGAGGGGGAGAGAGAACACACTGGGGGAGAGAGAGAGACAACGCGAGGGGTGGGGGGGGGGAGGCAAGCATTGGCACATAAAAGGAAATAAAAACAAGAAATGCATTTGTTTAATATCTTAATTTTTTATTAAATATTAAAAAGCAATTTACATGTGAATATATACAAGTTAAACTTTTTTTTCCTATAGTGTAGTCTTATATTCAGGCTTTTAGTTTTTTTCCTAAAGGAATATCCAAAGTTTGGGGGGTCGTCTTATAATCAGGGTCGTCTTACATTCGAGCAAATACGTTAAGCCTCAAGATGATATCATAAGCAGGATACATCACAGACATATTTAAAACACATGTTCCTCTTAATTTATGCATTTGCCTGCAATTCATAGATTATGTTATATTATTTTTTATTCTCTATATTCACTGTATAAGAAATGTTATGGTTGTGCCTTTAAGAATTTGATAACTGTTGGTATGTATTAGTATACCTCTTGTGTACAGCTTTAATTAACCTTTTGAGTATTTGTGACTTTTTTTTTTTTTTTACAATTAAACCAACATGGGTTAAAAACATATAATACTAAAGCAAAATACTTGGAGAAAAGCACAAAAGGACAATTGGCAAAGTGAACCTGTCACCCAAATAAACATTGCCTCAGTTAACAGGCAATTAAAAGCAATCAATACATGGTACTGGAAAATGTATGGATTTGTTTCGGTCAACATTTTCCTTTAACTCTTCCTGAGCCAGTATGAAAGCATTTTGCATTAGAAATTCACATACATGAATAAAGGGAGATTAAAATTGGTTGTGCCTATTGAGTTATATGAATTTTAATTTAGCTGTATATCCATGAAGATCAGAGTCTGGAGGTCTACCCATGTAATATCAATAATGTGATGCTTTAGACGTTTGAAAAAACCTTGAGTGTCACATGCCCCCAAAGGCCGCAAGTTGGCATGTGTCTATCAATAATGTAATCAAATGAATTCACATTCCTATGGATAAGGCTTGATGGACATGTCATGTCAGAAGAGATGTGTGCTGTGGTTTTGGTTTATAGTCATTAAAACAGACACACACTCGACCCACACAACCAGTACCCCATTCACAAATGTCAGAGTCCTGGGCGTGACAGCTACACATGTATAAATAAAGAGATGGAAGCAGTTAGGTCATTAATATTCTCTGCACAATGGTAGTTCTCGTAATCATATTGTACATAAACTATGGAGTGCTTGATCAGGCTACATGTTTGCTATGCAGTGCTTGGTCATAGTACACATTAGCTGTGGTGTGTTTGGTCAGACTACATGTTGGCTATGCAGTGCTTGGTCATAGTACACATTAGCTGTGGTGTGCTTGGTCAGACTACATGTTGGCTATGCAGTTCTTGGTCATAGTACACATTAGTTGTGGAGTGCTTGATCAGGGTACATGTTGGCTAATGGCTATGCAGTGTTCAGACATATAACACAGTACCTATGAAGTGCTAGGTCAGGCTACCTGTTGGCTATGCAGTGCTTGGTCATATAGCATAGTAGCTATGGAGTGCTTGGTCAGGCTACATAATGTCTATGCAGGGCTTGATCCTATTACACATTAGCTTTTGCAATGCTGAGTCATATTTTGCATTGGCTATGCAGTGCTCACTATCTTATTACATAACAGCATGTTACACATGGGGAGGAGAGAGAAAATTAAAGATTTGTAACTAATGCATCTTGTAAAAGACAAATAATAAAACAATTACCTTCAGGCCATTCCCAAATGTATGTATTTTTTAATACATCATCTTAAAATCAGGCTCTGAGCTTTTATAAATAGGCTGCACAGACACAACAGAAAAAAAACCCCTAAAACTGGAATGGTAGGTGCACTAAGAAAACCCCACCAGCAAACGTGGTAAAAAAGTATTATAATAATTGCCTGAATGAGCAGTGCCTCTTATTCAGAGTTTGAGGATAGTCTTGAATGTCTCTCATAGAGTATTGGATAATGGGTATAACTTTTCATAGTAAAGCCTAATACTATAAATTAATTCAAGAATGCCTCGGACAAGACTGTACAACAAATAAATCTGAGCTTTCCCTATAAGCAGGCACGATGTGCTAATGTGTTCTTATCTACTGTCACAATCTATGCTTCTCTCTGTCTAGACCCCCTGGTGGTGTATGAGGTGAAGCTCCTGGCATTCAATCAGCATGGGGATGGGAATTCCACAGTCCGCTTTGTATCCCTGAAAGAGGTATCTGCCCGAGCAGGTGAGTGAGTAAGGAAACAGATAGCTGAATCTGAGAGACAAATGAAAATGTGTTAGGTGTCATAGTAAAGGGTGACTACTTATTCCCAGAAAGGGTCATAGACTAATTATCCATACTATAGTACACATCTCAAAAAATAAAAGTACGTTTACCGAATTTAGATAAATGTTTTAACACCCATAATTGTTTTTGTTATTTTGTATATACTGTGCTATGTATATGCTTTTTTTTTTTTTTTTTTTATAAGGTTAGCCTAATTAATCCTTTGCAATCCTGTGAAATAATAAAGGCATCTTACATTGCATATTAATGAAAGAAATGCTTCACATTTTTATTTTTTATATGCTGTGTCAGAAAAAGATGGAAAAGTACTAAAAATCAAGCAATTAGCACTGATCCACTTTTCCAGTTTCCTCCTAAACGTAACCGATCTAATTGTTGCTATCCATAGTGCTGAACCCATCCTGTAACTGTGTGAGTGACGACCAGAAGGCTAAATCCTCCACTACAGGCATCATTATCGGCATACACATTGGAGTGACCTGCATCATCTTCTGCGTACTCTTCCTCATGTTCGGGTACCGTGGGAGGTAGGAGGGTGAGATGGAAGGGAACACATTATTTACATGAAGGGAAAGACTGAGCAGAGCAGGGATGGTAAGAAGAAAGAGAAGTAGAAAATGTGGGGATAGGATAGTTATGAATAGTAAGTAACCAAATGTGTTTTATACATTGTGCTTTTGTTATCTTCTCCCTTTAGGGCAATAAAGGGGCTCCTGATGGGAGAAATAGATGGCATACTAAATGGGTTAGCCATTAGAATTTTACATTTGTTTTTCTTCATCTATGTGCTGTATAATATAAGGATCTAATAGTTCTGAACAGATAGTAATTACTAGATGGCTGTCTGATTGTCTCATGTATGTCTCTCTGCTGCCTACAGACTCATGAAGTGCAAAACCATGCAGGACCAGAACACTGCTCCACAAAGGGTCACAGACTCCAATGCCAGTGCTTCTGATAGAGCCGGTCATAATGGTACAGCACAGAGAGTCGGTGAAGTGCCAGGAATGAAGGGGAAAGTGAGCGACCTCAATGAAATGGAGCACCTTTTCCACCAACCACCAACACATCGAGATAGGGTTGTCTTGGTAAGAAACCATACCACATCCAAGCACTTCCTACACTGTCCCCAGTCCTCTTTACTGCAATGTTAACTGAAAAACACTAGGTACACCTGTAGACACTATATAAATACAAATACCCATTCATAGGTCCACCACGACTCATTGGCAATAGGGAAAACAGGAGAAATTCAAAACTTTCAGCTACTAGCATATTAAAGTGCTTCAGTGTATTATTTTCCACACTAATGGGTCTATTCACTAAAATTGGACTTTGAAGGTCGACCTTGATTAAGTCAATTTCAGCAGCCACTGAAAGTAATGTTAGGCAAAATGATGAAAGCTATTTTTGAGACTAAGTCAAACTCAGGTGCCAAATTTGACTCAAAATTAAAGTCGACCTCCAAACTCTAATTTTAGTGAATAGACCCATTAGACAACCTTTTAAAGTGTGACATTTCAATAGTAAATCCTCCATACAATGAGCTATTTTAATTTAGTATGCATGAATGCTGACAAATCAATTAAACCAAACTAAAACCAAATTAAACTTAGATTACAAAAAAATACATCCAAGTTTAGATCTAATAATCATTTGGGATTCTAATCTTATTAACTTTTTTATTAGAAGTTTTTTTTTAATTCTTTAAACCTTTGCAAGTATACAACATAAATAAAAGTCATAAATAAAATTTATGGAAATAAAGTTTTACTTAAAGCATAAATTAGAGCAAGCAAATAAAGAAAGAAATAAAAAATAAAATTCTATACAGCATAAACAAGCAACTAAAAACACTAAAAGAGACAGGAAAATAAGGTTTTATTTAATGCATAAATTAGAGCAAAAATTCAACAGAAACAAAAGGAAAAACTACTTTATGACACAGAACTAATGCAAATAAGCATCAATGGGGTAGATTCAATTGCCCATGATATTTAAAAAATTGGTGTTAGCAACCACTAAAAAACCCAGCAATACTTAAAATAAAAGAATAGTGCTGACAAGCAGGCTGCCTGGAACTCCATACTAAAATAATTAAAATTTCCTCCTGTGGCTGCGGGCCAACACAATGCCAGTGGCCCCTTCAATGAAAATAATTTGGCCCCCTGGTGCTGCAATATGAGAATGAAATCCACGCCTTGAGTGCCAAAAGGGGGGGGGGGGGGGGGGCAGATAAAATCACATCCTGTGAAAACTGTAAACCAGTCTATAGTAGGCAAGGATTAGGTAGGATTCTGATTGGCTTAGAGATAAATGCTTAGAGATAGGGATTCCACTTTTTTTTGCGACAGGTGGATTCTTTTTTAATCTACCCCAATGTTTAACATTGATCACCAATGTAAATAATATAATTGCATATTTAACAAGAAACTAATTAAATTCAGTGAAGTGAGCACAAGTAGCCTTATTGAAAGAAGAAAACATGAAGGTGGGGTACATCAGGTTTGAGAACATAAAACATGGCTAACTGTGCTCCTAACATTGGGATGACTTATTAACTTAAACAATTTTAAAAAAGTAAATACATTTGTAACACTTGAGTTGTAACCTTTAACTAAAGACATAGAAGGAAATGGGCATCTAAAACACTATCATTTCGATTTTTAGTTATGTACTGTTGTTAGCACTTAAGCATTTCTCAGCACATACCTATTTAATTGTTAATATAAACACTTCAGTCTATTAATTTTCAGATGTTAAGTTTATAGCAAGTATTTATTGAGCCTAAGCAGCTGTAATGATTTATTGAGTTTCTGGTGTATTTTATGGGTGTTTTATTCCTTCTCCACACACGCCTGGATCATTCATTATAGTTCATTTCCAGTGACCCAATAGAGATCTCAGGCATAGACAGAGATTTTGGGGTTTTCCAATGCTATGGAAAGAAAAATTCTGTTATAATATTACAGATCATTATCCTGTGATCTCTTTTTTCTGGATCCTCACTGTTTTGAAACAATGAAGAAACTGTAGAATAATAGTAATTCCTGTAAATATGTTTATGTTTATGGGGCAAGTTGTAAAATATGGTGCAAAGTCTGCTATTAAGAGACACATTTTATATGTACTATGAAAAAGCAATCTGAGATTTGCCCTAATATTCTGGAACAAATATAGTTTTTATGAGTCAATTTCAACTGAATATTTATTTTAAATAAACACATACAAAGTCAACAATGAGCTTAGTTATACCATGGTGGAAGATGGCATCCCTATCCATTTTTATTTAAATAAAATAGTACTTTGCAAAACTATTGCTTCATCTTTCCGAATGTTTCTTTCTCAGGCTGTGGGAAAAGCTCCTAAATACAGTTAGATACATTTTCACACTGGTGTATCTTTTTTTTAATGAGAGTATATTTAAATTAAGAAGCACACCACACCAAGAGGACATAGTGTTAAATTAGAGGGGTAAATGTATAAAAGTAATATTGATAGGTAGAGGATAGTGGATGCATGGACTAACCTTCCAGCAGAAGTGTGAGAGGATAAAACAGTGAAGGAGTTTAAGCATGCATGGGATAGGCATAAACCTATCCTAGATTAAGATAAGATCAGGGTCTAATAAAATAATTTGGAAAATTGGGCAGACTAGATGGGCTGGACGGTTCTTATCTGCCAACACATTCTATGTTTCCATAGACTCTACTCAATAAAGAAAGAATTGCAGGGATGAGATGGCACTATCAAACTTTGGGCCAATGAGGCCGAGTTGAAAATATTCTCCAGTGCAGCTGAGTGGGAGAGGTTTTCAAACTCAGCTACTTTGGTCTTAAGTTTGAAATTCCCATCTCAGTTCCCTGCAGTTCTCTCTTAACAGAGTAGACCCTTACGTTTGATGTTATGCCTGGTTGCCAGACAGTTGTTTCAGATTGACAGAATGCCAGGACTGCTATGGATCCAAATATGAAGTCATGTGCCTTTTTACATGATGATCCAGTATTATAATCCAGTGTTCTAATAATGGACAAATATCCAGATTATAAAGCATTTTTCATTTCAGACCTTATTAAACAGAGATTTGGAACATTTTGTCCATTTTCTCCTTTATTACTCAATCTAAACTGACAAGTGAACTGCAAAAATCATATATTAGCTGCTGTGCTGGACAAAATCTCTAACCTGCATATCTCCAAACTGGTCGAAGGATGAGTGGATGATATTAACACACAGCTTGAGTCAGAAAAACACATGGGATAAAATACCTTGAGATTGCAACTATAGGAATCTGTAGACTTCACATACTGGAATGGGCACATGCAAAGTTTAGCACGTATACAAAAAAAAAATATATATATATGTGTATATATTAGTTATAAATGTAAATGCTAAAGCATGATGGTCGCATAGTCTGAATAATATTGTAATATGTCCTGGGTACACACAGAGCACTGTTAACCCTCTTTCTTTCCTCCCAGTGTCATGCCGATCCCACTTCCTCTTTGGATGAGACATTGGTTTCCACTATTACTCCTGATGAGCTCAGCTTTGCTGAAGAAGACCCACCAGGACCATCAAACATAAACCTTCCACCCATGACTAAAGACTGACCCTCTGACCTTCCTCTAAATCTGAACTGACCCTGAATCCTTGCTGCTTCTCCCAATTTGTTTTTATGGAGAAGCATTTTACACAATCTCAGGTCTCCATTTTTTAAATCCTGTGGTTCCCTGGCATCATTTTTATAGATTTTTGTACTCTCCCCCCCCCCCCCCCCCTTATTTTATACATGAGAACATGGCACTTAAAGACAGTTATTCTCTGGAGACTTTTGGCAGCCATTTTTACAACGCATGGAAATCACCTGCTTTAAGCCCTTTGGGTGCAGGACTGATAAACTTAAATATGGGAATTCATTTCATGGAAAAATCCATCTATTTTTTTTCTCTTTCTCTTTTTTTGGGGGTTTAATTGTTACTTTCAATGATTGTTGAGATTCCTGGGTTACCCAGAGAAGTCTGCTGCTTTCCTAGCCTTGTGGGACTTTCTTTTTTTTTTTTACTAAGTTTTGATTTTTAATTTTATTTTTCTTTTTTTTTTTGCTATGTGACTGTTACTGATGAAAAGAGAGAATGATTTGAAAAGTAACAAGAAGTCCGTATGGAGTTCAACCTCCAAACCTACCTCAACCGGGATGAATGTTTTTTGGGTTTGCTATTTTTCCTAACTCCTTTTTAAAGTGGCCAGTATGGACACCAGTGGGCTTTTACTAGAGTTGTCTGTTTTTCTTTTTTTTTTTTTTTTTTATGAAGGAGACAGCTGGGGAAAAACATGATTTGTGAGTATAAGCCATCCAATGAGGAATAAGAGTAGTTATTTTAGTGTAGACGATAAAGGGAAGTACAATTAAATGTAACTGAATGATGAACCCAATATATATAATATTATAGGATAAACAAGCTTCCTGTGCTAAAAATAAACTTGTCCCCTTCTCTGTTTGTAAATCAGACTCACCCAAAGTTAAATTGAAATGATATAGAACCTTTTTGTTATTTGTGAGTTCTCTTGGACCATGAGAATGTCCTGCTGCTGGTCTCCAGTTGGACATAACTGATACTGGAGCATCCAATATGCCTATTAATAACTACTGAAAACAGATAATAGCAAACATAAAAATGTTGAAATAGTCCTTTCCTTGCACATAGTGTGAGATCAGTTAAACCTAAATATTTTATGCTTTATATTTAGTTAAAAAATGGAAAATTGAAAATCCAAGTTGTGTCAGCAAAACACAGTAAATAGATTAGGGGACAAATGTTTAAAAAAAAAAAAATGTATTGCCTTATGTTTATGAAATCACTTTGTAGGTTTGTAGGCAAATACACTACGTTAATGGAGAATATGGAATTTTCATATGATGCCACAAGATAATGCCATTATAATATTTGTAAACATACCGTAATACTGACATTCTGGATATTCCATTATTCATTTCTGTTAATTTTCTTTAAACGTGACGGAGTTTCAGGCAGCACCTAGTGGACCAAATATTGCTTATTCAAGGTTTCATGCTGTGATTAGCATGAGTTTTGATTTGTCATTCCTAGATTAAAAAGAAAAGCACATTCCTGTGTGAGTTTTTATATACAGTGCTCAGTATGGTTCCAGTGCACATGGCACTAACTCTCAACCAATCGGAGCAGTTTAACAGGGCAACTAGTAGGCACTATAGGTGCATGTGCCTTCTTTATAAATGCCCCTTCCATTTTCGTTTAGCCTGTGCATTTGCTTGCAGTTCTGCTAACACAATGTTGAAACCATTTTTAAAACTCTACCTTCCACTGTAAATTCTACTGAGGTGGTAAATTAACATTCAAAATAGGATAAAACATATAAATAAAAATCAAATGTATAATGTTCTTCTGGATTTTTATAGTCAATGAGAACAAGTTATTGCAATAAACTATGTATAAAAAGCCCTGCCCACGAAAGTGTCGGAAGGTAGAAAAAAGGCGCGGTCACCATTTTTTATGTATAATGGCACACTGAAAATAAAAAAACCCCAAAATCCTCCAGAAGTACAGGAGCCATGAAAATATAGCAAACTCAGAACTTCTGTTGATGCACACAGCGATAGCGACACCTTTTGTCATTATTTCTGTGTGTGCCAGTTTTATATAAATTCCTCTATCAAGGTGGTGTTTCACCATTTCATGTCAGATGAGATCACGTGGTTACGTGCTATTCTTTTGCACTAATTCATCAAAGCATCTAAGATTAATTGTCCCTACAGAATAATGCAATCTGAGGTTATCTCATGTGAGAAGTGACACTAAATGATGAATTGACAGCTATATATAATGCTCCTTCACTAATGACCCACATTGAGCTTTGAAGACACAAAGTCCAGTAAATGAAGTTTACGAAGAACCAATTCCTCATTATTTGGCTTTTCACAAATAACATTGTTTTAATGCAAGTTTCCTTTTTTTTGTTTCTGTTACTTTATTTCTGTTGAGTCCAATGTGATGCACTTCTAAACTTTGAAACACACGCTGCTACCTCATTTTATTCTTTCCCTTATGTTTAATTGGGTTTTATAGAACTGTGGATAATTCTGTATTTGCTTTGTTACTGTGCATGGGGATGGGAAGTGGGCTAATGTTTTTTCTCTTTTTCTAATATGGTGGGGATAAAACTCGGGGACATTTAATGTACTATTGCTGACACTAGGGTAAGATTTTTTAGCAGAATCAAAGTAGAGAGCATCCCTGCTCATATTAATATTTGCTGTGCTGTTATATATTTATGCCATTGTATCTGGCAGTAGAGGAGTCACCACTATACATTAGAAGAAGGCGGAGACCCAGGTCTTGCATAGTCTACTCTGTTCTCCTGTTACATAACTTTCAGTGGAACACTGTCCCCTGGCTGTGTAGGGACAAGTGTTAAGTTTGTTTTACTGGCACAAATCTCCTTTTCCTATAATGCCACCTGTGTCTATTCTGGCAGTAATGAAGGGTGGTCAATGTATGAAACAATATTTCTGCTGCTTCCATTTCTCTCCAATTGTGGATGACCACGGGAGCAGGTGCCAAAGGAGATCTACCTCTTGCTGGATGACCAAGAGTTAAGGAGTGAGGACCCAGTCGCATTGCAGCTCTCTGCATTAGAATGCCCTACAATCCCTTTAGTTCAGATACAATTAAAAATCATTTGTAAATTAAAATACAAAAACAACAGCAGAAAAACCATGTGATCACCCAACCATTGCAGAGTCCCCTAGTTGTAATTAGGTGCATATATTAGCCTGCTTTCTCTGTGCATATTATAAACAGTGATCTTGTGTTTGTGAATCTGTGCTTCTCAGTGATGCTTTAGCAAAGATGTGGATGTTGCCAGTTCTCATATGTCATATTGGAGTGAAGGCACTTGGGTTATCTGCAGCACTTTGTTAGTCATTTACACTAAAACTAGCTGCTGAAATAGAGCCCTCTAAAATACTCTTAGAAATGGGCTGTTATGTACCTAGAAAACACAAATAAGTCATGAGCTGGGGAAATGATTCAGCTCTTCCTGGTACAAATCATGGTTGCAGAAATAGCTCCACATCAAACTACCAACCCTTGCATACGGCTACCCAGAATCCTCTCCTGCAGTTTTTTATGTTGTATATGCCATAACTGAAAGGAGTAAAAAAAAACTACATTCCATCCCAGCTTCTGAAGTTCTATTCTGTGACAGGTAAATCCTGGGAATTCCTTCTTTTTACGGTGTATTACTGGTTTTAATTCTTATTTTTAATTAGGAGACTTTTGCTTGAAAAGCTCCAAGCTGTTTATCTGTGTAGGCCTGCTATATGTGTATCAGAGATTTCAATCTGAATATTAAGTCACGTATGGGAATGCATGTCAGGTAATTTTATTCTGAAATTGTTAACAGAGTGCCTTGTGTGTGAGGCTGCTATTAGGCAAAGGGTGGCTATTAAGAGGAATCCTAACATTAGAGTGTTTTCAATGTTATTGACCAGTGCCTGGATAATCATGGGATTCTAACTACTAAAATGTGAACTCTGTGGAACTGACAGGTAAACTGCAGAAATTAGGCATTAATAGTCGAATTGTAAATAGAATAAGTTCAGCAAATCGGCTATTGAAGCCTGATTTTTGCAGTTCACTTGTCCGTTCTTCACACTTCACTTTTTGGTGAACAGGCCCCACCATATTATGCTTTGGATATGGTAACATATTAATTCTTCAAATGTTTCAAGAAAGTTATGGGATGTAAAACATTGGCCATTATTAAAGAAACCTAATTTCCACACGTTTCCACAAGTATGTGACTGGTGCTATAAGGAAGCATAGCGTTTACAGGCCACATCCAATCCTAAATGTGGATAAAATGTATAAATGAGCTGTGGAAGAGGCACGGGTGAAATGTGGGCAGAGCAGACCCCAAAACATTGCAGAAACAAAAGTTGGCTGGTACTTTGAGTCAAATGTGGTGGCATTTAACCAAAGCTAGGAGGCTATCTAAAATTAATTTAGGCAAGTGCCTAGACTGCCTTATGGCAAATTGGGCATTGATACTCAAAATTATGCTAGAAACCTTGGTTTTGGATTGTACGTTTTAGAAAATACTGAAGGGAATCATTCATTATGGAGGATGTTATACATAACATTATGTAACACAAAACCTACCTCATTGTCTTACATTGCTCAGTGCTATGGAGGCAAGATGCTCTTTTAAATGGTATCCCAGGAGGAGGGAAATAAACATTGTGCAGACAACAGGACATTGGGCAGCTACGTTTGAATGAATGCTACTGAACCAGACACTGCCTGTGCCTCAGCCACAAATATGTTAATATCCATTTTTTTCACTGATGGGATGGATTGTATAGTCTTTGAGTATAGGGAAATAAATTCAAACTGCTAAGTAGAGCATATACAATATCAGTCAAATAGAAACTATAGGAATAGTAAAGGTAGTAGGACATTGATACCTAAACTGCAGACCCTAGTTGCATGTCTCTACCCAGAATATTTGGATGTGTTATGAAAGATCAAATTAATTTTTATATGATGTGTAAATATGTAACAATGCACTGCGTGTATCTTACAGGTTATAAAATAATCCTTCATCATTTTTAGGGTCCAACTTTAAAAGTGCCGTTCTTTTTTTAGAAACAGATCTGTCTTATTTACTGTTTTTCCACAAACTGCCCTGTCTCCTAAAAAAATGCAAATAAGGTGCAAGAGATGTTTTTCTGTTGCTATGGCAACCACCCTGCCTATCCCTGTAAGCAACCTCCTTATTGCATGTCAAAAGACTTTGAGGCCCTAGTGAAGTTATTTTACATGAGAAACTACAGGAGAACTGTAAACTGTTGTAAAGTAAAAATAGAAAAAAGGGTAATGGATGTCTTTTAAGCCAGGTGGAGCAGCCATTTTAATAACTATTAAAGGAATAGTTATCCAACCTTTTCCATTTGTTTTATACTGATCATGATGTTCTCTGGTTTAAATCTGTTATTTTAATGTGCTGTAGTTCTAGTTCATGATCTATTTTTTCTTTCATGTCTGGGTGCTGGCATTAATTTAACAGACATAAAGATAGTTTCCAAAGAAGCCTGAGACTCTTGGGAGTGGTTTAATCTTTAACAAATATACCAATTCTTCTCCCCTGTGCTGGCAAAATCTTGTGTCAGGTAATGTCAGCCCGTACAATAAAAGAAAAAAACAGATTATAAAATAACATTATCCCACAATAAAACAAATCATTTAAACCAGGGACATTACTAAATGAAATACAAAATACAGCCTACTATTATAAATTATAAAACAAGTGAAACACGATGGACTGTTCATTTAAACTAAATGTGATTCAATGCTTAGTTTAGGTCTTTTAAATTCAGTCGTTCTTTGCCCATCGTTGTACTGATCCACTTAAATGGGTCGGGATTCATTAATGATTAGCAACTCTACAGACAAAGATTTAATGAAGCCACACATGAGCACCTGTATCTAGTATGTACATATCACAACATGTTGGCATATTCTGTATACACATTAATACATTAATATGGTTACCATTATTGATCCTGTGATTTGTAAGTCATATAAAGTAGGTTTTTAGGTAGACTTGCTAGGCTTAGCCTCAGATGGTTCCAGTATAATTGCCACCCTTTGCCCTGCTATGGTTTAAACAGTATGCATTGTACAGTACAAAGGAGAATATCTTGAATGTTTGTATGTGTGGTTTAAACAGTTTGGAAACTATGTATACCAGAAATAGACAACCTATACCTGAAAGGGAACATTTGGTCTCCTTCTGTCAGCATCTACCACCAGGAGAGCTGTAGGGTTGCCTCTCTGTGGTGTACAATAATTTAATACTTTATATATTGTTGTTGATGCATGTGTTATTGGAGTGACGTACAAGTCACCAAGGCAAAGTGTATCTCCTAGTTTTAATGTGTCAATCTGAAAGTGCCACTTTGTTCTACAAGTGACAAAGTAACAAGCTATTGTGGCAGCTTGTCACAGAGATACTTGGTTATAGTGTGTATCATATACACTTTTCTTGCATGTCAAAGCAACATTGTAAGTCTTTATGAATCAGTACAGAGGCAGCCATCTTATATGTTGCCGTGCCTGTGACCTTTTATTTTGTAAGGTTTGAAAAAAGAAATACCATTTATAGTGCTGTTGAAGTCGTTAATGTTTTGTAATTGCAACAAAAAAAGCACTTGATTGTCATCTTATCCCATCTTGGGGCACACTCCTCTGTCCTTTACCTCAGGTGTTGGAATCTAGCAGCTACCCTGCTGATGATAAACATATCCCATGGTCTTCCTTTAACCCTCCGTAGTGAAGGATCATGGGAATTGTAGTTTATTAACAGCCAGTCAGCTGTTGGTTTCTTCCACCTGCTCTACTATTTAAAGGAATACAGTATGTGTGTCCTAGGTGAATGCTCATTGTATATTGTTCAACTGCTCCTCTGAGGGACAAGGGAAAGCCTCTTTAGGTGATGGAGGAGTTAATGTCTGTCTGCATATTCAGAATCTCTTTTGACCTGTGGTTGTTAGAATGCTATGGATAAAGGATAGACAGTTTGTACAGTGTCCTGCTTAGATTTTAGCCTGTGGCTACATGTAATTGAAAATAAAAATAGATCTAGTTCTACAACGCTGTCAGTGTGGTCTTTACTGTTGTGTGATTAATACTGTATGAGTAAGTAAAAACGTGTGTGAAAGACTGTAGCATAGATGTTAAAGGGTGAAGACATCCTTACCTTTTATTATGTGTAACATCATTTTTGTTTGAAATCCCTTTACATCTGGGATTGTCAATCCATAGCCCTGGAGCTGCGGATGGGCTTTATTTTCCCAACAGCCAGAGAGCCTCAGTGTGAGACCCCTTCTTTGCATTATACAACACTCAATATTTTCCATAGTTGCTAACATCGGCCATGTTTCCAGGGCATGAAATGCAGCCCGGCAATAAATATGCACAGACGCAACCCAATTAACTAATCAAGTTAGAGAACTCGTAGGTCCAATAAAAATAAATTAATAAATAAAAAAATATATATATATAGATATATATATAAATATAAAAACATCTTCTGAACATTATAGGAGGATTTATGAATGGAGCCACAGTCACAAGTGGTGGGAGAGTAAAAAATTGTAAAAATTGTTTATGTCTGGTTTAATGAGGCAATAATATTGTTCCAGGTTTTATGAGGGATGTGAGAGAGACCGGATTCTGAAGTGGAAGATTTATGCCTTGCAAGTGTTTGTCCTTATTCCTTATTGAATTGTAAGCACCGCTTGCAAGAACATGAACCTGGCAAACTGACGGATTGATAGCTGAGGCGGGTTACAAATGATTAACCCAATAATATTTATCTAAAAACCTAAAATATTGAAGAAGAGGAAGGTAGTCCTTTTACCTGTTCGTGATGCTAGGACGTCCAATTTTACTGGTCCCAAAAGATGCTAGGACAACATAAAATGTCCTTCTCTAAAAGCTCATCGCGGGGACCTGTCTGATGAGGCCTCTTCGAGTGGCCGCAGTCTGACATGAAAAATGTAGCCGAAGCCCAAAGGGAGCGCCGTGTCTGCCTCTGTGACGACGGGAGATCTCACAATTTTTATTGGCAGGGACCAATAGGGTCTATGAAGAATTTGTGCTACTGTAGGCCTAACTAAACTTATACACCACCAACCCTAATTTTCAACACAACGATAGGTTGCACCCCTTCCCTACATAACCTTATACCATACCTTAGCAACGATATGTCAGTTGAGGTAATTAAATTCCTCCAAGAACTGTTCCCACTGGGGCACTCAAGGATTTAAACATATCTTATTACAAACACCTGTATTTCAGCCAGGTTTTTAGGGTAGAAAACTAACTGGGATGGTAAAGTATCACAACATCTGTATGAAATATATATGAGTCTGGTTCAGACTGAGTGACCCTGATGGTAATAGCAAAATAACTGAGGCTGTTAGATAAATCCTGTAATTTATAGTATATGTTTATCCCATACTGGATTCTGAGTTTACTCACATTAGAGAATTTGCTACATTACATTATACAGTATACCAGCTAGTGTGCCCTACACTTCCATAATGTCCAGGCATCCTGGGAGTTGTATCAACCATTGTATGCTGACTGCAATGAGAGACTGACAAAGAATAAGAGTGTGACTGAGAATGGTGGGCATTGCAATTAAAAGTTGATTGTTTAGCCTTACAGTGCCTTGAACACATTATTACAGAATATTGATGATTTCATAAGAAACAATGGCAAGCTTTCTTTACACATGTACTTCAGTTGAGAAAGTCAGAGTTTTTACTGCTAAGTAAATCTAGGCCTTACTCCAGATTGCAGGCAGGACATTTCTCAGAAGTGTGCTGGCATGTGGTGTTGCACTGGTTAATATTCCTGGCACCCCTTTTGTCTGGTAATGTGGGAATTCTGCTTGCTTGGCACAGCTGTCTTTTGACTCCTGCAACCTCCAGGTCGTTACAAGATCAGAGGCATTTCATCTGCGAGGTCAAAGTTCAGCTTCAAAGCCTTTCATGTCTCCTCTTATTAAAGTTAAACTGGGAGCAGATGTAAAGGGCCTCTTTTTCTATCCATTCAAACACAGTCTCTCTCACAGGCAGCGCCCTTTAGCTGCTAGCCTGGCTTCCCTGTTCCCCATACCCATCACAGTGAAATCAACAAAAGTAGTTGAATGGAAAACCCCCCACATATTTTGCATAATAATTCTAATTTTCATTTGTTCATAAAATATGAATTTGTGGTTTTTATTTTGTTGCAGCAATCAGCAATATATTATTTACGCCTACTCCGTCTTTCCACCAAAGTGTTTTTCCAACAAAAGGGACATCATGGAAGCCCCAGCAAAAGTGGCGGGCAGCATTGGAGTAAGTCTATGCACAGGTTCCCTTCCAGATTTGGGGAGGATCAGCATCTCAGTTTTATTGCCAGATCTCTATTTGAGGTCTGATTATAAGATGACCTCGAATATAAGACAAAAATACTTTTTCACTGCATTTGGCATGAAAAAAACCTTGTCTTATAATGCAGCAAATACGGGAGTTCAGTATCACCGTCACACATATTTATCTTTTTCTGCAAAAAACAAAACGGCTATGCTACTGCCTCTATAGCCTTAACATTGACAGCAAGCCATTCTGATACTGGCATGTAAGTAAAATATGTGCTGGGTGGTAACCCTACACATATTAAGATATATACAGATATTAGAAACATAGAATGTGTCTGCAGATAAGAACCATTTGGTCCATCATTAATAGTTGGGCTGGAAAAATTCTTCAGTTTGTTTCTTTCTGAATTGATGCCATAGATTTGTGCAATTTCCTTCTCCATTCACCACTGTTTACTGTTTAACATAGAAACATAGAATGTATCAGCAGAAAAGAACCATTCGGTCCATCTAGTCTGCCCAATTTTCGAAATACATTTATTAGTTCCCAGTTCCCTATCTTATATCTAGGATAGCCTTGTGCCTATCCCACGCATACTTAAACTCCTTCACTGTGCTTACCTCTACCACTTACACTGGAAGGCTGCTCCATACATCCAGTGCTGTATTTACCATGAGGCATCCTAGGCGGATGCCTAGGGCGGCAAATTTTGGCGGGCGGCAGCGCCCCCCAGCACTGAAAAAAACCCCAAAACCCGGCCCTTTAAAAAAAAAAAAAAAAAAAGACCGCGCTTGCAGGCAGAGACGGAAGTGAGAGGGGATCGGAAGATCCCCCCTCACCATCGCTCTGCCTGCCAGGCTGCACAGGGAGACGAACAGGCAGCACAGAGAAACCTCCGTGCTGCCTGTTCGGCTCCACGTGCAGTGTGACACGGAAGTGACGCTGATGTCATATGTGCGCCCGGTCACGTGACCTGTCGGCACAATCGCCGGAGAGCCGAACAGGCAGCATGGAGGACCATGCTGCCTGCCACTAGCCACCAGGGAAAGGTAAGTGCTGATGGGAGTCAGAGTGTGTGTGATGGGAGACAGTGTGTGTGACTGAGTGTGATGGGAGTCAGAGTGTGTGTGATGGGAGACAGTGTGTGTGACTGAGTGTGATGGGAGTCAGAGTGTGTGTGATGGGAGACAGTGTGTGTGACTGAGTGTGATGGGAGTCAGAGTGTGTGTGATGGGAGACAGTGTGTGTGACTGAGTGTGATGGGAGTCAGAGTGTGTGTGATGGGAGACAGTGTGTGTGATGGGAGTCAGTGTGTGTGACTGAGTGTGATGGGAGTAGGAGTGTGTGACTGAGTGTGATGGGAGTAGGAGTGTGTTTGTGTGATGGGAGTATGAGCTTGATGTGAGTCTGAATGTTATGTGTGATGTGGGGTCATGAAATGGAGGTGGTGATGGGGCATGTCTTAGGTGTGTAACGTGGGTGTCCAGCTTGGGTAGGGGGGTGCCCGGATTTTGTCTGCCTAGGGCAGCACAAAATCAAGATACACCACTGCATACATCCACTACCCTCTCAGTAATGTAATACTTCCTGATATCACTTTTAAATCTTTGCCCCTCTAATTTAAGACTATGTCCTCTAGTTGTGATATTCTTTTAAATATAGTCTCCTCCTTTACTGTGTTGATTCCCTTTATGTATTTAATTGTTTACATCAAATCCCCCCTGTTACGTCTTTCCTCCAAGCTATACATGTTAAGATGCTTTAACCTTTACTATTACATTTTATCCTTCAACCCATGAACCAGTGAAGTAACCCTTTTCTGAACTTTCTCCAAAGTATCAATATATGGTCTCCAGTACTGCGTACAATACTCCAAGTGAGGTCTCACCAGTACTCTGTACAATGGCATGAGCACTTTTCTACTGCTAATACCTCTCCCTATGCAACCAAGCATTTCCTGCTGCTCTATTACATTGCCTACCTACCTTTAAGTCCTCTGAAATTGTTACCTAAATCCCTTTCCTCAGATGTTGAGGTTAGGACTGTATCAAATAGTCTATATTCTGCTTTTGGGTTTTTACGCCCAAGGTGCATAATCTTGCACTTCTCCACATTAAATGTCAGTTGCCACTGCTCTGACCATTTTTCTACTTTAGCTAAATCATTTGCCATTTGGTTTATCCCTCCATGAATATCAACCCTGCTGCAAATCTTTGTATCATCAGAAGAAAGACATACTTTGCCAACAAGACCTTCTGCAAGATCACTAATAAAAATATTAAAGAGAATGGGTCCAAGTACAGATCCCTGAGGTACCCCACTAGTAACAAGACCTTGCATCGAATATACCCCATTGACTACAACCCTCTGTTGCCTGTCACTCAGCCATTGTCTAATCCATTCAACAATATTGAAATCCAAACTCAAAGATTTCAGTTTATTGATAAGCCTTCTATGTGCGACAGTGTCAAAAGCCTTACTGAAATCTAGGTAAGCAATGTCTACTGCACCACCCTGATCTATTATTTTAGTCATCCAATTAAAAAAATTAATACGATTAGTTTGGTATGATCTCCCTGAAGTAAATCCATATTGTCTCTGATCTTGAAATCCATGCAATTTTAGATTTTCAGCATCCCCTGGGTGGCTAGACAGATATAGGCAGTGTCAGAGCCGTTAACCCCTGGGTGGCTAGACAGATATAGGCAGTGTCAGAACAGTTAACCCCTTCATCCATTACACACACACTCAGTCACAGAGTCTCACACATACACACACACACACACATATTTAGACACACACACACTCTCACTAACATTGATACACACAATGGAATTTACATTTTCCTGAATTGAGGCTGTAGACACACAAAGAAAAGAAACACACAGTTGCCCCAGTCTGCCCCATGGAAGGGCTGGCCCTGCTGTCACCCCTCCTCTGTTTTTTTTGGGGGGGGGGGGGGAGGGAGAGTCATGAGGGTGGATCTGGTTTTTCAACTTAAGTGGTAGGTCTCTGGCAGGGCCCAATAAATTGTGATATTCCATTCCTCTGCACCAACATTGCACCGAAATGACTTAACACAGCGCCATACAGTACCTACATCAAATACCCACAACACTTGCCATGCACCTATATTGCACCCATAGCACTTGGCTTGCCCTCATATTACACCCACACAATTTTACACTGTATCAATTTGCACCACAGAACAAACCACAGTATCACTTTGCCCCACATAAATGCCCATGCAGAACATGTAACAATGTCACTTTCCCCTATAGTAGATTTTATTTTTCCCCAGAGAACATGCCACAGCATCACTTTTCCAATTAAAATAAGTCACTGTCAAGTAACAATTAACATGCAACAGCCAGCTTGTCCATTAAAATATGCCACAGTTTGCCCATTAAAATATTTCCCAGCCAGGTGCCTATTAAAATAGGACACTGTTATTTTGCCCATTAAAATGTGACACTGTTAGTTTGCCAATAAATATGCCACAGCCACTTTGTCCATTAATATGCCAGTGTTAGTTTACCCATTAATATGCCAGTGTTAGATCATTAATATGCTGGTGTTAGTTTGCCCATTAATATGCCTGTGTTAGTTTGCCCGTTACTATGCCAGTGTTAGTTTGTCCATTAAAATGCCAGTGATAGTTTGCCCATTAATATGCCAGCATTCGTTTTCTCATTAATATGTCAGTTGGTTTTCCCATTAACATGCCAGTGTTAGTTTGTCCATTAATATGCCTGTGTTAGTTTGCCCATTACTATGCCAGTGTTAGTTTGTCCATTAAAATGCCAGTGATAGTTTGCCCATTAACATGCCACCCTCCTCCCCCTTCCCACTACTCACCGAACTGATGTGTGTCCCCGGCAGTTCAGTCTTCTCTCCTGCACATAGTCATATCCGACGACTGTGCCAGGTTCCTGGTGACCGCTACGCTACAGAAAAAACCCCGCTGTATGGAGCGGAAAAATGATGCCCCCAGTCTGCAACATGGAAGGGCTGGGCCCTGTTCCTGGTTTATTGTTGCGGAGCCAAAATTCTGATTTGAAGAGTTTTAAATTAAAGTATTTAATTTAATAAAGGTATTTAATTGGTTATGGTTTGGTATGGTTTTGATATATATTTGGAAATTGTTATTTTATTAAACCTCAAATGAAAGGTCACAGACAAATTTTATCCACTACTGATGTTGTATGTGTCTATTTATTTATATTTTTATAGGGTAAGATTTGCATTATGCAAAGCCACTGAATGGTGTTATAGCATAAATAGAAGAAATTAGACCATTTATAATCTGTATTTCTTCCTGCCTTTATCATTCTTAAATTCAATTTAAAACTAACCAGGAGCACATTACTGCAAATCAGGGCTGCTTTACCCAATAGGCACACTGGGCACTTGCCCAGGGCCCACTGGCCATAGGCGTCACCAAGTGGGGATTACAGCTGTGGTACCATCATCCCCGCAGCGAATCGCTGCTCAACTTCTTTCTTCTTGGCAGTCTCTTTATAAAGTTTTAAAAAAAATCGTTGCCACCGGATATGACAGTACGTCATATCCGGTGACTATATTTCATTCCTCCAACCGGGGACAAGGAGCAGCCAAGGGGTAAGTACTGGGTTAGGGGGGTGGAGGGTGGCATATTATTAGGCAAATTGGCTGTGGCTTATTAAATGTCAAAAAACACTGGCATATTATTGGGCAAATTGGCTGTGGCATATTAAATGGCAAAATAACACTGGCATATTATTGGGCAAATTGGCTGTGGCATGTTAAATGGCAAAATAACACTGGCATATTATTGGGAAAATTGGCTGTGGTATGTTAAATGGCAAAATAACACTGGCATATTATTGGGAAAATTAGCTGTGGCATATTAAATAAAAAAAGAACACTGGCATATTATTGGGCAAATTGGCTGTGGTATATTAAATAGCAAAATAACACTGGCATATTATTGGGCAAATTGGCTGGGGCATATTAAATGGCAAAATAACACTGGCATAATATTGAGCAAATTTATGGGGCTTATTAATGGCAAAATAACACTGGCATATTAATGGGAAAATTGACTGAGGCATATTAAATGGCAAAATAATACTGGCATATTATTGGGCAAATTGGATGTGGCTTATTAATGGCAAAATAATACTGGCATACTATTGGGCAAATTGGCTGTGGCTTATTAATGGCAAATTAACACTGGTATATTAAAAGCAAAATTAATACTGGTATATTAATGACAACATGGCTGTGGCATATAAATGGCAAAATAACACTGGCATATTAATGTGCAAGCTGTGGCATATTTAATGGACACATGGTGGCATATTTTAATAGGCAAACCGACTGTTGCATATGTTAATGACAAAGTGACTGTGGCATGTTCATTGGTACCTGGCAGTGGCTTATTTTAATTGGCAAAGTGATGATGTGGCATGTTCTGTGGGGTAAAATAGCATGTACTATGGGGGTAAGTGACATTGTGGCATGCCAAATTGTGTGGGTGCAATATGAATGTAAGCCAAGTGCTGTGGATGCAATATAGCTGCATGGCAAGTGCTGTGGGTACTGTATGGTGCTGTGTTAAGTCCTTTAGGTGCAATTTTGGTGGAGAAAAAAGTATAAAAACAAGAAATGCAATTTTTCAGTAACAGTTTATTACATATACAAATAGTTGAATGGGATAGGGAAACAGATGCATATAATATTAAAACGTTTATATTTACATACAGTTTTTTTACATACAGTTTTTTTTTTCAGTGCGAAAAATTGGGTCGAGGGGGACCGACTGCTAAAAACTTTGTCTAGGGCCCACTAGGGTCTTAAAGCGGCACTGGTCAGTGGTCACATATTATGCTTAGGGACATTGCACACCCTGTTTTCATAATAATGTTTGTTTCTTTCTTTTCACAATGTGGGTGAGCACTTAGAAAAAAAAAACCTGGGTTGCTAAACAGAGCCAGGTCATGGCTCCTAAAATCCCTACTACTGGCTCCTAATTGTCTTGATAGTTTTGCATAGAACTCTATGTACGTTCCATTGTTATGGCACCTAAAACTAACCAGGCTGGTATGTAATTCCTCACCCTCTGCCTCCCTATGTTCACAAAAGGCATCTAACTGAACAATACCTCCCTAACACAGAGTATTGTGAATTGTATTTTTTATGAGTTACATAACATATTACATTGATTCTGCTCATACCTGGAGATACAAATGTTGTCATTTCCCCCCCCAAATGGCAGACCTTTCTTATACCAACATTTTTGTTGATGTAATAGAATCACATTGGGGCATCTTACATGTCTTACACAAAATATGCCTGTGGAACTTTCTATATTTAATAATAATAATATTCCCTTAAACATAAACCAAGATTTTTGATAACAAGTCTAAGGTCAAACGCAGTGATGAATCAGATATGTCTCACTATGTATGTATTGTTATTTGGAACTTTGGTTGTAGAGATTGTAACTTCTATTCAGGAAAGAGCATCCATTTTATATCAGGATATAAAGCTGCCTCTTGAAAATCCCATTGATGGGATCCCACGCCCCTCGCTTTCTTGTTAGGCACATTGTTATATCTACAGAAAACTGGCATGGAGCCACAAACTCCAGCATTCATCCCAAACCATTAATCATGTCCCATTCAAAAAAATCCACTCATATACACTGATCACACCATGGCAAAATTAACCCATTACTTGCAAAATGTTATTTAGCATTAATAGGTTTCAATTCTTCATTTAACTGCATGAAAAAGTACAATGTAGTCGATTGAGGTGCAGTGTTTCCAAATTCAGACTCAAGGGAAATCATTCAGTATAGCACATGACCAAGGTATGGCGAATTAACGCAACCTCCCCCCAAGAAAATACACGGACAACAAACTGGATATGAAGGTCACAGTATTTATTAAGAAATACTGTAACAAAGATTTTGTATTATTATCAGTAACGAATCAACTTAAACGTATACTAAAAACGTATACAACCATGGAAAACACATATAACATATATAACATATACATACCATGTACAAAGGATACCATCTTGTGGAGTACCACATGTATAAGCCACTAAGCGGTAGCATATCTAGGATTGGGTACCCGAGGACCGGACGTAGGCGTAACCAAAAATATCAGTCTACCGGCGTCAATGCCCCTGCACGGTAGCCACCTGATATTCACTCCCCAGGGACCAGCCCGTGGGGAGTCCGTGCAGCTAGCTCCCAGAGCTACTGCCTCCCGGGTTGGCCATACCCAAGACAGCCAACCCCCTGCACTGACGTCATACCTCGAGTACCCCCTGCCATCACAACAATGACATAGACAAAGACAAGACAAAAGAGGGATGGGTGGGAGGGAACTGATTTCTATAATCCAGAAAAGAGGCTGGGCAAAACCACCGCAAGGGTTTATATAGGTTTTGCCCAGCCCCCAAGGGGGGAGGGACGGCCGCCCATGAAGGGCAATTACTGGCCGAGGGCCTATGACTGACAGACTTGTGATGAGGCTGCATCACCAACCTGTTGTCATGCTGCCCTTTCATATATTGCATTATTACAGGACATTACTTGACCAAGGTATGGCGAATTAACGCAACCTCCCCCCAAGAAAATACACGGACAACAAACTGGATATGAAGGTCACAGTATTTATTAAGAAATACTGTAACAAAGATTTTGTATTATTATCAGTAACGAATCAACTTAAACGTATACTAAAAACGTATACAACCATGGAAAACACATATAACATATATAACATATACATACCATGTACAAAGGATACCATCTTGTGGAGTACCACATGTATAAGCCACTAAGCGGTAGCATATCTAGGATTGGGTACCCGAGGATCGGACGTAGGCGTAACCAAAAATATCAGTCTACCGGTGTCAATGCCCCTGCACGGTAGCCACCTGATATTCACTCCCCAGGGACCAGCCCGTGGGGAGTCCGTGCAGCTAGCTCCCAGAGCTACTGCCTCCCGGGTTGGCCATACCCAAGACAGCCAACCCCCTGCACTGACGTCATACCTCGAGTACCCCCTGCCAATGCCACTGAGTGTGAAACCTTACACTCTATTGGCTCCTCCACACCGCTACCGCTTTTTCGAGACCGGACTGGATCGCCAAATTCCACAGATCACAGCCAACATCCGTCAGATGGACCCCGTCTCTCCGATACAGGGAGGCATCGGAACCGTCCAGCACTGGATGACGCACCACCAGGCCACCGTTGTACAACATGAACCGTGAGATGGCACTGTTCAGTTTCTTCCTGGCCCGCTCCACCCCCGAAGGAGACCGGGCGCCCCGCCAGCGTAGCCTTGAAATGATGTCGGACCACACCAGAACCAGACCAGGAAATTGCAGCCACAGGCGCAGGATGTCTGCCTTAATGCCATAGGTCAACTCCCTCAGTGGTGTAAAACACAAGTTGTTTCCTCCGAGGTGCAGGACCAGCACATGGGGTGACCCAAGGCGATCAACTGACCGTGCCACGTAACCAGGCATGGCGTTCCAGCGCATGCCGCGACAGCCTATCCACTGCAGATCTACCTGGTCCCGACAGAGACCCAAGGAAGCCCCATTGGGACGAACTGCAGCCCGCCTTGCTGCCCAGTAGACAAAAGAATGTCCCAAAATCCACGTTCTGCAGCATGCAGAGGCTGAAAGAAGAACACAGCAGTGACCCCAGTGCTGGTGTAAGTGCCCAAGCACACAGACGACATACTCAAGTACACATAATATATATATATATATTTTTTTTTTTTGCAACACCATAAACGAACAAAAACATCAACATGGAAGAAAAAGTGTGAAATTGCAACACCATTTTTTTATTTTTTATTTTTATTTATTTATTTATTTATTTTTTAAAACATATGCCCTGGTATACCAAGGACGGACACTAGACGAGGTGGGGTCGGATATAGGATTTAAAACGGGCAGACTCCCATCTACCAATCAGTTTTACTACAGAATCACCCAAACCCCACCTAGCTGCTTCCGTGGCCGCCCCTATCCTAAAGGAGTGGGTCCCAAAGGCAGCCGGGTCCAGATCAAGAAACGCCAAACATTTCCTAAAAACCGAGAAAAACTGGAACCGGGACATTGCAGAGCCATCCCTGTGTACCAACAAGGGAGAGCCGCCATCAGGACGGAGATGTAAAAATTGCTGGAGACAGTGCACCGGGCAAGCGGGAGAGTCAGGGAAGGCCAGCAGGGATACAGTCAAACCTTTTCCAACCTGATCCGTTTTTGATCTCCTGATGAGGACGCAGATGGAGTCACCCTGATGCCGTACGTCCTCCAATAGCACCCCCCCATGCTTAAGACGGGTGGGGCTGACAAGCTCGCCCACCCGAAATGCTCCAAAAAAGGACCATGAAAATGCCAAAGCAAAAAGAACATTCTCAAAGGGGGACGAGCACACCAATGGTAACACTTCCAGAATGCGCAGCAGGATAGAGAAGGTCACAGGACGTCGGCTATCCAGCTGCTTGAAGCCCCGGCGGTAGCCCCTCAAAGCTTGCCTCACCAGAAATTCCTTCGTCACGTCAGGACCTCCAGAGAATTTAAAGTAAGCCGCTACTGCCGACATTTTCCGGTTCATGGATGGGACTGTCACCTTCTCCGTGAACAGATGCCCAATAAACCATAGCAAAGCGGAGAGCACACCCTCATGTGTTTCGGGATCGCCCGCCATCCGAAGAAAGCAGCGCCATTCAACCCAGACCTTAGAATACGCGGTCCACGTGGCTGGCACCATGGACCGGTGCAGGAGTGTCAAGGCGTTCCATCTGCTAACGTCCATATCCAGCTGGGAGATGGCGTGGCCGCTCTGTCGGCGTCTGGCGCCAGCAGCCTGAATCGATCCCACTGTTGGCGAGACAAAGAGTCGGCCACCTCGTTGTGCACACCTGGGACGTGTACAGCTCGGACCCACAAATTGCGCCTCAAACCCCGGAGAACTAGCTGTCGTAGCAGATTGATCACTGGGGGGGACGATGCGGAGATATTGTTGATGGCTTGGACCACCCCCATGTTGTCGCACCAGAACCAGACCTTCCTGTTTTCCAGCAATGGGCCCCAGATGATGATGGAAACCACTATTGGAAACAACTCCAAGAAGGCCAGGTTCTGAGTAAGGCCAGAGCAACGCCAGGCTTCAGGCCACAGGCCAGAAAACCACCTCCCGTGAAAGAACCCCCCAAAACCGACTGAGCCAGCCGCATCGGTCCACAAACTCAAATCCGCATTGGAAACTGCTGGCTCCAAAAACAACGTCCGCCCATTAAACGACTGCAAAAACGAATCCCACACAGCCAAGTCAGCCTTAAGTTCCCTTGTGAGACGGATAAAGTGGTGCGGAGAGCGGGCGCCAGCTGTAGCTAAAGACAGACGCCTGCAGAATATCCGACCCATGGGGATGATTTTGCATGCAAAATTCAGTTTGCCAAGCAGCGACTGCAATTGGCGCAACTGAACCTTGCGTAATGTGCACATTTGCGACACCAGAGACCGAAGATCATCGACCTTATCCATGGGGAGGCGACACTCCATCTTCACTGAATCTATCTCGATTCCCAAAAATTTTATGGTGGTGGAAGGCCCCTCGGTTTTCTCAGGTGACAATGGGACACCAAACCGGGCCATCACCTGCTCAATGGTACATAGGATGGATAAACAGAGAGGAGAGTCTGGAGGACCAACGCATAAAAAATCATCAAGATAATGGAGAACTGATTTTGCACCAGCTTCCTCTCTGATTACCCATTCCAAAAAGGTACTGAATGTCTCGAAATAGAAACATGAGATGGAGCACCCCATGGGGAGGCAGAGATCGACATAAATGTCCCCCTCCCAATGGCACCCGAGGAGGTGAAAACACTGGGTGCACCGGTAGTAGCCGGAAAGCCGCCTCAACGTCAGTTTTAGCAAGAAGGGCCCCCTTACCCATAGTTTGGACCCACCTTACCGCCTGATCAAACGAGGTGTAGGACACTCTGCACAATTCGGGATCAATACCGTCATTAACAGACTCTCCCTTGGGAAAGGACAGGTGATGTATTAAACGGAACTTGCCCACCTCTTTCTTAGGAACCACCCCCAGCGGAGAGATCCTCAGATTAACCAAAGGTGGGGAGCTGAATGGACCAGCCATTCTACCGAGTAACACCTCCTTATGCAGCTTGTCCGACACCACGGCAGGGAACTGAACAGTAGACTTTAAGTTCTTGGGGAAAAGGGGGGTCGACAACCGCTTCGAGGAGATCCGAAAACCAAACTGGAAGCCATCCCTCAAGAGCGTGGCGGCAGACTGATCCGGATACTGATTAAGCCAGGGGAGCATTGCTCCTACGGCCACCGGCGTCCTCCCCTTTCCCCCCAGAATTGTTGGAATTGCCGGATTTGTCCTGCTTATTCCGCTTAAAACATTTAAACTGGGGGTGACTGCCCCCACAGCCGGAGCACTCGTGTCTGAATCTACACTGACTCCCCCGTTTGCAGCTTGAATCATTAAACTTCCAACACGTGCCCTTTTTTGCCGAGGCTGAAGACCCTGAGGCAGAGGGACCAGCGGGCGCTGACAGAAAGGGTTGGATTGCGCTGCGACCAGGGGCCATGATCCGTAACCACAACGCTATGTCCCTATGGTCCCACCTCACGCCTTGCCTGACTGCCAAGCGCTGCCTAAACTCCTCGTCGTAGCGAAGCCAAGCCTGGCCCCCATAAACCCTATAGGCTTCGTGGATGGACTCCTGGTAACAAAAGAGTCAGGCACAGTGTTCCGGGTTCTTAGTCGCAATTATAATAGCTAAGGTGGAAAAAGCCTGGAGCCAGTTGGAGAAGGTCCGAGGGATGAGGCGATACCTCCTCCTCTCCTCGTCCTACTTTTTATGATCATCCGGTTTGGATACAGCGTCCAAATTAAATTTTTCTAAGGGGAGGAGGGTGAACAATTCAACATACTCCCCCCGGCCAATTTTGTCTCGCACCTCTTGCTTGAGATGGGCGCCCATAGGCCCCTCAAAACACACGTAAATGTCCCCCCGTGAAGAATCCGCTAGCCGGACCGGGTCTACGTCCTTCGACTTGACCTCAGGGATCGCAGGCTCAGTTGCCGGAGATACCACCGGGTCAGGAACTACAGCAGGGGAAGCTATACTAACTGGGAGAACTCCGGGCGAAGCAACTAAAGTAGAAACCGGCGGTGTCGGCACTGAAGCTGTATATGCCCCCCAAACCTGCGACGGGGAAGGGTTATCCGCTGCAGACAGCGTCCCAGACTCAAATGATTTTAGAACGCTAGCAAGGCTCGCCACTAACTACGATAGGCCACCCACCGTCCCCGTGGAACCCTGAGAATTCCCCGCATTGTGTGAAACAGCACTGTGGATGTGTAAGTGTGAGTTAGGGATAGAAGGAGAGATAAAATCGGACTCACCCCTGGACAGGTGCCCTGCAGGAGGGACCGCTGTGGGCTCAGGAACCGGAGATCCTCGTGGAGATTGCGAGAAGAGCAGAGGACTGCCAAACACCGAACCGCCCATCCGATTGTCCGCCGGAGGAAGGCTAGGGGTGCCGTCTGATGTGAGGAACTGGGCATTCCTGGCGCGGGATCTCTCCCCGGAAGGGTGCTGCACTCCAACTGACGATTCCTGCCTGCCAGCAGTGAAGACTCTCGGGGAAGCTGACCTGGAGCTCCGGCTGTCCGACCTGATGAGATGTCTGTGATTCCGATCTGAATCCCTTGTCAGTCCGAGACGAAGATCCGTGACGCACCGGCTCCCTGGTCCTTGGCGACACCCGGGGGCCCCTCTGTAAAGAAGGGGACCTGGACCTCGGGTACCGCCTGGCACGTCCGCCAGGTGCAGGGGGGGAAAGGCGGTAGGAAGGAGACCTGGAGGAGTGGTGGCGGTGGGGGCCACTATGATGAGCGTCCCGACCCTTCTGTAAAGAAGGGGAACTGGAGGAGTGGTGGCAGCGGGGGCCACAACACTGACCCACCAGACCCCTCTGTAAAGAAGGGGACCTGGGGGCCAGAGATCTGCCAGTGATATACTGGCTGCTCCTGGATTCCCTACCTAATCTGGGAGGGGAGCCCACAGAGTCACCCCTGTCACTACCATGAGTGACAGGTGAGGCTCTGGGGTTATGGGGGGAGCAGGATCCCCTCCTGTGAGGAGATCCCACTGCTAATCTGGCACTGCGGGGGTTAATGTGCACAGATCGCGGTATACGCGACCTGTGCACGCGGCCACGTGGTTCCCTGTCAGATTGATGTCGGGAAACCACGTGGCGCGCAGAAGCGCTTCTCGCAGCCGTGTGGACGGACATGCGAGAAGCTGAAGAAGGCAGGGACCCACGTGCGGCCGCCGGATCAGGTAAGCGGGGAGGAGGTAGCACATCAGTGCACCTCCCACCCCTAGCCACCAGTGTATCCGACGTCAGGGGAAGGGAGGGGGGGGTTCCGGACACGGAGGGCCTCCTGATGCTCCTGGCCCTCCGGTGAGCAGGGGAGAGGGGGGGTAACGCGGAGGGGGGGGGACAAAACGAGCATGGCAGGGGTAGGGGGATCCTGCAGGAGGGATCCACTGGCCACCGATGACCTGGTAACACGGCCCCCAGATGGCAGGGGGGCAGGGGAGGACAGAGGGGCAGGGGAGGACAGAGGGGCAGACTGATGTTTTTTAGCAGCTGCCCTCTTCCTCCTTTTTGGAACAGGGGGCTGGGGCAGGGGCTGATGCACAGTGGGGGGCTCAGGGGTAAATCTAGAAGGGGCTCTGGACCTCCTAGGGGTAGGCCTGGATGGACCTGGGGCAGGAGAGGGGGAAAGAGATGGTGCAGTGGGGGGGATGGGAGATGGCAAGGTACCTAATATAGTATTTATACTGTCTTGCAGCCAATCTCCTCCGTGCAGGACAGCAGCATCCCTCAACTGTGACATCAGAGCGTCCATCAGAACTGGTAAGGTGCAAACTGATTTCTATAATCCAGAAAAGAGGCTGGGCAAAACCACCGCAAGGGTTTATATAGGTTTTGCCCAGCCCCCAAGGGGGGAGGGACGGCAGCCCATGAAGGGCAATTACTGGCCGAGGGCCTATGACTGACAGACTTGTGATGAGGCTGCATCACCAACCTGTTGTCATGCTGCCCTTTTATATATTGCATTATTACAGGACATTACTATATCACCACAATTTTTCAATGGATACTATTAAACTTGATGTGGTCTATAACATTGCCTATAGAGGCTATTTTTTTTTATAAATATATATGTGTAGTACTTCAGAGAAAAATAAACATCGTGTCTGAAGGTCTAAAAAGTTCCTTATTATTGAATAAATGAGGTGTATTAGGTCTATGGAGAGCTGCAGGATTGATCTAACCTCAGTAACAACTTGCTGCCAGTCTGTTACCACAGAGCTAGTTCAACAAACTTTGTAAATAGCAGGAAAGACAAACTTCCAAGTGCAGCTGAAGGTCATAGCTAGACAGAGGAAACAGTATTATCTGTTTTCAATAAATATATTTTGCTATTTACATGAGCAGAATGATGATTTGTGTTGTTCTGACATTTATGCCATTAAGATATAATCTCCAGACGTATCTGTCCTCTTTGTGATCAAACTAGAAGTATTATCATTTTCTTTCTGCTCAGTGCAATGGCTAATGTATGTGAAATGTTCACTGGGAGTTACACAGTAACATATTTAGACATACATTCTTTCAATATTCCAAGATATATTCCATCTGGCTATGTTGATTAATCGAGTCTTAGCTTTGAGGGAAGCTTTAAGAATTTCAGCATTTATGTCTGTGACTGGGCTGTTTGGGAACAATGTTTTCGTCCAATATTTGGAAGTCTGAACTGCATGGAAGTGATATTCAGACAACTGATGTGGGTCTATTATTCCTCTCCATGTCAGAAACTCATCAAAATATCAACAAATACACTTTTTTGTTTAGCTTATTAAATATGAAAACTCAATGCCTACAAAGTACCACATTTTATTAAAAATCCCAAGTGATGATGTTGTAATGGTGATAAAGGATGACCCTTGTTGCCATCTATATTTTAAACTTTACAGGTTTAGAACAAATATCATGTCCTGATGTCAAAAGTTATTGACAGGACCAAATCATATCAGCTATCAATAAAAGAAAATATTACCAACCTTAGAGGCACTAATTTTATCAAGCTGAGAAGGATGAAAGGTTGGGTTTAACCTGTCAAGAAATGGAGTACTGCAGTTGAAGCATTTAACAAATGCACATTGATTAATAGGAATACCACGTTTATTTTAATATTTTTTTTATTTTGATCATCATACAAAAATGAGTAGAAAAACATTCACACGCATAGACATAGACATTTCATTTTTCATTGTATATACAAATTACAGAAAATGGGGAGACCTCTTCTCCGTATCGCTTTGAGAAAAGAACTTGTTCTGTTAGAGGTTTCACCTTGTTTCCTTAATATTCCACATTGATTGCGGTGGGGTTCTAGAGTCCCCTTCCGGCTCCTTTCTTTATCCTGAATGGGCTCCCATCCATTATCATCCCTGACTTTGACACTTTGTTATCCATTTTGTTCTATATCCCAATCATCTGTTTGTTTTATCCAGGCTTCCCACTTTTGTGCATTCTTATTTGTACCCCTAATTATATTTATCCCACTTTCCATTTGCAGTTGTTATGTAATTTGGTGTCTGAGAAGTAAAGCACTGCATGGCAGGGAACCATTCCAGTTTCTTGCTATCATTAACTTGGCTGCTACAATGCAATGAGTTATAAAATCAAATTAGTCTTTTTTAACGCTGGGCCAGTCAAGATTTAACAACATGACTTCTGGCCTGAGGGGTACATTGATGTTACAGATTAAGCCTATTATTGAAGCCATCATCTCCCATATTCAGTGTACTTCATTAAACTTCCACCAAATATGTAGGTATGAACCCTTTTCCTTACATCTCCAACATTCATCATTATTACGGGAAGAGATTTTCATCATTCTAGTAGGGACTAAATAACATTTGCTGATTACTTTATAGTGTGTTTCCACCAATGATAAGCTAGGTATGGTTTTATTAACTTTAAAGAGAGCAGAACACCAATCTGACTCATCTATGAGTTTGTTCAGATCCCTTTCCCAACTTTTCATCGCTGGTATAGTAGGTTTTGCTTTCCCTAGATTTGCAACTATCATACATTTTGTATATTTTTTGATGTTGTCATCTCTAAGGATATCTCTTAACATAGAAACATAGAAACATAGAATGTGTCGGCAAATAAGAACATCTAGTCTGCCCAATTTTTTTTTTTTTGAGTACTTTTATTAGTCCCCCATTCCCGGTCTTATAGCTAGGATAGCCTTGTGTCTATCCCACGCATGCTTAAAATACTTCTGCTGGAAGGCTATTCCATACATCCGCTACCCTCTCAGTAAAGTAATACTTCCTGATATTACTTTTAAATCGTTGCCCCTCTAATTTAAGACTATGTCCTCTAGTTGTGGTAGTTTTTCTTCTTTTAAATATACTCTCTTCCTTTACTGTGTTGATTCCCTTTATGTATTTAAATGTTTCTATCATATCCCCCCTGTTACGTCTTTCCTCCAAGCTATACATGTTAAGATGCTTTAACCTTTCTTGGTAAGTTTTATCCTTCAACCCATGAACCAGTTTAGTAGCCCTTCTCTGAACTCTCTCCAAAGTATCAATATCCTTCTGGAGATACAGTCTCCAGTACTGCGTACAATACTCCAAGTGAGGTCTCACCAGTGCTCTGTACAATGGCATGAGCACTTCCCTCTTCCTACTGCTAATACCTCTCCCTATGCAACCAAGCATTCTGCTAGCATTTCCTGCTGCTCTATTGCATTGCCTACCTACCTTCAAGTCCTCTGAAATTATTACTCCTAAATCCCTTTCCTCAGATGTTGAGGTTAGGACTGTACCAAATAGTCTATATTCTGCTTTTGGGTTTTTACGCCCAAGGTGCATAATCTTGCACTTATCCACATTAAATGTCAGTTGCCACTGCTCTGACCATTTTTCTAGTTTAGCTAAATCATTTGCCATTTGGTTTATCCCTCCATGAATATCAACCCTGCTGCAAATCTTTGTATCATCAGCAAAAATACATACTTTGCCAACAAGACCTTCTGCAATATTGCTAATAAAAATATTAAAGAGAATGGGTCCAAGTACAGATCCCTGAGGTACCCCACTAGTAACAAGACCTTGCATCGAATATATACCCCATTGACTGCAACCCTCCATTCAACAATATTGAAATCCAAACTCAAAGATTTCAGTTTATTGATAAGCCTTCTATGTGCGACAGTGTCAAAAGCCTTACTGAAATCTAGGTAAGCAATGTCTACTGCACCACCCTGATCTATTATTTTAGTCACCCAATCAAAAAAAATCAATAAGATTAGTTTGGCATGATCTCCCTGAAGTAAACGCATGCTGTCTCTGGTCTTGAAATCCAAGCGACTTTAGATGTTTAACAATCCTATTCTTTAACAAGGTTTCCATTATTTTCCCCACTACTGAAGTAAGACTTACTGGTCTATAGTTGCCCGCCTCCTCCCTACTACCTTTCTTGTGAATGGGCACAACATTAGCTAATTTCCAATCTTCTGGAACTACTCCTGTTAACAATGATTGGTTAAATAAATCTGTTAACGGTTTTGCTAGTACACCACTAAGTTCTTTTAATAACTTTGGATGTATCCCATCAGGTCCCATCAACTTTTTTGTCTTTACTTTAGACAGCTGAAGTAAAACCTCTTCCTCTGTAAACGTACATGCATAAAAAGACTCATTAGTCTTTTTCCCTAAATGAGGTCCCTTACCCTCATTTTCATTTGTAAAAACTGAACAAAAATATTCATTAAGGCAGTCTGCTAAGCCTTTATCCTCTTCTACATAGCATCCTTCTTTTGTTTTTAATCTAACTGATCCTTGTTTTACTTTCCTTTTCTCATGTATGTATCTAAAAATGTTTTTATCCCCCCTTTTCACTGACTGGGCTATAGTCTCTTCTGTGTGTGCTTTGGAAGCTCTTATAGCTTGCTTTGCCTCTTTCTGCCTACTCTTATAGATCTTTCTATCTTCCTCACTCTGAGTATTTTTATAATTACTAAATGCTAGCTTTTTATTTTTTACTATTTTGGCCACCTCTGCAGAGTACCACAGTGGTTTCTTCAATTTTTTGCTCTTACTGACAAGCCTTATGCAATTTTCTGTTGCCTTCAGTAGTGCAACTTTTCGATAATCCCATTTCTCCTGGACTCCATTTAAATTGCTCCAGTCTGATAATGACTCCTTTACACCTAATCTAATTTTAGAAAATTCTGTTTTTCTAAAATCTAAAACTTTTGTTGCGTCACTGTTCTTATATTAAACCACACTAAATCTAGTATGGCCTGCTTTCGAGTTGGCTCCTCCACTACTTGTTTTAGAGATAATCCCAGTAGGGAGTTTAGGATATGCGTACTCCTGGCGCAAGTAGCTATTTTGTATTTCCAGTTCACATCAGGAAGATTAAAGTCACCCATGATGATTACTTCCCCCTTCATTGTCATTTTAGCTATTTCCTCAACTAGTAGATTATCCAACTCCTCTATTTGTCCAGGGGGCCTATAAATTACACCTACCCGAGTTACCATATGATTACCAAATTCTAATGTAACCCAAACTGACTCTATGTTCGCCTCACTAACTTGTATTAAGTTACATTTTAAGCTATCCCTCACATACAGGGCCACCCCTCCCCCTTTTTACCTTCTCTGTCTTTTCTATATAAAGAGTACCTTGGTATTGATATGTCCCAGTCATGTTTTTCATTATACTATGTCTCAGTAACAGCCACTAAATCTACATTCTCAGTTGCCAATATTGCCACAAGTTCATGGATCTTATTCCCTAAACTGCGAGCATTTGTAGACATGACCCTAAGCTTATCATTTTTCAGCACACTGACTACAGGTACCTTCTGTCCCTGTTTTGGGGGGTCAATTGGATTGATGTTTTATCGCCATTTTGCCCCCCTCTTTTAGTTTAAAAACCTCCTAGCAAAACCTCTGAACTGCTCACTGAGAACATTCGTTCCCTTTTGAGAAAGATGCAAACCATCTTTTTTGTACAGTTCCTTTCTATCCCATAGTGAACTTCCATGAGAAACAAAGCCAAATCCTTGCTCCCGACACCATTCCCCAAGCCACAAGTTAAAGTCCCTAATACACATCCGTCTATCATTCTGAATGTTATGCACAGGCATAACTTCAGAAAATGACAGTGTGGACACAACCTGCCGTATCTCATTGGCAAGAACACGAAAAGCTTCCTTCACCTCTGAAACCTCATTGCAAACCAAATCGACTTTGCAAGCCAAATCGAAAAAAACATCTTATAAAACTCCCCCTCTTGGATTATTGTCTTTATTTGGAGTTAGTTTTTTACTCCTAAATTGGAGAAGATTTCTTGTCTTGGCAGTTGGCAGTGATCCTCACTCATATTGACAATATTTTTGATCTTCCAATAATTTAGTGACAAGTTTTCTACTTCTTGCTCGATAATGTCTATATTTTAGAAATCCATCATTTTATTCCCTAGCTCTATACCTACATATTTGGTGGAAGTGATTTTTTACCACATTGGGATAATTTGATTTAATATATATGATGGAGTCTGGTTGGAGTTCCATCCCAAGATTACTCACCTCTTTAATTCTGATGTTGTATCCTTCTATTTTATACCACCCCTCTATTTTACTTAATGTCTTGTTCATCATCACAATGTGTAGAATTATTCTTGCCTCATATAATTTCTAGGGAAATCTACACCTCCCTTATCAATGCTACTGGTCAATATCTCTACTTTAATCCTGGGTATTTTCCCTCGCCAGACAAAATTCACCATGGCAGATTGGATCATTGTTCGGTGGCAGCATCCTAAACATGTAGATTCATGTTGGGGTCATATAAGATTTTAGTATAATTATTATTCCCCCCCCCCCCCCCCCCAGAAAACCTCATGAGATCACCAGTCTCTTAGATCTTTATTCATAGATTGTAATAAATTAACGAAATTGATCTCCATTAGCCTCTCTTCTTTTTTACAAAACCTTATCCACATTTATGTGAACTCTCTCAGGTTGTTAAATTTGTACTAATTTTGAATCCTATCTATTTCTTGTTGCTTAACATTCATATACATGGTTACCTAAATATAGGTGTGGTAAAGGCAGCACAGATGCAATGAATGTAGTGCACAGTTCACAAGTAAACAAAAAGGTAGCTCAGCACAGGTACAGTGAAGTGAAGTTTTAATCCCAAAAAATTGGTAACGTTTCGACGTGTTAGGTCTTGATAATGACCTAACAGGTTGAAAATTGGCCAGTTTTTTCAGATTAAAACTTAACTTTACTGTACCTGTGCTGAGCTGCCTGTGTTATACATTGCTATTCATTTGGAGATATTTTGTTTGTAATTAGACACAGCGCTATATTGTTCTATTTCACTCATTAAATGCTGTAACATGTCTATGGGGTTAAGTACGTGAATCACTGTGTCGTCCGCATACACTGATATTTTAACATCTCCTTGCGGAGTTGGATAAACCTTTGTTAAATTGTTTTGTCTTATTTTAGAGGCTAAAATTTCCATTGTCATTATATATAGAAGTGGTGAGAGAGGGCAACCCTGTCTCGTACCATTTGTTACCTCAAACCACTCTGAGCACAAGTTTGGTCCTACAATTCTGGCAGATAGGAGTGAATACAATGACATAATTGCCCTCATAAAATCCCAATCGACCCTGTCGAAGGCCTTCTCCTCATCCAAGGACAGGGTAAAAACCTCTCGATGCGATTCGGCGTGTGTCCATGTCATCATGCAAATGTAGTATGGACTTAATGCTTCTTATTATCGAACACACTAGAGAGAAAATCTCTGTCACGCATGGGGAAATACAGCTACGGGAAGAAAAATTAGTTGATCTCTCTAAAGAAGCATGTGAACGAAAGGTGAAGTACCTATTAAATCTGGATAAGCTTAAAGTGGAACTTAAACAAAATTGCAACAAACAATTGATGAGAATACAAAGGGACTATGAACCAAAAGTGTAAATATTTGGACTGGGTCTCAGAGGTATACAGGATCTACAAATTATTTGTCATCTTCGGACGATTGCTATACTATAAATAAAAGTCGGTGCTTAGGAGAAGGGCTTACATTTTTTTTTGGGAAGTAAGTGAGTTAGGTAGGTAATTTATTTAATTATTTATTTTTATCAGGTCTGGGGCATTTTGGCAGCTCCCAGACCCTTAGAGTTTGGTGCAGTCATCCCAAATCTGCAACAAAAATGCCCCATAAGAGGGTATAGAAAGAATGGTGATACAAGCCTCTATCCTCACTGGAGAGCAACAAACACAGTAAACCTGGCCAGGTATTATTTACTGTTCAAACCTAGGGCCAATTTTTTTTAATTTAACTTTAATATTTACATAAAAAAAGACATGGGATTATAAACTGAAACTATGAAATTAGACTCCTTTTACATATTTTAGTTATCGAGAAATGACTGCAGTTCCCCTAACATGAAGGGAGGGGTGTGTGTACAGCCCTAAGAAAAGTAAAAGAGAGGATGAGATTCTGCAGGATGCAGCTGTTCATTGTATAGAAACAAAAAAACAATATTGTAACAATTCTGTTTTAATGCTGTGGAGCTCTATGAGACACTCGCACACTGTACATTACTGCATTTTATTACAGTGATACACTCAAACACAGCTCATTACTGTGAGTTATATTGCTGTGGAGCTCTGTGATAAACTTGCACACTGTAACCACACTTACAGCTAAACACAAACACCCCAGAAATGTCAAAACAGGCATTGTCACCAAGGGAAAGTGAAGATAAAAATGTCTTGTCACTAAGGGGTTAGAAGCTCAGACCACAAGAGGGCATAGCCATATCAATATGGCTCCCACGATCGCTCCGTGGGGTGATCTTGGGTGCCCCAGAGAGGAAATTTTGGTGCTGGCTATTGCCTCGACATCGAGGCAATAGACCAGCACTATTAAAGCGGTTTTTGCGACCGTTGATCGTGAAAACCGCTTGTTTCACCACAAGACGTGCCTGACACGTCCATTATCGCGAAGCGATTAATATTCCTTTCAATTAAACAGAACATACATTTTACTGCCATAAAAATAGTATTTATATAAAAAAGTTTAGAGAGTAGAGTCAATTTGTGTTGTGATGATAATGCTAAGCAGCTGTAAATTAATTAATTTTATTTTCTAACAGAAATCACTAGAAGCAAAGATGGAATTGTTTTCCCAAATGAATGAGAGGGCATCAGAAGATCTATGTAAGACACTGCTTCATAAAATGAGTGCAACATTGGAAAGAAAATTATCACAGGCCAAACATTCAAAACCAGGTGGACACAAACTCTACATGGAGGAGAAATTAAAGATAATGGAGGCGTACAACACAAAACCAGGCAAAGGGATTAAGGTGATAAATGTTTGTAAACAAAATATGTTTGCACTGTAGTAGAAGAAGGAGCACAGCACATGCTGAATATTCATAGGTAAGTTGTTTGTTCTGGCACATTAGACCAGAACTAAATGTAGGTATTGGGTGAATCCTTTGATATGACAAATCTTTATTTTTGTATTTCATTCCTCTTTAATATCCTGTTTATTGCAAATACAGATCTACTTTTTAACTTCCTGTTATCTAATTATTGTTAAGGAATCTTTAAATATCTGTATCTATGCTTTTTATAGCTGTAACCCCATTGCGTATTCCCTTAATTTGTACAAAGTAATTCCCAAACACATTTTAATCACATAACACTTTTTCCTAATCTAAAAGGGCCTTGAAGTGTTGCAGAGGTTTTTTGAGGAGAAGAAAGATTTGGAAGCTGCAATTATTAAGGCAGATCAGACTCTGACAGAAAAAGAAAAGCAAATTGTAGGTGAGAAAACAAAGGGATGAGTAGCTAAGGACGTTATGTAGGGGCAATTACAGGAGCAATACAGGGGTTAATAGAAGAGCACTGAGTATAAGAGAGAGGCTGGGGACATGGGCATCTGCAAGATCTTTTCTGGGGGCTCTGGCAAAATATACTTTTACCTCTCACACCACAATAACTCCTTACCTCCTCCCAGTAGTGTATCTTCCACAAGGTAAACAAGGCACTCGCCTAGGGCGGCACTTTGCCAGAGGGTATTAAAGCACACTTCTGGTGAGTCAAACATTTTCGCTCCCCCACCGTTCAGCAAGCTTTAGCTCCTTCCAATTAATCGGGGTGATGGGGGCATGTAATGGATGTGGTGGGGGTATGTAATGAGGGTGATGGTGGAATGTAATTGGGGGTGATGGGGCATTTAGTGTGTGTGCAATGTGGGTGATGGGGCATGTAATGGGGTGATGGGGCATTAGATGTGTGTGCAATGTGGGTGATGGGGCATGTAATTGGTTGATGGGGCATGTTGTGGGTGTGCAACTTGGGTGATGGTGCATGTCATAGGTGTGCAACGAGGGTGGGGGCAAATTTTGTCTGCCTTTGGCAGCACAAAACTAAGATACACCACTGCCTCCTCCCCATTGCCTTCATTTATTGGCTCAGGGGAGGGTTTTCCTGGTGGAAGTTAAATGTTAGTTATCCATTTAAAAAAAGGTAATATAACAGGGGTAGTAGAAGCTAACACCCTGCCCAACTTGATGCATGTAATTCACAAAAGCTGGGGTGATAAAGATTATACACAACTACAAGTCCCATGACTGCTGCAGTGACAATAAAGATACTGTGTAGTGTAGGCCACAATAACCTCAGTCCATAATTACAATTCCCATGAGGTTCATCTAGCAATATGAGAACTGAGATGGGGATTTTAAACACAATGCCCAAATAAGCCAACTAATGCTCATTTCAGTATATATTTTGTCTCTTGTTAGATTAGACTTTAGGCTGTTTTTTTGGTTATATTTATCAGCCAATAAAGGTAATGCATTCGTGCCACCTTACTCTATTACTGTTCAGTGTTACCCTACAATGTTTAATACTGGCACACTTGCCTCTTTCAGAGGAGCGAGCCAAAACAGAAGCAGCTGAGAGGGAGAACATTTTTTTGGAAGACAACAAAAGGATGATGCAGGAACATTTTGAAGAACAGAAAAGAAAGGATGAGGAACATCACAGGATGCTCATGGCAAAGATGGAACAGGATAGACAAAGCATGATTGAGGAGAATAAATGGATGTTGGAACAGAAACTGAATGTATTATTTAGTTACTTTGTTAGGGTTTTTAGAGTACTTTACCTAAAAGTGCCCCCCCCAAAAATATAATTTTTCTACTTCTTCTGCTTAACACCCCACCTCATGTGACTTAATTTTCAAATGACACATTTTCCATTGGTAGTAGTTTGTACATCAAGCTATTATAGTAGAAAGAAGACACCACAGACACATTTAATACACATTTTATTGTTAATTGTTGCATTTGTTTGCAGTTTTGCTATCATATTTGTATAGTCCATAAAACAATAAAGATCAGTATGCAGTATTGGAATATCATCCCCTACTGTTTCTCAAACTTGTCCTCAGGACCCCCCAACGGTCCAGGATTTAGAGATTACCCAGTTGTATTTAAATAAGAATATGTAGAACACCTGGTACGGTTGCTTAATGGTTAGGGAACCACACCAGGTGTAGATATTCTTAATTAAATCCAATAATCCCTAAATCCTGGACCGTTGGGGGGTCCTGAGGACAGGTTTGAGAAACACTGCCCTACAGGAAGAGAAGGTGAGGTGTCTGATGCCCAGGTGGGTTGGTAGAGTGAGATGTCTGTGACCAGCCTCATTGTGCTTTAACAAGAGTCTCATGAATGCCACAGCTTTGGAAGCACCACACAGCCCTCAAGCTGCCAATGAACTACAAATCCTATCATTCCACAACAGGCTCTTAGAATGGCAAATGATTATGGTAGTTGTAGTCTAGAAACAGATGAAAGGCTGCAGGTTAAAACCTACGGTTTAGAGGTTAATAAGTATTGTTAAATAACGTTAGAGAAATTGTCTGGATCATATAAGTTACTGTTGAGTTTGTCTGTGAAATCATTTTATGTGTCTCATTTCTGGCTAATTATTTGGGTTTTGGTTTTTTTCCAAGAAATTGAAGCTTTGAGGGCAGCCGTATTCCAACAAAGAATTAGTGAAATGCAGGCTGATATTGAACGTCTACAGAACCCTCCCAAAAAAATCACGTGTTATATCTTATCTAGTGCTTGTGTTATACGCCATTTGTATTGTAAAACTCTCTCTTTCTCACCCTGCAGAACCTTTACCTGCTCCTGCACCATTATTACCTGGGCAGGGAATCCCTGCCCCTTCAGCAATTACATATCTTGGAAAGTAGAAGAATATGGTGTAAGCAGCGCTGTATCTTGGTTTTGTGCTAATTATTTGAAGAAATGAAATGTAGATGATAGTTTGCTGTTCTTGTCTTACCCAAATGAATCCCAAAATATGCATGTTTTTAGAAAAAGACCTGTCTTAATAGTAAGGAATAGACATGTGCATTCGTTTTCGGACTAATGCATTTTCGTCCGAAAATAGCATTTTCGTCCATTCGTCCGAAAAACGAATAACGAAAATGCTAAACAAACGAAAGCCGAATGAACGAATGGTTAATAAACTAACATCAAACTTAGTAGAAAAATACATTTGGGGGAACAAAAAACCTAGAATTGCTAGACACTGGTTACAAAAATCGGGAAATAAAGGGGGTCTGGGATTTCCAAATTTGGCCAGATATGTGGAGGCCAGTATGTTACACCATGTCCATAGAATCCAGCTCCCGGTTTCCCGTAATGAAGCTTGGTACTGGATAGAGCAGTGTATGGCGGGGCATGGGGAGCTGGATGCTATGTCATGGCTAGGGAGACCTGACACTTTGAGCTTAGTTAATCCCTCCGGCAACAATATTCTGAAGGGCATTTTTAATATGTGGCTCAACTTTAAGAGGAGGGTGGGTTTGGCTAACAGGATTATCGGTCCTGTACTCGTCAGCATTAGCCCAAGGCTGATAGCAAACATTTCCTTTTCCCCGATGTTCAAAGCTCTCAATCTAACGTTCGCTCACTTAATGCAGGGCAAGATCATAAAGTCACTCAAGCAAGTAAAGGAGGAGCACGAGCTCCACTGGAAGTCTCTGTCCTAAGACTTCTTCATTTTACCAGACATCATATTTTTAGACCTAGGGAGGGGATGGTGCGGACTCTCCTGGAGAGAATATTCGGAAACAGCCCAAATTCAAGTAAACTGAGCAATTGGTATTCTCTCCTGGACAGTCTAAAACCATGCTCCACTCCAAAGGCGTGGGAGAAATGGAGTTTAGATTTGGGTACTACACAGGATAGGGACACTTGGGAGCGTTCATGGACCCAAACAAAAAAATCCACTCATTGCATTAATCTCCAAGAGCTACAATCCAAACTGATTTTTAGATGGTATAGGGTCCCTCTGATTTTAAATAAGTTTGATGCTTCGCGTAGTCCTAATTGTTGGCGATGCAAAAAAGAGATCGGGAGCTATGTTCATATTTGGTGGGATTGCACGGGAGTTAGGGAAATATGGAGGGAGGTCTTCTTGGTAATCTCTGCCATCCTTCAATGTCATTTACCTATGAATCCAGAAGCTGCTCTCCTGCATAGTAAACTGGGCGGACTAAATTGTAGGGGGAAGAAGTTGGCTATACAACTTTTTTTAGCAACTAAACTTACCATTGCCCGCAATTGGAAGCATACTGAAAACATTACCTGGGACAGTGTAAGGGACCAAATGAGTCATTTCGGAGAGATGGAAAGGGGATTCTTTAGTGCTAACTATAATTTAGCAACATACTCTGCAATCTGGCAGCCATGGTGGGAGCGATTCCCCCAGGTGTAGGTGGGAGAGGAGCGTATTGCCCCCTGAGGCCCCGGCGCGCTCTCTCGGACGACAATAGTTGCTGAAATTAAAGCGATTTGAGTTATAGACCAACTCCTCAGTTCTGGGCAAAATTTGTTAATGTTTGTAGGTTATATGTTTTATGTGATAAAAAAAAAAAAAAAAATAAACTAAAATCATTCGTCCATTCGTGCTATTGGCATTCTATAAACCGAAATAGAGTCGGTTTATAGAATACCAATAGCATTACATACATTCCATAAAAGGACATAATGAACGACTTTTGGTTTATGGAATGCATGTAATGCGATTGCTATTCTATAAACCGGAATAGAGTCCCCATTCATACGAATAGGTCAATTGACCTATTCGTATAATAATACATTGTTTATTCTCTGGGTTTAAATCATGTCCTGCGGATGTTACATTTGTCCATGTCCAGGGGATTTCTAGAAAAACATCCAACCTTTTTTTAAATTTATTGATTGCATCTGCCCAGAGGGGAGGCTATTCCACAATTTAACTGCTCTATCAATAAGGAAACCTTCTCTATGTTTAAGATGAAAGCTCCTTTCTTCTAATCCTGAGGGATGACCAAGTGTTGTCTAGAAGGTATGATTTATTAAGAAATCCCAAAAAACATGTTTGTATTGACCTTGAACATACTTGTAAAGGTTTATTAAATATCCCCATGACAATCCTAATTTGGGGAGAGAGGAGGCTCAATGGAGAGGTTTGAACACAACCTGGCTTGTTAGAATACATATAATAAAGGCCTATATTCTGCCAAAATTACTATTACCGGCTGAGAATGCTGCCTGTTTGTCTTCCCCTCTCTATGGTTAAAAACTTCCAGGAGATCTTTGGCAGGTTCATATGAGCCGATAAAAGACAGAGGATCTCTAGGAAAGTGCTATATAGTAATAATTCTGCAGGTGGGGTTGAGCTTCCAAATGTTATGACCTATGTACAGGCTAAGGCCATAAGTCATGTTCATGCCATCCAGATCTCTGAAAACAGAGCAGAGGATTGATTTAGGATGGAACAGCATATATTAAACTTAGATTACCTGGAGCATTGTTCATGGCTGCTCCAAAGGAAAGCTAAGAATTGGATTTAAAGGTCCTTTTTAGCTTCTTTGCAAAATATAATTCCGGACTGGATAAAACTTAAAAGAAGATCAGCAATGAAGGATAAGGTAGTCTCCTCCTCACCACTAATGGTTCTACATCGTAACATATATGATTTAAATCTTGAGAATTGGAGTGATTTATCAGATATTCTTACTAACGGGCACATGAAACCAATAAACTCCTAAGTGGTTTATTTTAATATCGCGGCATGAGAAACGTTTTCCCCCTTTAGGATTGACCATTACTTGAGAGCATCTTTGTCTAGATGGTTAGAGAGCGAAAGGCTCTAGGATGATCCATCAACTATTTGATGGGAGAAGTAAACCGGGAATAATAACACTAGTATGCTTCACCCAGGGCCAGCTCAGCATCATGCACTGCAAGATACGCCTCCACTTTCCTCAGGGGTTCGCATTCATAAATTTACATCCACAGGTCCATCTGTAGCTTGTACCTCTCCTCGGTACTTGGGATGTACCTTCCCTGGCAGTACTGATCCCATCTGATAGCTTCCCACTAGAGCTCCCGGCAATTACAATCCCTCCTGAACAGCACCTCAGCATCCAGCTCAGCCTCTCTCTACCTCTCGGCTTCCTTCATAATCCGATCCACCAACTCGAAGGGAGGGTTTGGCCCATTCACAGCCAGACGTTCCATTACCCTATGGGTGATCACATCTTCCGCCTCTGGGATGCCGAGGAACCAGCTGGACTGGAGATCTTGCTGTTTCCGACCATGGTGCTGTTTATAATCCCTTGCTGGTGATCTGCTGCTAATCCACTGGGCTCTTGCATGGAGGATACCACCAGTTTAGCTCTACATTGTGCAGGTACAAACCTAGTTTGTTTCCCCCACTGTAATGGACCATCTACCTGACGTAGCAGACCCTCTGTCCGTTGTGTGAAATCCCCTCCTAAGCCCCCGATTACAGCTCAGCATTCACCCAGCAAGTCTTTCCTGGACCCTTGCTCCTTGTACCCAAATAGACAGGACATCTAGCAGTTAGGTACAGCAAGAAGAACAATTTCTTTATTTGTCGAACAACACAGACTTATAAAAAGACATAAACATGACATCACAGACATTAGTATACTATGGGGGGATGTAACTAACATAGTTTTACAACTAACTGGGGCTAGCAATACATTAGACATTCAGACTGCAAACCAAATTACCATACAGTGAGTAGACACACCGTAAGAAACATAATGTACACAACCTAATCAGTTTACTAGTTAATCCAGTTAATACAGAACAATAGATGTTGGAGTAAACTATCAATTATAGTCACTGACACATTATAAACCTTCAGAGTGGTCTACACATAAACCAATACACTAACAGAATATAACTAACCAACAATATTAACGTATAGAGTTATAGCACATAAGCCAGGGTCTATAATCTACAGGGAAGTATTTGGCCCTCAGGCCCCTCCAAGAACCCCAGGCATCCAGGCTGTCAGAATTCACTTCGTGACACCAACTAAGCAAACTCGCCATGTTTGTCCCTGCACAATGTAAAGCTAAGTTGGTGGGATTAAATGTTCATCGCACATTTTAGTGAACAGTCCTCATAGAGGGCGATTTTTACAGGGAACTGCAGTCACGAATGTCTGGAGAGGGGAAAAAAAAGGTACAAATGGCTGTTATTATATTTATAGTATACGTCACATCTGTTTTATACATAACAGCACATTTGGCTTCTGAAATTGAGACTCCGCCACCCACAGTTTTTTGGTGATTAGAGCAAATTTAGACTTTAATAAATGGGACTCCCATGGTACCCTGACTGGGAGCCTCCCTGGTACCCCGACTGGGTGCCTCCCTGGTACCTCCACTGGGTGCCTCCCTGGTACCCCGACTGGGTACCTGCGTTATCCACAGGAACCCTCCAGTATTATATACCTTGGATGTAAATGTCCTCTCAAATAATTGACACAACGAGAATAGAGGGTAAAAATGCAGAAGAACACTTTCTTACAAACAGTACAGTATATTTATATGTTTGTACATCTTGATAAACCAGTGATTGAACAATACAAACAAATTAACTTCATACAATAGTTAATCCCCTTGTGAGGTGTGTGTGTATGAGGGGGGGGGGGGGGTTGTATATGTGAGGGGGGTGTGTTTATATAATTCAGTAAGTATCAGGGTTATTTATATCATTACATGATTATCAGGTTTATTTATATTATTGCGTGAGCATCAGAGGTATTTATATAATTCCATGCAGTGCTGTATTTAATGGCGGATGCCTAGGGCGGCACACTTTGGGGGGCGGCAGCGCCCGCCAGCACTGAAAAAAAGGTGAGAGGGGTTCGGAAGATCCCCCCTCACCTGCTCTGCCTGCCTGCAGGCTGCACGGGGAGCCGAACAGGCAGCACAGAGAAACCTCCGTGCTGCCTGTTTGGCTTCCCGTGCAGTGTGACACGGAAGTGCCGACAGTCACGTGACAGGCGCGCTGACGTCATACGCGCGCCGGGTCACGTGAACTGTCTGCACAACCGCCTGGGAGCCGAACAGGCAGCATGGAGGAGACCATGCTGCCTGCCACTAGCCACCAGGGAAAAAGGTAAGTGCTGGGGAGATCGGGGATGTTTATATCCTCCCATGAGCAACAGGGGTATTTATATCCTCCTGTGAGTATCAGGGGTATTTATTTCCTCCCGTAAGTATCATGGTATATTACATTTATACAGCCCACACTGTATCTGTTGCCCCCAGTCAGAGGCGTCACTACGGTTGGTGTCACCCGGTGCGGTAACTCATGGTGTCACCCCCCTGGATTTCCTCCAATACCATGCCAAACTGATTCCTTAGTAATGCCAGTCAGGTGGCCCATTAAATATGCCCCATACAGGAGCCCCACAAATTATGTCACACGCAGGAGCCCTTTAACTATGCTACACACAGGAGCCCATAACTATGCCACATACAGGAGCCCCATAACTATGACACACAAGAGCCCCATAAATTTTGCCACACCAAAGCCCCATAAATTATGCCTCACCTTGGAGCCCAATTAATTATGCCACACACAAGCGCCCCATAATTATGCCACACAAAAGAGCCCCTTAATTATGCCACACATGGGGCCCAATAAATATGCCACACATAGGACATCCATTAATTATGCGACACACAGGAGCCCCACAAGGTGACAATTGTTCAATTCGAAAACAATACATATCTATAAACACAGACATCTATAACTAGTTGCATTTATACTTATTTTAATTATTTAATATTCTATTTTATAAAAATGTTATTGAAATTGCATTCCTATTTTTTATTCCCTTCCGCTTGACCCACATTGCACGTAAAGGACTTAACACAGCACCATACAGTACCCACAGAACTTTCCATGCACCTATATTGCACCCACAGCACTTGGCTTGCACTCATATTGCACCTACACGATTTGGCATGCCACAGTGTCACTTTGCCCCACAGAACTAGCCAGTGTCACTTTCCACATAGTACACGTTATTTTGCCCCACAGACCATGCGACAGCATCACTTTGCCAATTAAAATATGCCAGTATTTAACCCCTCGATATGCCAGGATTTAGCCATTTAATATGCCAGGATTATTTAGCCACTCAATATGCCCTTATTTAGCCATTCAATATGCCAGGATTTAGCCATTCAACATGCCCGGAGTTTGCCCCCCAATATGCCATTTAATATGCCAGTATTTTGCCCCTCAATATGCCAGGAGTTTGCCCCCCAATATGCCATTTAATATGCCAGGATTTTGCCCCTCAACATCCCAGGAGTTTGCCCCCAATATGCCATTTAATATGCCAGTATTTTGCTTTCAATATACCAGGATTTTGCCCCCCAATATGTCATTTCATTTGCCAGGATTTTGCCCCCCAATATGCCATTTAATATGCCAGGATTTTGCTCTCAATATGCCAGGATTTTGCCCCCAATATGCTTTAATATGCCAGGATTTTGTCCCCCCAATATGCCATTTAATATGCCAGGATTTTGCTCTTAATATTCCACGATTGTGCCCCCCAATATGCCATTTAGTATGCCAGGATATTGCCCCCCAATATGCCATTTAATATGCCAGGATTTTGCCGCTCCAATATGCCATTTAATATGCCAGGATTTTGCCCCCCAATATTCTATTTAATATGCCAGGATATTGCCCCTTAGTATGCTCGTTATGCCACCCTCCTCCCCCCTTCCCCACAGAACTAGCCAGTGTCACTTTCCACATAGTACATTTTATTTTGCCCCACAGACCATGCCACAGCATCACTTTGCAAATTAAAATATGCCAGTATGTAACCCCTCGATATGCCAGGATTTAGCCATTTAATATGCCAGGATTATTTAGCCACTCAATATGCCATGATTTAGCCATTCAATATGCCAGGATTTAGCCATTCAATATGCCTGAAGTTTGCACCCCAATATGCCATTTAATATGATAGGATTTGGCCCCTCAATATGCCAGGAGTTTTCCCCCCAATATGCCATTTAATATGCCAGGATTTTGCCCCTCAACATGCCAGGAGTTTGCCCCCAATATGCCATTTAATATGCCAGTATCTTGCTTTCAATATACCAGGATTTTGCCCCCCAATATGTCATTTAATTTGCCAGGATTTTGCAAAATAACATGTACTATGTGGAAAGTGACACTGGCTAATTCTGTGGGTCAAAGTTACACTGTGGCATGCCAAATCTTTTGCTCTCAATATGCCAGGATTTTGCCCCCAAAATGCCTTTAATATGCCAGGATTTTGTCCCCCCAATATGCCATTTAATATGCCAGGATTTTGCTCTCAATATTCCAGGATTGTGCCCCCCAATATGCCATTTAGTATGCCAGGATATTGCCCCCCAATATGCCATTTAATATGCCAGGATTTTGCCCCCCAATATTCTATTTAACATGCCAGGATATTGCCCCTTAGTATGCTCGTTATGCCACCCTCCTCCCCCCTTCCCCAGCCAGTACTTACCTCCAATGCTGCTGTCTCCCGGTGCAGGTCCGTGGCTGTGAGGGAAGCGTTGTGCGCTCCCCTCCAGCCACGCGTCTTCAATAAAAAAACGTTTCAACAAACATTATTGAAGTCGCGCGGCTGGAGGGGAGCGCACAACGCTTCCCTCACAGCCACAGACCTTCACCGGGAGACAGCAGCAAGGAGGTAAGTACTGGCTGGATTTTTTTTGGGGGGGGCAGCACGGGTGTCACCCGGTGCGGTCCTCACCCCCTGCACCCCCTCGTGACCCCACTGCCCCCAGTTCCCCTGTGTCTCTCGGTGTCTGTTCATGTCTCCATCCGTTCCTGTGTGGCCATCATGTGAGGGAAGGAAGCTGAAATCCGTGCAGCAGAACATACAACTGGCTAAAGTGTGTGGCACACAGCGCTCTGAGGAACCCAAATAGTGGGAGGAAGACTACGAAAACTCATTGAGTGTGAGGGGCTGTTTGAAGAGTATCTGGAAAAGGGTGTGGAATAGTCTTCCAGTAGAAGTGATAGAGGTTAATACAGTGAAATAATTTAATCATGCATGGGATAGGTATAAGGCTATCCTAGATATAAGATAAGGTCAGGGACTAATGAAAGTATTACGTTACTGAGAGGGTAGTGGATGTATGGAATAGCCTCCCAGCAGAAGTGGTAAAGGTTAATACAGTGAAGGAGTTTAAACCCCTTCGTGACGCATGGTGCTTGCGTCCCAAACGACGCAAGCACCAAAACGTCACGATTTGTTCCTGGCCACCGTCTGATTCCCTGTCAGACTGAGGCCACTCAAAGTGGCCTCATCTCACAGGTGGGATCCCGCTGTAAGTGCCTGCAGTGGGATATGAAAACAGCTCATCGCGGGGAGCCGCAATGAGCTGTTTAGTACAGGACGTACTATGCCGTCCTAACGACTTTAAGGCACTTAAAGTCAGGACGGCATAGAACGTCCCAACGTCACGAAGAGGTAAAACAAGCATGGGATAAGTATAAGGCTATCCTAGATTTAAGATAAGGCCAGGGTTTAATGAAAGTATTACTTTACTGAGAGAGTAGTGGATGCATGGAATAGTCTTCCAGTAGAAGTGGTAGAGGTTAATACAGTGAAGGAGTTTAAGCATGCATGGGATTGGTATAAGGCTATCTTAGATATAAGATAAGGCCAGGGACTAATGAAAGTATTACTTTACTGATAGGGTAGTGGATACATGGAATGACCTTCCAGCAGAAGTGGTAGGTTTACACTAATGTATGTTTTATGGTGTACACACAGCTCTCTGACTGAAGCACATCTGCACACGGTCATACTATATTTCATGTAAAAGTGATACAGACTGATGTAGATGTTGTGCTGTGAATGTATCTGTTGTATACCAAGGATCCTGGTAATGTTGGTATGAACTTGGTGATATAATCTACACGGTGTGAAGTAGGTGAAGTTACATTATGTGGAGCTTTCAGCAGTGGGTGTGGTCAATCATAAAGTAAATAATTGGAAGCTGTTTTTCAAATGTTGGCCACTATGTATTTGCACACATATATACATATTTTTTTTTTTATCAAGGCATATGTTTTCATGCCTTGCCTCTATGCCTTATGTTATTTTGTTTGCTCTATGTTAAAAACCCGTTCTTTCCCTTCTCTTTAGGGAGTGCCCTTCCAGCCGTCACTGTAAAACTTCTTTGTCCATAAAAGAACATCTTGTTAGCTTTCACTTTCACTTTGTAAGTATATAATAAGGCAGAACTGCAGTCACTGACACATACAGAAAACAAAAGGAAACAGACAGTAAAGAAGCACAGTCAAAGGTAATATACACATCTATATAACAATCTATATTTTTATTTAGTGTCTTAGGATTCAATATGTAACAAACTGTAAATCCCATGATTAGTTTATTTCCAAAATGTGATTTTTTAATCATTTATCTATTACAATGCACAGATTATAAAATGCCCGTAGAAGCTTTGATGGTGAAACCAATGTGTCTGATTGAGAATGATGAAAAACAGAATCTACAGATCAATGCGGAGGTGTTGGCGATATTGACCAGTATTAATCAGACAGTGGTCGTTGTGGCAATCGTCGGAAAGTATCGCACAGGCAAATCGTATCTCATGAATAACCTAGCAGGATGCAAGAAAGGTGGGTAATCAATCATTTCTTTACTAACTACATATACGTTTTTATTAGACATGTGCATTCATTTTCGGACGAATGCATTTTCGGACGAAAATAGCATTTTCGTCCATTCGTCCGAAAAACGAATAACGAAAATATTAACTAACAAAATCCGAATGAACGAATAGTTAATAAACGAAAATCATTCGTTCATTCGTCCATTCGTCCATTCGTGCTATTGGCATTCTAAACCGAAATAGAGTCGGTTTATACAATACCAATAGCATTGTACATTACATAAACCGACATGAATGACTTTCGGTTTATGGAATGCATGTAATGCTATTGGCTTTCTATAAACCGAAATTGAGTTCCCATTCATACGAATAGGTCAATTGACCTATTCGTATGAATGGGGACTCTTTCGGTTTATAGAAAGCCAATAGCATTGCATGTATTCTATAAGCCGAAAGTCTTTAAAACGAACGACGTTCGGTTTTAGAATACATGTAATGCTAATGCTGTTCTATAAGCCGAAAGTCTATAAACCGAACGACGTTCGGTTTATAGACTTTCGGTTTATGGAATGTATAATGTAATGCTATTTGCAATGGCATTACTATAAACCGAAATAGAGTCGGTTTATAGAATGCCATTGCCAATTCCATAAACCGAAATTCGTTCATTATGTCGGTTTATGTAATGGGTATTTTGCTATTGGTATTCCATAAACCGACTCTATTTCGGTTTATAGAATTGCCAATAGCATGAAATGATTTGAATTTAGTATTAAAAAATAAATTGAAAAAAGTGGAGAGTTTTAACCCCTTTGTGATGCATGGTGCTTGCGTCCCAAATGACGTAAGCACCAAAACGTCACGATTTGTTCCTGGCCACTGATCACAAGGTGATCGTTAGCCAGGAACACTATAGCAGAGACCCAATCAGGGTCTTAATTGACCCTGTGGGTCCCTGCCAAAAAATTGCAAGCCCTTCGGACGTCACGCACGATTTAGAGAAATGTAGCTGGTGCTCTTTTTGTTTTTGAGCACCAGCTAAATTTCCCCTGTCAGACTGAGGCCATTTAAAATGGCCTCATCTGACAGGTGGGATCCCGCTGCAAGTGCCTGCAGCATGATCCGAGCCGCGATATGAGCTGTTTAACACAGGACGTACTATGCCGTCCTAACGACTTTAAGGGACTTAAAATCAGGACGGCATAGAACGTCCCAACGTCACGAATGGGTTAACGTTTGCTCTGGTCATAATCACAGCACAGGCTTGTAGGAGTTAACTGTAATTACATTAATACATGAAAAGAATATAAGTAATATAGTAAAAATGTACAAAATAAAATTTATTTTGAAAAAACTAAATGAGGTCCATAAACTTGGAAGGAAACGGATCACAGTAAAAAGAAACTGTGATCAGCAAGGGAAGTGTTAATACCCCTTTTATAATCGAGGTCGTCTTATAATCTGACCTCAAATTGAGGTCAGACTATAAGACTGGGATCCAGGTCCCCAGCAGAGCTGCAGGGGACCTGGATCCCCCTCTCTTACAGCAGGGGATGTCTGCGCGATGAGCGCAGATCTCCCCTGCTGCCGCCCTGCATGACCGCCGGGACTTCTATGATGAAGCTGGGTACTTCCGGCTTCCTCATAAAAGTCCTGGCGGTCGTTCCGGGCGGCAGCAGGGGAGGTCTCGCTCATCGCGCAGACATCCTCCGCTGCCTCGCTAGCCACCAGGGAGAATTGGGCAGCTGGGGGATGTCTGCACGAATCGTGCAGACAACCTCCATGCTGCCCGACACTTCCGTCTATTATGTATAGTGCATACATCCCCCGGCTGCCCCCACTAGCCACCAGGGAGCAAGAAACAGGTGAGGGGGGGACAGAATAACAAGGGGGGGGGGCAGAGTAATGAGGGGGGGGGGCAGAGTAATGAGGGGGGGGAGAGAAACAAGGGGAGGGAGGGGGGAAGAGACAGAAACAAGGGGAGGGGGCAGAGAGAAACAGGGGGAGGGAAGGGGGGAAGAGACAGACACAAGGGGAGCGAGGGGGGAGCCAAAGGGAGGGTGAGAGAGAGACAACACTAAGGGGGGAGAGCGACAAATCTGGGGGCAAGTGAAAGAGAGAGGCAGCATTGTCACATAAAAGGAAATAAAAACAATTTTTTTATTTCATAATTTTTTATTAAAAAAGCAATTTACATGTGAATATATACTAGACATGTGCATTCGTTTTCGGATGAATGCATTTTCGTCCGAAAATTGCATTTTCGTCCATTCGCCCGAAAAACGAAGAACGAAAATGCTAAGCTAACGAAATCCGAATGAACGAATGGTTAATAAACGAAAATCATTCGTTCATTCGTCCATTCGTAGTACTATTGCATTCTATAAGCCGAAATAGAGTCGGTTTATAGAATACAATAGTATTTAACTATACGGAGACAGAGTCTCCATTCATAAAATTATGAATGGAGACAAACGTATAGTTAAAAGCCGACAGCCTATAAACCGAACGTTCGGTTTATAGGCTGTGGGCATTTAACTATACGGAGACAGAGTCTCCATTCATATGAATGGAGACTTTGTCTCCGTATAGTTAAAAGCCGACAGCCTATAAACCGAACATTCGGTTTATAGGCTGTGGGCATTTAACTATACGGAGACAGAGTCTCCATTCATAAAATTATAAATGGAGACTTTGTCTCCGTATAGTTAAAAGCCGGCATTTAACTATACGGAGAGAGAGTCTCCATTCATAAAATTATGAATGGAGACTTTGTCTCCGTATAGTTAAAATGCCCACAGCCTATAAACCGAACGTTCGGTTTATAGAATAGCCATAGGATTACATGTATTACATAAGCCGAAAGTCTATAAACCGATCGTTCGGTTTATAGGCTTTCAGCATTTTACTACACGGAGACAAAGTCTCCATTCATAATTTTATGAATGGAGACTCTGTCTCTGTATAGTTAAATGCCGACAGCCTATAAACCGAACGACTTTCGGTTTATAGACTTTCGGCTTATGTAATACATGTAAACCTATGGCTATTCTATAAACCGAAAGTCGTTCGGTTTATAGAATAGCAATAGGATTACATGTATTCCATAAGCCGAAAGTCTATAAACTGAAAGTCGTTCGGTTTATAGACTTTCGGCTTATAGAATACAAGTAATACTATTGCCTTTCTATGAACCGAACGAGAGCCCCATTCATAAGAATTTCTTATGAATGGGGCTCTCGTTCGGTTTATAGAAAGCCAATAGTATTACATTGTATTCTATAAAACGAACGAATAATAATGAACGAAACGAAATTCGTTTTAGACGAAATAAATAAAATTTTCGTCCGAATGGACGAAAACGAAACGAAAATTTTAGTTTTGCACATGTCTAGTTTTTATGATTCAACTCAAGAAACCCTACCAAGAATTAATGGGAATGTGTTAGTATGACATAGGGCTGTATTCCTGCAAGAGAGAATGGCAGGGAATTGAGAAGTGAATTCCAAACTTAAGGCCAAAGTAGACGAGTTGGAATTTTTTTTCCATTCAGCCTATGGTAGATAGTCTGCAGAAAGTTCATTTTTTGTAGTATCATTTTGAGCAAGATAATATCTATTTTTTCAACAATTTGCTGCCACTTGATTTAATAAAAAAAATCTTTTTGTATTTACAATAATTTTCTAACATACATATTCTTTTGCCTGGCTCCCGATCAACTGAGCAATGCTGATTTGTTCAGTGGCAGATCCAGGGGGGGCATCATGGCACTTGTCGACCCCCCCCCCCATCTGAGCAGAGCCAGGGGGGGCTGGCCTCACCGGGTTCGTGGTGAAGGTCCGCTCCCACCCTGTAGAGCAGTGCTGATCACTCGGCATTTGCTCTCTGTGTTAAACATACTCAGAGCTCAATCGGTGCTGTCTCATGCTCCTCGAGCGTAGTGAAGATTCAGATCATCGGATCGGCCCCTGGTTCTGTGCTGTATTTTTCAATTGTATTTTTCTAGCTGCTCCATTATAATTAATGTTCATTTTTTGCATTAACGTTTATTCAGTGATTTAATCAGCCTTTTGCATTGAATTCCCTTTTTTAAACCTCACAAATACATAATTTATCCCACGACTAACGCTACTTATATCAAACATAACATTTTTTTATTTAAATAGCAGCTTTGTTCAATTCTCTTTTTACTTTAAATAGAAGATTATTGTCTCTGTTCTTAGATTTAAATTGGGCTATGCTGTAATTTTGTGTTTTTAGGTTTATTTATTTCAATGTATTTATCATGGTTCATTGTTCAATGGAACCTGTATACTCATAACAGTGCACAGTACTTACCTTGTTCCCTTGTACTGCAAAACCTGTATATAAAGAACTGTGCAAATTACTTACCTACCTTAGTGATCATTGGAACCCGTATAATCAAAATTGTGTCCAAAATCCAACCAACAAAGTCCTTTTTTCGTCATCTTGTCTAATGCTTCTCAAACTTGTCCTGTTCCCCAATGGTCCATGATTTAGGAATTACCCAGCTGCAGGGGTGTTGCTAGTAGACATGTGCAAAACAAAAATTTTCGTTTCGTTTTCGTCCATTTCGTTCATTACTGCATTCGTTTCAGACGAAATTCGTTCATTATTTTCGTTTCGTTAATTTTTATTGGTTCGTTTAATAGAATACGTGTAATACTATTGGCTTTCTATAAACCGAACGAGAGCCCCATTCATAAGAAATTCTTATGAATGGGGCTCTTGTTCGGTTCATAGAAAGGCAATAGTACTACATGTTTTCTATAAGCCGAAAGTCTATAAACCGAACGTTCGGTTTATAGAATAGCCATAGGATTACATGTATGACATAAGCCGACAGCCTATAAACCGAATGTTCGGTTTATAGGCTGCGGGCATTTAACTATACGGAGACAGAGTCTCCATTCATTATGAATGGAGACTTTGTCTCCGTATAGTTAAATGCTGACAGCCATTTCTGCTTGTGAGCATTGGTAAGTGGTGGCGGAATAGAAGGTTTATGCACAGTTGCAGGACTCTGGAGGACTCTACACCTTGATGTCCGTGGGACTCCAGAGACACCAGCAGCTTCAAATACCTGTTTGCTGCTATGTAATGGTATTTTAGCAGCTGTTCTCTTCCTCAATGTGCCTTTATCTGCACGAACCCGTCTGTGCTCTGAATCAGCCACAAATCTCTTAATAGTGCAATCATCACGCTTAAGTTTTCATGAAATATCTAATGTTTTCATACCTCGTCCAAGGCATTGAACTATTTCACTCTTTTCATCAGCAGAGAGATCCTTTTTCTTCCCCATATTGCATGAAAATGGCGCTCTGCTTAATAATGTGGAACACCCTCCTTTAGTAGTTTTTCCTTAAATTGTGCTCACCTGGCACCTAATTATCACATGTGTCCGAGATTGTTTTCAGTGATCAAAAGAGCCCCGAGTCACAATGCCAACCATGAGTTAAACTGAAAAACAAAATATTTAATCTTTGTGACACTTAAATAGAATTTGCATAATAATTTGGAACAGGGTGTAAGAAGCACTTAGCTAGTCCTCTACTCTTCACTTTTCTTCTATTTCATCATTCAAAAAGTGTAAGTTAACAAAGACATAAATTCTATATTTGATTTGGGAAGTGACCCTGTGAGATTGAGCTCCACCGTCCCTCTACAGTTACTGGGTGTCTGGAACTCAATTTGTCAGTGTTTAGACTGTGTATGTCTAAAAGAGGTTAAATGCAATGCTGCCGGTGCTCAGTGAAATACATTGTTAAGTTGAGAAAGACTCACATTTGACCATACAGGACCCCAATAAACGTGACTTTCCTGCCAAATTCAGGACTGTGTGAAATGATATGGCACTCCAATATAGGATAGAGAACAGCACCTCCCCATTACCCTATGAACATATGTTCCTCGGCTCTAATAAAAAAGAGCTCCTGTGCTTTCATCATTTCACACTCTAATTACTCTTTCTACAGGATTTGCTCTGGGGGCCACTATCCAGGCTAAGACTAAAGGAATCTGGATGTGGTGTGTTCCCCATCCTTCTAAACCAGACCATACATTGGTGCTACTGGATACAGAGGGCCTTGGAGATGTGGAGAAGGTAAAGCTTGTCTTTCGTGCTGTATTGTGTTGTTATATTTCATTGTGTACGTGATAATTTGTTTACTTTTAGTCAAAAGAGAAGCCTTTGAGAGTGCCACCTCTTTTGGCAGTGAAATATCCTTACTTTAAAGAATCCCATCTCAGAGGATGACCTCTTGTTCTTTTTTCATTTTCGTTACTAAACAAGTGACTGGATAGCTCTTTACTATTTACTAATTGATATAATGCCATTATGACCTCTAAGACTCCATTTATCTAGCATATACAAATGCATCTTTTCTAATCCCTCCTCATAAAATGCTTCCATTCCTATATCTAGTTTTATACAACTCCATACTCAAGGTTTGATCTTACCATTGATTTGTAAAAAGGCAAGATAATATCTTTCACCCTTGAATCGATGCCTCTTGTTATGGACACCAATACCTTGATGGCCTTTGCAGCTGCTGACTGACTGTGGTGATGCTTTGTCTCTTGCCTACATTTATTATTAAATCCTTCACATTAATAGATTTTTTTCCCTCAGGAAACACATTTAAAGTACATGTTGCATTGTTGTTATTATTTTTCCCAAAATGCACAACATTACATTTGTCTACAGTGAATCTCATGTGCTCCTTGTCTGTTCCTGTAATGCTTTAATTGATATGTTTTATTCTAATGATTCTGTACATCTCTTTCAGGGAGACAGTAAAAATGATGCCTGGATCTTCTGTCTAGCTGTTCTCTTGAGCAGTAATTTTGTGTTTAATAGTATGGGCACCATAGACCAGCAAGCAATGGAGCAAATACAGTATCCTTCATAGTAACAAATAGTAACAAATGTATAATATATGTAAGTTCATATGTATGCAGTCTAATTCAAAGATAAGGACTCACTTGTTACATTATAGTGTGGTGTTTTGTTCACTTTTCTTTCTATGTTTTCACCTATGTGGCGATCTTTTTAGAAGAGGTATACAGTGGCGTCTCGAGGTGGGTGCGGGGGGTGCGGACCGCACCGGGTGACACCTCCAGGTGGGGTGAAACCCGTGCTGCCGGCATCCCCCCGCACCGCATCGCGCTTCTTAACTTTTTTTTTTTTTTCCTGGCAGCCGCATCCGCTGGATTCGGCCGCCGAAAGAAAAAAAAGAAAAATCACCAGATGTGACGTTACGTGGAGGGAACACTGCACAAGACGACACGGAGCAGCAGCCAGGCTATAAGTGATGGGGAAGGGGGGAGGAGGGAGGAAGAAAACGAGCACTGGAATGGCACAATATTCCTGGTATCTGGCACAATATTACTGTTATCTGACTGGCACAATATTACTGGGCTCTGCATGGCACAATATTCCTGGTATCTGACTGGCACAATATTACTGGGCTCTGACTGGCACAATATTACTGGGCTCTGACTGGCACAATATTACTGGGCGCTGACTGGCACAATATTACTGGGCTCTGAATGGCACAATATTCCTGGTATCTGACTGGCACAATATTACCAATATTACTGGGCTCTGACTGGCACAATATTACTGGGCTCTGACTGGCACAATATTACTGGGCTCTGAATGGCACAATATTACAGGCATCTGACTGGCACAATATTACTGGCATCTGAATGGCACAATATTACAGGCATCTGACTGGCACAATATTCCTGGGCTCTGACTGGCACAATATTACTGGGTACTGACTGGCACAATATTCCTGGTATCTGACTGGCACAATATTACTAGGCTCTGACTGGCACAATATTACTGGGCTCTGAATGGCACAATATTCCTGGTATCTGACTGGCACAATATTACTGGGCTTTGACTGGCACAATATTACTTGGCTTTGACTGGCACAATATTATTGGACTCTGGCACAATATTATTGGGCTCTGAATGGCACAATATTCCTGGTATCTGACTGGCAAGATATTACTGGGCTCTGACTGGCAAAATATTACTGGGCTCTGACTGGCAGAATATTACTGGGCTCTGACTGGCACAATATTCCTGGGCTCTGACTGGCACAATATTACTGGGCTCTGAATGGCAGAATATTCATGGGCTCTGACTGGCACAATATTACTGGGCTCTGACTGGCACAATATTCCTGGGCTCTGACTGGCACAATATTCCTGGGCTCTGACTGGCACAATATTACTGGTATCTGACTGGCACAATATTACTGGGCTCTGAAAGGCACAATATTCCTGGGGTCTGACTGGCACAATATTCTTGGGCTCTGAATAGCACAATATTCTTGGTATCTGAATGGCATAATATTCTTGGTATCTGAATGGCATAATATTACTGGCCTCTGAATTGCACAATATTACTGGCATCTGAATGGCACAATATTCCTGGCATCTGAATGGCACAATATTACTGGTATTTGAATGGCACAATATTCCTGGTATCTGAATGGCACAATATTCCTGGTATCTGAATGGCACAATATTACTGGTATTTGAATGGCACAAAATTACTGGTATTTAAATGGCACAATATTACTGGTATCTGAATCGCACAATATTACTGGCATATGAATGGCACAATAATACTGGCATCTTAATGGCACAATGGTATTGGCATCTGGCACAATAATACTGGCATATTAATGGGCAAATTGGCTGTGGCTTATTAATGACAAAATGACACTGGCATATAATTGGCCAAGTTGGCCCAATTGTTATAGAGAGAGAGAGAGATGTTTGTATGTATAGATATGTATTGTTTTAGAATTGTACAATTGTCACCTCATGGTGCTCCTGTGTGTTGCATAATTAATAGCGGTCCCATGTGTGGCATAATTAAGGGACTCTTTTGTGTGGCATAATTAAGTGACTCTTTTTTGTGGCATAATTATGGGGCACCTGTGTGTGTGTGGCATAATTATGGGGCACCTGTGTGTGTGTCATAATTATGGGGCACCTGTGTGTGTGTGGCATAATTATGGGGCACCTGTGTGTGTGTCATAATTATGGGGAACCTGTGTTTGTGGGATAATTAATTGGGCAGAGGTGAGGCATAAATAGTGGGGCTCTGGTGTGGCATAATTTATAGGCCTCTGGTGTGGCATAATTTATGGGGCTCTGGTGTGGCATAATTTATGGGGCTCCTGTGTGTGTTCATAGTTATGGGGCTCCTGGGTGTAGCATAGTTAATAGGCCATCCAACTGGCATTACTAAGGAATCTGTTTGGCATTGTATTGGAGGAAATCCTGGGGGGGTGACACCATGAGTTTCCGCACCGGGTGACATCAACCCTAGTGACGCCCCTGGAGGTATATATGATATTAGCTATACTAACAATTTTGCAAGTTACATAACATGTTTTTACTGAGCATTTTGTGACACAATGTTAGTACATGAGTTCTTTGTTTGTATCACTTTTAATTAAATGTATAACATATTGATCAATGGGTTTGTAGATAGTTTTTTTTCACACTGTGTAATATTGTTCATAATGAGTTAATCACATTCTCTTCCAAGTTTGTTAGTTTTGCCTTAATTTTTACCAGTTACGTGACAGAGTTAACAAAACGGATTCGATTGCAATCGGCAAAAACAAAGAAAGAGGATGAGTCTGCTGAATTCAAAAGGGTTTTCCCATCCTTTACGTGGTGTGTCCGAGATTTATGCTTAGATCTGGAGTACGAAGGGAGGCAGATAACAGAAGATGAGTATCTAATGATCTCTCTAAAGCACAAACAAGGTACCAGCAGAGTTATAGTCAAACAGCTATATTGAAGGTTAGTGTAGATAGAGAATAAACAGTTTATTACACATATGTGATACAGTATATAGGCAACATAATGGCTTAAAACATTACACAGAACCATAGTAAATGAACAAACTGTGCAGAGTTAGTTTACAAATTTACAATCAACGCCCTCTTCTTGCTGACCCTAATGCATATTTCTCTCTTCTGGTGTTCCTGAGCTTTTTGTATTTATTTTTCTACTTTGTTAAGCTCCACTATAAGGGGTAATTCTTGGATGTGCAATGTGGGTGAGGGGGCATGTCCTGGGGGGCAGTGTGGGTGAGGGGGCATGTCCTAGGGGGCAGAGGCAAGTCATTGATGTGCAATGCAGGTGAGGGGGCATGCCCTGGGATGCAGTGTGGGTAAGGGGGCAGGGGTAAGTCCTGGATATACAGTGCGAGTGATGGGGCATGTCCTGAAGTGATATAGTGATGGGGGAGGGGGGCCCAGAAATGATTTTTAATAGGGGGCCCTGAAATTTCGAATAGTGCCCGCGAAACATAATATAGTGAAACATAAAATCAGCATAGTATGGATACTATAGCCAAATATGGCATATACATAAATCCAAAAAACTACCATACACACACACATATACATAATATATATTTAAACATTAGCTACCATAATTCCTTCAGCATTTGATATTTAGTTTAGATTTTACTAACTAGATAGCTTTAGGTTTAATTTGAAAACATGGTATGTACATTTTTCACACACAACTCTCTCAGGATGGCCAGGTATTTGTTTATTTCTTCTGTAATAAAGTGTAAATCCACCTTGATTTCACATAAGTTGGTTCCCGCAAAGACTGGTAAAATTTAGGTCATTTAAAGATTCTTCTTTATATCAATATATATTTCCCAATATCTATTTTGTCCTATTTTGAACTGTGTATAATGTTATAATGCACCAAATACCATGATAATACTAAGTAATTAAGTGAATGTGGGAGGAATGAATGATGGATACATGTTTCCCAAACACTTTTTTATTTATTTTTAAGAAATATTTATTCTTTCTAGATGAACCCAAAAATAAAAACAAAAAAGAAAAGAAACGTATTGAGGCCTACAACCTTCCTCGACAGTGCATCCTGAAATACTTCCACTCACATAAATGTTTTGTGTTCGACCGTCCGACTAGTACAAAAAAACTTAAACGTTTGGAAGAGTTGCAAGATTCTGACTTGGAAGAGGAGTTTGTGGAACAGACAAAAAGTTTCTGTAATTACATGCTGGAACACGGCAGAGTTAAGACTCTATCAGGTGGACTACTCGTCAATGGGAGAAGTAGGTGAAAAATAATATTAATGATTCCCAAAGTTGAGATTTTAAATATAAATTGATATGAGTTAGTCAGTGAGACAGCGCAGTGGGTGAATGCATTACCTGTTGAATGTTTTTAATCCAAGAGCTGCAGATTCCATTTCTGGCAGGGTCAGCCTTTCATACTTCCAAGGTCACGTACTAATAATGTGTACCCATTATATAAATGTACATTGTACCTTTTGGAAATAATAAAAAGAATATTGTATACATTATACAATGTATGTTATGTATAAAGAGGGTACAAAGCAAAATATATAGAAAATATATATTTTTTTAAAGTGTAATGACTCACATTTTGGCATAAACCTTTCTATTTTGAATTAGTGATAATAACAGTTACAACTAAATCAGCTTCTCTTTCCTTGTGTTTCTACGTCTCAGTGTTGGGCAGTCTTGTGGAGTCATACGTGAAGGCCATACAGAGCGGGTCAGTGCCATGCATGGAGAATGCAGTGCTTGCCTTGGCAGAGATTGAGAATGCCAGAGCTGTGAAGACGGCCTTGTCCAAATATGAAGCTGAGATGACTGAACAAGTCGAACAATTCCCAACTGAGACACAGTCAGAATTCCTAAACCTGCATCAGGAATGTCAGAAAAATGCTCTGAAGATATTTAGGGATCATTCCTTTCAGGATAAAGATCAAAAACATCACCGTGAGTTTAAGGTGCGTTATTGAACTTTGTTTTCAGTCATTATGTTGCACCCCAAAAACAGGTAGGTATAATGAACTGTACTTGCAACCATTCAAATATTACAGCTTCCTGATGGATCCAGTCAGAAACCCGTTTACCTCTTAGTGCTAATAGAGGACAGGCATTTTATTTGTAATATTAGATAGGATGGGCCAGACCTTCCTTCATGTGACCCAAGATGATATAGCTAAACAATAGCTAAAGCAAAGAGTGCTCGGTTACATTGACGTATCAGCAGAGGTCATACAGGTCACTACTGCGACCAGGCCTGACACTTTAGTGGGCCAGGGCGACCCCTCGACTGGGAGGTGTCCCAGCTGACAGGGCAATTAAACTATAAACGTTTGACCCCTGAGTAAAAGAGAGCCGCACGTTCTATCATTGTCCCAGTGTCAGCTGTCTGGTCCAGCTGGTTGCTGAACTCCTATCTCTGCCCCCCTTTGCTGATTATATCTGCCATGAGGAAGCACTGATGTTGCCTAAGCACTTCTCACAGTGCAGGAGCCAGATAAACAAAACAAAACAAAATAAAATGTCCTCCTCCATCACTATAGCTAGATAATAAATCACATGATTACATTTGCTTTATTGCTACATCAAGTTGTTTCTTAATTTGTGACCTGCTGTGGACTGCAATATAATACTGCATTATATTATATACAAAGTAAGAATAGGGATATTAAACTGCCTGCTACTGTTTATGACCCTTAATTTGTAACCTCAAACCAATGAAAGATGTTTATAGGTATGTCTGTGCCAAGAGTACTCCAAACCTGGCAGTAACCAGTGATGTGGGGGCAAAGCTACATACGATACAAATCCAAGCAAATGATATGCAGGCTCTCGATCCACACACTTTAGGAACTGATAAGTGCTCCTCCTTCCGGGTGCCTCTGTTGGTGTGTGGATCACACCAAGTCCATGGAACAAAACAGAAAAAGTACGATGCAGAGAAAACATGGCACTCGCAGAACAAAGTAAAAATACGTGGTGGTTTAATCCATAAGTGAAAAATGTAGTATAAATTATCACATTTATGATTAAGCACACCAAGTGCGAAACGCGTCATGCTGTTCACCTCTTTTGATTGATTGTTTCTCATTTTCTTTCTGATGTGATTACCGTATTTGCTAGAATATAAGACAAGGTTTTTTTCAGAGCAAATGCTCTGAAAAAGACCCCTCCCTCGTCTTACATTCGAGGTCGTTTTATAATCTGACCTCAAATCGAGGTCAGATTATAAGACAGGGATCCAGGTCCCACACAGAGCTGCAGGGGATACGCCCTACATGTGAATAAATACAAGATGAACTTTTTTCCTATAGGGTAGTCTTATATTCAGGCTTGAAGTTTTTTTCCTAAAGGAATATCCAAAGTTTGAGGGGTCGTCTTATAATCAGGGTCGTCTTATAATCGAGCAAATACGGTATTTATACTACATTTTTCACATACGGATTAAATCATCACCTATTTTCACTTTGTTCCACAAGTGCCGTGTTTGTTCTCTGCATCGTAGTTTTTCGGCAAAGCTACATAGTTACATATTAGTTTAGACTGAAAAAAGACTTGCGTCCATCAATTTCAACACTTTTCCCATACCATTTTACCGTTGTTGATTCAAAAGAAGGCAATGAAAAAACCCTTATTTCAGCAATTTCGAATTCATTCTTTACTCCAAATGGCAATTAGATTTTTCCTTGGAACAACACACACTAAATAAATATTAATGCCTATACTAGCATGCATAGCCCTCTATGCTCTGGCTCATTAAAAAAAGTACACAGGGCGCTAACGTATTTGCAGTGAATTCCATACAATTATTCCTTACTGTAAATAATCCTTTCTACTTTTGTTCTTCAGTTCTTAGCAGGTGACCTCTTGTCATTTGTGTTGTTCTGTTAATGAATAGATCTGTACAAAACTCTTTATATGGGCCATGTACATATTTATAAAACATTATCATATCCCCTCTAAGTTACAGTTTCTCCAGCATGTATAAATGTAACTTTTCCAGCCTTTATTCATAACTAAAACCTTCCATTCTCCTTATTAGTTTTGTAGCCTTCCTCTGCACTTTCTCTAGTTCCATAATGTCTTATTTTAAAATAAAGAAAAGGCGCCCAGAATTGAACTGCATATTCAAGGTGAGGTCTTACCATGGACCTGTAAAGAAGCAGAATAATATCCTCCTCCCCTGAGGCAATACTCCTTTTAATGCACCCCAATATTGTATTGGCCTTTGCAGCTGCCAGCTGGTACTGTGCACTACTGCTAGGTCTATTGTCTACAACTGCTCCCAAATCTTTTTCATTAGTAGATTTCCCCAAGGAAACACCATTTAAGTTATATTTTGCATTTTTATTATTATACCCAAAATACATAATACACTATAAAACAATGATGCAGGAACAAAGCTATCACTTCAACATGTCATTCGGGGACGCAACTAATACTGTGGAAAGTAATGTTGGGCAAAATTAGCACTGTGGAAAGTAGAGGCAGACAGTACTGGCGGTATCATGTGGTGAGGACAGGGGGTTCCAGGGAAATTTTGTTCCGTGTTTTCTAGTTACTCTACACTCAATGCAATCTTTTGAATGAACATACCTTTTTTGATGATAGTTGACCTTTAATACTAGGATCATCTATTATAATAATATTCCTATGAAAGTATTACAAAGTAATACTAATACAAGGTAATACTAAAGTCATTGAAAGATAGCCTTTTATATTTTATATTGTGATGATAATACTAAGCAAATGTAAATTATTTAACTTCATTTTATTTTCACAGAAATCACTAGACGCAAAGAAGGGATTGTTTTCCCAAATGAATCAGAAGGCATCAGAAGATCTATGTAAGACACTGCTTCACAAACTGAGTGCAACATTGGAGAAAAATATATCGCAGGCCAAATATTCAAAACCAGGTGGACACAAACTGTACATGGAGGAGAAATTAAAGATAATGGAGGCGTACAACACAAAACCAGGCAAAGGGATTAAGGTAAAAAAATTTTATAACCAAAGGATGTTTGCACTGTAATAGAAGAGGGAGCACAGAACATGCTAAAGATTCATATGTGAGCTGTTTGTTCCAGCACCTTAGACCAAAATTAAATGTAAGTATTAGGCGAATTCTTTAATATGACGAATCTTTCATTTTAGTATTTAATGCCTCTTTCATATCCTGTTTATTTTAAACAGATCTTCTTTGTAATTTCCTGTTTTGTAATTACTTGATAAATGTAAATGTATCTTTAAATATCTATGTCTATGCTTTTCATTTCTTTATCGCGTTTTCTGTTCTACTAACTTGTACAAAATCATTTACAAACACATTTTAATCACATAACCCTTTTCCTAATCCAAAGGGCCTTGAAGTGTTGCAGAGGTTTCTTGCGGAGAAGGAAGATTTGGAAGCTGCAATTATGAAGACAGATCATACTCTGACAGAAAAAAAAAAGCAAATTGCAGGTGAGAAAACAAGGGATATGTAGTGAAGCACTAAGGGGTCTGTCTCTCCACTAGATGTTGAGTATAGTGCAAGTATGTCAACTTTAAAAGTCAAACTCCATAGTCGACTTTGTTGCAATATTTACTAATGCAGGGGTCAGCTATCTTTTTCCACTCGAGGGCCAGAAGCAAAGTCTGTGAAGTAAGGGCTGGTCACATTTGTCTACTGTACAATATTGTATAATCTATAGCTAATAAACAAAAGTAATATGCCTTTTATCTAATGTCTATCTCATTAGAATATGCCACAGTCAGTTTGCCCATGAACATATGCCCCAGCCAGGCACCAATTTAAATATGTGCATTAAATATGCCACAGTTTGCCCATTAACATATGCCTCAGCCAGAAACCCATTCAAGTATGTCACCTTATGGTTTGTTTGGTGCCCATTACATCCTCCTCCCAGGTACTCACATGGCTGCACACAGCTTGCATGAGAAAGCCAACGGACACACCAGATTGGACATTAAAGAATGCCTCAGCCAGGTGCCCATTAAAATATGCCACAGCCCGTTTTCTCATTAAATATGCCACCGTTTACATATTAAATGTATCAGTTTGTCCATTGAATAAGCTCCAACAAGGCGTCCATTTAAATATGCAACAGCAAAGTTTGCCCATTAATTATGTCACACTTTGCCCATTAACATGTGCCCCAACCAGGTGCCCATTTGCTCAATATGCCACAGCCAGTTTGCCCCTTACATATGCCCCAGCAAGGTACCAATTAAAATATGTGATTTAAAGATGCCACAGTTTGTCCATTAAGATATGCCTCAGCCAGAAGCCCATTCAAATATGTCACCTTAAAGTAATGTTTGTTTGGTGCCCATTATATTCTCTTCCCAGGTACTCACATGGCTGCACACAGCTTGCAGGAGGGAGATAGTCACACTATATGATTGCAAGATAGGGACTGTACTCACATTTGAGGTTGTTTTATGAACTTTTAGCTACTATAATGTTTGTTTTCATTTTAATTATTAACTATTACAAAAGCTTGCAAATGAATTTCCTAGTGCTCCCAAGACACAAAATGCTGGTGAATCAGTCATGCAGAACATGTATCAATTATACATAATTCATTCATAGTATCAACATTGAGGAAAATAATTTACAGACTCAAAATTTGAAGCTGATGCTCATTTCAGTATATTTTTTGTCTCGTTAGGTTGCCAAGTTATTTCATGTTTTGATTTGTGCCGTCTTAGTCTATTACTGTTCAATTTGTACCCTACCATGTTTAATATGTGTTCAACTGCCTCTTGCAGAGGAGCGAGCCAAAACAGAAGCAGCCATTAGGGTGAAAAGGATGCTGAATGAAGATTTTGAAGAACAGCAGCAAAAATATGAGGAACATTACTGGATGCAAATGGTAAAGATGGAAATGTATAGACAAAATTTTGAAGAAAAGAAAAAAATTATCGTGGAACATCGCAGGATGCAAATGGAAAAGATGGAAAAGGAAAGACAAAGGATGTTTGAGGAAAATAAACGGATGGTGGAACAGAAACAGAAGGTATTAGTTTGTTACTTTACCTGAAGTTTGACACAAAATTATATGTTTCTACTTGTATAGTGTATCCTGTATAACACCTCACCGTGTGACTTAATTTTCAAATGACACATTTCTCATTGATAGCAGTTTGTACATCAAGCAATTATAATAGAAAGAAGACACCACAGACACATTTAATACACATTTTATTCTTAATCATTGCATTTGTTTGCAGTTCTGCTGTCATATTTGTATAGTCTATAAAACAATAAAGATCAGTATGCAGTATTGGAATATCACCTCCTTTCCCTGGAGGGCCCATATACTCCCCTACAGGAAGAGAAGGTGAGGTGTCTTATGCACAGGTGGGTTGGTAGAGTGAGATGTCTGTGACCAGCCTCATTGTGATTTAACAAGAGTCTCATGTATGCCACAGTTTTGACAGCACCACACAGCCCTCCAGCTGCCAATGAACTACAAATCCTATCATTCCACAACAGGCTCTTAGAATGGCAAATGATTATGGTAGTTGTAGTCCAGAAACAGCTGAAAGGCTGCAGGTTAAAACCTACGGTTTAGGGGTTAATAAGTATTGTTAAATAACGTTAGAGAAATTGTCTGGATCATATAAGTTACTGTTGAGTTTGTCTTTGAAATCATTTTATGTGTCTCATTTCTGGCTAATTATTTGGGTTTGGGTTTTTTTCCAGGAAATTGAAGCTTTGAGGGCAGCCGTATTCCAAATATATGAAGATCGTTCTTACAACCCTTGTGTTATATCTTAGAGGAACATAATATTGAAATTTGCCATCACCATCAATGTGGTCATCTAAAACAGGACAGCAATTAAAAATAATGGGGTCTAGTACTTGTGTTTTATGCCATTTGTATTGTAAAACCCTCTCTTTCTCACCCTTCAGAACCTTTACCTGCTCCTGCACCATTATTACCTGGGCAGGGAATCCCTGCTCCTTCAGCAATTACATATCTTGGAAAGTAGAAGAATATGGTGTAAGCAGCGCTGTATATTGGCTTTGTGCTGCCCTAGGCAGACTAAATTCGGGCACTCTTCCACCCACATTGCAGAACCAGGACATACCTCAGCACGTGTCCCATTACCCATGTTGCACACTCATTACATACCCCATCACCCCATTCCATGTCCCCTCATCCCCATTACCTGTCCCCTCACCCCTATTACATGTCTCATCACCCCATTACATGTCCCATCACACCCATTAAATGCCCCATCTCTCCCTTTACATTCCCCATTACATGCCCCATTACACCATTACATGTACCCTCACCCCCATTACATGTCCCATCACACCCATTACATTCCCCATCACCCCTCATTACATGCCCCATTTCTCCCTTTACATTCCCTGTTGCATGCCCCATTACCCAGTTGCATGCCCCATTACCCCGTTACATGCCCCATTACACCATTACATGTCCCATCACCCACATTACATGTCCCATCACACCCATTACTTGTACCATTAACCCCATTACATGCCACATTGCACCATTATATGCCCCATTATCCCATTAAATGACCCATCAACCCGAGACTTACCCTGGTGCACAGATAACCTGCCATGCTTCTTGTTGGGATCCCCACACAGTTTGTCTGGTAAGTGCTGACAGACCAGGCATTTGTCTGACCTCAGAGTGCCCGTCGTCATGTGACCTGTTGGCACTCACATGCTGCCTGCTCGTAGGCAGAGTGCTGCTGAGAGGAGATCTTCTGATCTCTCTAGTCATCGTCTCTGCTGGCGCTTCCTAAGCACTTGCCTTGTCTGCCTCGCGCTAAATACAGCACTGGGTGTAAGGCCCATTTTATTGCTGGGCTGTAATCAGGAATAATTATTTGAAGAAATGAAATGCAGATGGTAGTTTGCTGTTCTTGTCTTACCCAAATGAATCCAAGTATAGTAAGGAAAGCAACTAAGCACAGTTGTAAGAGAAACATAATTATGAAACATGTATTGTTTTGTTTGAAAACATCAATAAAAGCAAATAAAAACACTTATTTTCCTTCCATTTTATTTGTCTTTTTCCAGTGACGTCGCTAGGGGGAAGCCCTCTTGTGCCCACTAAAATCACACTTCCCACTCCTCTTGGTGGTCTTAGGCAGTACACAGGGGGAGGGGGGGGGGGCATGAGATGCTCTCACCATGTCTGTGTACTGCCTGTGTAGACATTCCATGTAATAATAATACATTGTTTATCCAGGAAAAGTCCATGCAGATATTCTCTGGTTTTCAAGCACGTCCTGGGGATGTTACATTTGCTCAACGTCCAGGGGATTTCTAGAAAACCATCCAACCTTTTTTTTTTAATTTATTGATTGCATCTGTCCACAACTGAACAATAAGGAAACCTTCTCTATGTTTAAGAGCATGAAAGTTTTTATTAATACATCTGCAAAAACATATTTGTATTGACCTTGAACATACTGGTAAAGGTTTATTATATCCGCATGAAAATACTAATTTGGGGACAGTGAAAGGACGCTTGGGAGGGTGTAGTGTTTGTGAGGCTGATAGTAAAGCTTTGATCGCAGGTAAGGAGCGGGTAAATTAAGATTATTGCCTAACTCCTAACTACCAGAAAGTGAGAGCAGCACGGAATCCTGTGAACGCTTTTTCTGGTTCCGTATTGTTCCCGACTCGGCAGCATAGATGATACCCGCGACCAAGGACCTGCCCTCTGGAGGAAGCTTTCGGGCCGGCCTTTCTTCTGTACAGTAAACAGATGGTTACCTACATACGAACCTTTTATATACATGTCAAAAGTTATTTATAAATCCTCTCTTAATTAAACAGTCTTTGATAATCTCAGGGGTGAAAGTAGTGTGTAGGTTTGGCTCGCTGTCACTTAGAGGCACCAAGATACTTAAAACAAACACTCAAGCTGTGTGAATCAGTGAACTGAATGTCTATATAAACGCTTCCCGGAGGGGGTCTAAGTACCCACACCATTTTGGTCCAGGGAATTTGATCATCTTGAGGGACATCAGGGAAGGAAAGGAGCACTTGAAGCTCCCGGGGGGCCCTTCTGACAAATTTTCTGTGAGTGGATAATTCCACTATACAAGTAGGAAACCCATAAAGATGGCAAGTAAAAAGGGTGCAGACCTTAAAGAAAAGGAGAGGTGGGAGAAGAAAAAGACCATTGAGAGACGTAGGGGATGCAGTGTTTTCCCCCTGAAGGGGTCTGGGGAATGTTACTTTATTACAGTGTTTTTTTTATAACTGGCATAGGTGTTAAGTATATTTTGTCTGAAATAACTGTAAACGATGCAATGTTTGGCAACCCGAGCTTAAGAAATTGGCTCCGACCCACTGGGTAGTGTAAAGTTTGCATCTTTAATCTCCCAGGTTTTCTCCCACAAAAAAGACAAACCTTAGTAATTAGGGGGGAGAGGATGCTTTAAGAATCTAGTATAAAAGATATCCTATTGTTATTCACTCCTCTCTACTTCCCCAAAAGAAAAGGGGGTCGCTATTTTGATTTCTAACAGAATTAAATTTAAACAAATTCATGGCCTATTCAATAAAAACGGTAGATACGTCCTTTTAATCAGTGGAGTAAATAATAGGATTTTCGAGATGACATAGTCTTAAATTAGAGGGGCAAAGATTTAAAAGTAATATTAGGAAGTATTACTTTACTAAGAGCGTAGTGGATATAGGGAATAGTCTTCCAGTGGAAGTGGTTAATACAAAGAAGGAGTTTAAGCATGCTTGGGATAGGCACAAGGCTATCATATATATAAGATAGGGAACTGGGGCCTAATAAAATTATTTGTAAAAATGGGCAGACTAGATGGACCGAATGATTCTTATCTGCCGACACATTCTATGTTTCCATGTAATAAAAGGGTTATTCAACCCAATACAACAGGGGAGATCATAAGAGTCCAAAAACAAATTTAGGTGCTACTTTTGGAAAGAGCTAATAAAATTATAGGGAGGATGAAACAGAAATGGTACCACATGGGGAATAGAATAAAAAGAATTACGACACACCAAGGATCTCTCAGGATCTGAAGGCCTCTTGGTAAGAGCACTTCACGGAACTCGAGGTGAGAAAGCCAATTTAAAGGTTGAAAAATAACAAAGCCCCAGGTCCAGATGGTTATTCTAATTATTTTTATAAGAAGCTGGGAGATGTCTTGATTCCCCATCTAACAAACACGTTTAATTTGATCAGAGCTACTCAAACCTTTCCGGAAGAGATGCTGCAGGCTGCTATCACCCCCATCCACAAGGTCGGGAAAGATCCCACTCGGGTGGCTAATTACCGCCCCATTTTGCTAATAAATTCAGATACTAAAATATATTCCTCCAAGACTGCCGGTAGACTGAAACCCATAATATCTTCAATAATACATACAAATCAAATACCTTGTGTAATGTTAGGGCAATTATCGACGAATTATCTGACGAATCAAGACCTTTCAACAGTGATCCTATCTCTAGATGCTGACAAGGCCTTTGTCAGGGTCAATTGGCTGTTCCTAGAAGAGACTCTTAAAAAGTTGTATTTTTATATCTGTAATATTCACTGTGTTTGGCAGTAGGATATAATATACCAGTCTGTCACTTACATAATTTTTATTTTTGTTTTAGATCTGTGTGTAATTTTTTTTTCTATTTAAAATATTTTATTACAATAGATTTATATATTTGTTAATTGGTTTCATGACTCTTTATTAACCCCTTAACGCATTTGGACGTATATATACGTCCTGAAAAGCATGGTCCTTGAGGAACATGAGGACGTATATATACGTCCACCGTTTACATGTAGTGTTGCGCTCCTTAGCGCAACACTACATGCCTGCAGCTAATCTCAGAGGCTGCTTCGGATCTGAGAGTGACCTCTCAGCCCCCCCTCGCCCCCCGCGCGCATACGATCACCGCAAATGTGATCGTATGCGCGTTACACACATAGGCAGTGAAAGCTGATCACTGCCTATGTGTATTAAAGTGTTGCAATGATGCCTTGATCGAGGCATCATGCAACACCTTGTGTGCCCCCCTGGGCACCACAATCACCTGGTGATCGCGGGCGGGTGCTGTATTGGAGAAGCGTGCCCAGAGGAGAGCGACGGAAGAGAGAAAAAAAATCTCTTCCGTCACTCTGAAACTGCTATTTGATTGCCCCTAGAGGCAGTTAAGTATATTACAGTTTGAAAGAAAAAATGAATTAAATAAATAAATAAAATAAATAAATAAATGGAAAAAGCTACTGGTCTACTAAACCTAGATCTTGGGTTAGGGTCATAATTAGGGTTACAGGGAGAGTTCGGATGATTACAAGGGTGGGGGTAGATTTAGGGTTAGGGTAAATTTAGAGTTGGGGTAAATTTAGTGTTGGAGTTAAAAAATCACTGTAGAAGAAAATGGTTAGAAAACCCACCGTATTGTTTATTGCCCTATTACTTGAAATAAAACATAGACAAACAAGGAAACATTGGTATTACTAAACTCAGGACAAATATTAGAAATATATAGACGGGGTCTTTTTTACCATTTGTAATTGTGTAAAAAAAAAATTAGGTCAATATTAGAAAAAGTGTTTTTTATGGCATATTTTCATCATATTTCATATTTTTATTAATAGTAAATGATATCATATGATGAAAATAATAGTATCAAATGAAAGCCCTATCTGTCCTTTAAAAAATGATATATAATTTGTGTGGGTGGACTGAACACAAAGAAAGAAATTCACAGTTCAGTAAACGTATGACAAAAATAATGGAATTCTGGTCTTCAAGGCACATCGGTCACTAAGGGGTTAAAAAAGCGCTGTTATATTTTTTTCACAGATTTTATTTTCCCAGAAATGACTTGAGTTCTCATAAACATGAAGGGAGGGGGGTGTGTGCAGCGTTTGGTAAAAGTGAGATTTGGCAAGATGCAGTTATTCATTGTGTAGAAACAAAAAAAATGTTGAAACATTCTCCCACGGTGTATCTAGGGTCACCACATTTGATTTCTTTCATTTAGGGGCACAACTATAAGGCCATAATTATAAGGAAGCCTTAGGAACCATGTCAATTTCATATCAAATATATCATAATATTTTTATAATATACATACAGCCTTTTTCAGAAATGAGCAGTTTCCGACAATTAACCCATCTTTTGGCAGTTGGTATTTACAGATAGGCAGTTTCATAGAATTAACCTGTATCTTGGCAGACAGACAGTTTCAGAGAATTAACCCACCTACTGGCATACAGGTAGTTTCAGAGAATTAACCCTTCTACTGGCAGGCAGGCAGTTTCCCAGAAATTACTGGAGTTTTCATAAACATGAAGGGAGGGGTATGTGCACTCCTGGATAAATGTGAGGTAGAGATTCTGCACAATAATCAGAATAGAATGGTGCATTGCCAATCAAAGTTGGCATCCACATTTTAAAATTGGTGGCCTAGTATACAAGGCCTAGTTTAAGGAAAAATATATTTCTGCAGGTTAAAGGTCGCAGGACACAAGGAGGTGGAGGAAAAAATGTCAAATCCAAAAGTGTCCACCCCAGGGATGCTTTTAGGGACAATTCTCAATGCATGTTTATGGACAGCTGCAGCAAAAAAAAACCTTTTGTTTTATGACAAGATTACATCAAGAGTAAATGGTTTATATAGCAATACTTTAATGAGAGAATACAAATAAAGTACCTTACTGAGCCCTCTTTGCTTCAAACAGCTCTAACAGGGGGCAGACATGTTAGTTGCAATCTTGGATCAGAAGAGTCAGATCTTCCATCAGCTGACTCAATGTGAACTCTGACCCGTGATAGGGCTATATGGAGCAAAGGGTTTAATATATGATTTAATTTGTATTCTTTTAATAATTCATTTCTATTTAAAAAAAAATCTATATTCCAAATAAAACTTAAATTATGTTTTTTAGCCCCAAGTAAATTAAATAATGGATCACCACGGATATGGGGAAGCGCTATGCCCCCAAGACCCAATCAAATTAAAACAAATGTACCCCCAGTGATTGGGGCAAGCTATAACCCCAAGTCATGATTAAATTTAAAAAAAAGGCCCCCTCCATTGCCTCTGGGGCTTGATACGCATTATGCCCCCAACCCCTGGTTAAATAAGAAAGATGGCCCCTGTTTTACTCCCTTGTGCCGGTGGCTTGCGCTCCCCACACACAGTGATAATGCAGGGTATGTGGTTTCTGATACCCTTCATTATCACTGTGTGTGGGGAGCGTGAGCAGCACTTACTTATGCTGCCCGTGGCTCCCAGTGAAGCAGACTCGGCTCTACTTCACAGGGTGGGGGCGGAGCTACACCTCTTTTCCAGTGAGCTCCGCACCCTCCCTGTAAGTAACAATGGGAGGGGGAGGAGAGAACAGAGTTCTGTCTATTCCTGTCAATGCTGGTGGTGGTTGAGCCATGGTTCTCTGTGCTGGTTGTGGTTGAGCTATGTCTCTCTGTGCTGGCACCTTATTCTTCCTGCAAGTGTTGACATTTAGTCAAAGGTTCTCTGTCACCCACAGGGGGGAAACTGGCTCAGGATGAAAAACACCTCCTATTGTGCAGAATAACAGCTGCCTTCCAATATGGTACCTGCCATCCCTCCAGGGAGTAATCGTAGTGCTGCAAGAGCCCCAACTGCGGTGTTGCTGGATGCCTTGACAACTTAGCCAGAGTAGGAGCAAGGGCGGGCAACTTAACAAGAGTAGGCCCCTAGGGCGGGCAACTTAGCAGGAGAAGGCCCTAGGGTGGGTAACTTAGCAGGAGTAGGCCCTAGGGCGGACAACTCTCAAGCGGAGGACCTAGGGCAGGCAACTTAACAAGAGTAGGCTCTAGGGAGCACAACTTAGCAGGCGTAGGCCCTAGGCAGGGCAACTTACCAGGAGTAGGCTCTAGAGAGGGCAACTTTGCGGGAGAATTTTGCAGCAGGATAGTCTCAGCAGTGGCTGAAACTCTCCCCATGGCTGGTTGAGCCCTCCGGCTTAGAAGTACAAGTTCCTGGACAGGGAAGACGTTCAGAGTAGCTATGAGCAGTGGATCAGGAGCAGAGGAGTTTGCAACGAAGAGATGATCTGATTAGTTTGGTTTAATATATTTGAAATACTTATAGTGTTTTGTAAATGAGAAGAGGTTATCTTGGCTTATGTCTGTAGAATATTAACAAATTGTGATAAATTAGAAAGTAAACATCCCACTTCTAATATTATCAGCTACCATGGGGCTGTTTATCATTTTAATAACATTCAAATAATCATATTCAGAGATAGAAAAATTCTTCCAAATCATTTCCCAGGGTTTTTTCTTACTGAATTGGTGGTTGTAAGTAGAACATTGGGTTTTGTTTTATTTATTTTGCTTTGGAGCTGTTTATTAGTATTTTTAGCAATGTTTTCCCATTATATATTCAGGATTACTATATCACGTATCTATTAATATTTATCTTAAAATGTCATACCATATTTTAATTGATCTAATAGATCAACAAGAATAGCCGCCATACAGTTTTCATTAAAGATGTTTATTACAAGATTAAAATTTAAGATGTCTAACTCAACAGCTCATATCATCCTCAGCCAACCAGAATGCAGGTAAAAATAACCATTTATAACCATTTATAACAGAAACTATTATGTCAATTACATTTTACACTACTAGTGAACAAGTTACCACTCATATTATACAGATAAAATCCTTTGATAGTTGGTCACTCCTGTCATTGAATAGAGTCCATGGATGTTAAGATTTACAAAGAATTCTGAATTTCTAGAGATTGTAATGTGCATTGCTAAAAGCTAATTATCATGAACATACGCAGCAATGCAACCATATTGAATGAAAATTTTATATCGAAAGTCACAAGTCATAATAATTAAGCACATGCTTGTAAGTATTTGATCAATCCAAGGAGCAACTCAATAAGCCATTTCTTTATTTTTTCCCACCACCCGTCTTTGTTGTTTTGCTGATTACCCAACCTCAGCTCTCTTATCATTTCCTGAACCTCAGACTGAGGTTGGTTAACGGCCTTTATCTTTGCATTATCTTCTAATAGTTCACATTTATTTTTCAATTGCACATTCTCACACTGTAGGTCTTCCACTAACTCTTTAAATTTCTCTACCACTAGTTTCAGATCTTTATTCTCTCTTTGTAATTCTTCATTCTCTCTTTGTAATTCTTCATTCTCTCTTTGTAATTCTTCATTCTCTCTTTGTAGTTCTTCAGCGTTCTGCTTACTTTTGTTTCTTTCTTCATCTAAGTATTCGATCTAAGACAAAGTGAAATTTAACAAAAACATTTCAAAATATTACCTAATTCATATTAACATGTCTATGTTGTCACAGTTTGATTTTGCCACAAAGTTGACAAAATAAGAATGTTTGTATCATTTTTGGTATACCACCATTTTCAGTTAACACATAGTTTACTTTAAGTTAAATTGCAGAAATCAATATGCGTGAATGGTAAGTGTAACCAAACACTACAACACTGGATAAATAGAAAAAAATAATCTTTGTTTTGTATCCGACCACTTCACAAGTCTTTTCCACGTTTATGTTTTTTTACATCTTCTATGTATACATATGTCAGGGAAGTTTACTAAAGTAGCTGTATAGAATTATTTTGTTTCTATTTGTTTTGTCTTTCAAGTAGCTGCAATCTTCTCTGCACTGTTCAGTTTTCAGTGCTATAGTGCCGTGGAGTCTAGGTTTCATAAATGGATTAAAGGTGCCACAGTGTACCTGGTTCAGTTATTTACCAGACATACAGAGATTCTCCAGCTAATGTTTGGTGTTTGCTTGTGCTACCTTTGCGGGGGGGGGGGGGGGGGGGGGGGGACCGTGGTCACGCCTCACGTTCTACGACATCCTTCTCTGTAGAAAATTATTTTAAATAAGTATTTTTTTACACAGTTTAGTTTAGAGAAAATAAACTATGCTGAAATTAACTAACACAGGTATATGATTGGAGTATAAAGACTTGCGTGAAAGAATTCCACAACATTTCTAAATAAACTCTATATATACTCAACCTACTGTGTCCTTACTTTAGATTCTTTAGAATCTTTACTTGTTTCTGTTACCATTGTGATGTTTATTTCTATTTTTTAATTTTTATTGATTTATTTTATTTTTATTTATTAAAATGTTATTTTATTTCACTTGGTGGACATTTCGGGAGGACTTTGGCTATGGATAGAGATGAGTCCATCATTTTGGTCCGGAGGAATTTGGCTGCCTTAAATTCAGGGGCCAGGATTTCCGAGCTTCCTGATTAGACCCAATATCCCCTTCGTTTATATCTAGTAAATGAAGTGGAACAAATGTATTAAGTTATACAAAATATGAAGAGCCACTTCATTTAAAAGATTATATTTATAGAACTATATATAAAAAAACAAAGGTCAATAAACTCACGCTTTCCCAAGAACGCTAGCCTTGGTACTATGGACGTTTAAAGAGACTGTATCACCTAACCATTGCTTTTACTGTGAATGTAGAGAAGAAAAATAATATTGAAAATGATCTATACATAGTGTTAGCAAAACTGCAAGCAAATACCTGAATTAGGATCTGTGGAGTCTCCTGCTTTTGACATCACCTGTGGCTTGATATGCAAATTACATATGTCACCAATAAAAACCAGTTCATTTACATATCAAGCCACATGTGATGTCATAAGCAGGAGACTATATAGTATAGGATTCATCTTAACAAAGGTCCAACACTGTGAACCATATGTCAGCATCTGTTTAAATGTTAAAGTGTTGTGAAATCCTAAAAAAAAGGGAAGGGGAGATGGTAGGATAGGAGAAGGACTGGGAGACAGGGACTAATTCAGCTGAATTGGAGATTTTTTCAACTCTGCATTTTTGGCCATAAGTTTGAAATTCCCTTCTCAAATCCCACTTTAAAGCCATGAGTGCTTGTGAACGTGTGGGGTCAAAATGGTGTAGAAATGTTTATTTAATTTCATGCAGCATTGATACGAGTTACATTTGTTATTTTTGGTTGTACTGCTCATGTGTTAGGTGTTTTGTTTAAAGTGCCTTAAAGTCGTTAAAGTCGTTAGGATGGCATAGAACGTCCTGTATTAAACAGCTCATCGCGGCTCCCCGCGATGAGCTGTTCTCAGATCCCGCTGCAGGCATTTGCAGCAGGATCCCACCTGTCATCTGAGGCCACTTTGAGTGGCCTCAGTCTGACAGGGGAAATGTAGCCGGTGCTCAAAGTTTTTTTTTTTTTACCCATTAAGTATCTTTTTTTTTTGTCCCAGAATTGCATTGGTGAAATTAAAGTGCATTTCCATGTAAGAGATACGTTTTTTATTTTATTTTATTAATGGAGGTAGTGATTTTACTGTAGCCCTTAATGGCTTTCACAGATGCCATTGAATTTACTCCATTTCATTCACGCACTCCATTGAATCTAGCCCAATATCTATGATTATGATCAAAGATCATTTCCTTTCTGATCCTATAATATGAGGTGATCTCCAATACTATATACGGCCCAAATGCTATCGCAAAATAATGTGATACAGAATTTTAGGCATGTCACTCTAACATTAATAATAACAATTTGTGTAAATTTAAATTAAAACTTAGAGGTACACTGCACGTACCCATATGCAGAGAAGTTCCGGAGGGGCAGGGTTGTTTTTTTAAATCCAAGGTTTAGAATCATTGTCCATGTTCTAGTTATAGAACTATATAACAGCAATGCTGTTGATCATGGAGATACTGAGAGCAATTTAGTGATGCAGACACATAAACATGGAACAATATTTAATAATTGCTGAAGAATATATTACACAATATAATACTTACCAAGTTGGAATAATCAGTTTTTTCTGATATGGATTTAACCATCTTTTCTAGATACAGAAAATCAAGTCTGTGGACCCCAAGCGTCTCTCAAGAGCCACTATCTAGAAGGAGAGCAAAAAAATTATAGACAATGATCTATACATTCTGTCAGCAAAACTACAAGCAAATGCCTAAATTAGGAAGGCTATTCCATACATCTACTACCCTCTCAGTAAAGTAATACTTCCTGATATTACTCTTCTTCTTTTAAATATACTCTCTTCCTTTACTGTGTTGATTCCCTTTATGTATTTAAATGTTTCTATCATATCCCCCCTGTTACATCTTTCCTCCAAGCTATACATGTTAGATAGTTAGATCATGTTAGATAGTTTTAGATTAGACAAGATTTTTCTGCGGTCCTGCCTTATTGTGTTTTTTGGAGTCCCCAGTTTATGACATCACCTGTGGCATGTTATGCAAATTACACATTTCTGTTAAAAAGCAGTTAATTTGCATGTCAGGCCACAGATGATGTCATAAGCAGGAGACCCAACAGACACATTTATAACACATGTTCCTCCTAATTAAGGCATTTGCTTTAAAGTTTTGCTAAAACAATGCATAGATCCTTTTTAATCATTATTTATTCTCTATATTCAAACAATGCTTAGGTGATACAATCCCTTTAACCCCATTGCGACAATGGACGTGTCAGGCACGTCCAGCCGGAAACTCTGTTCCCGACAATGGACGTGCCTGATACGTCCTGCAGTGAAACTAGGAGTTTTCACGATGTTGCTGGTCTATTGCCTCCATGTCGGGCGATAGCTGCACCGAAGTTTGGCCTCTGGGGCACCCACGACCGCCCGATGGAGCGCCATGGGCACCATATTGACGGAGCTTCGGAAGTGAAAAAAAATTCCCTTCTATTGCTCTGAATATGTTGCTTGACTGCCCCCTAGAGACAATAATCAACATTGCAATGAGAAAAAAAGACTTAATTAGCTTAAATCTAGGATTAAAGTTAGATTAGCTGTTAGGGTTAAAATTAAATAATTTTAAGCATAAGGGATAAGGATAAAATTAAATTCAAATTCAAATATATTAAGGGATAGCATGAAGGTAAGCGTTGGGGTTACATTAAGGGTTAAGGTTAAATTTGGGGTTCGGTTTGGGGTCAAAACATCAATATAGGAAAAAAACATGAAAACATGGATATTTATGAACTCGGACAACTTTTACAAACTATTTAGATGGAGTCTTTTTTAATGATTGTATTTGTGTAAATTATATTTTAGGTCAAAGTTAGAAAAAGTGTTTGTTTTTTTATTTTTTCATCATATTTTAGGATTGTTTTCATAGTAAATTATAAGATATGATGAACATAATGGTATCTAAAGTAAAGCCCTTCTTATGATGATAAAAACAACATATAATTTGTGTGGGTACATTATGTGAGAGAGAAGAAAATTGCAGCTAAACACAAACACCCCAGAAATGTAAAAACAGCCATTGTCACCAAAGGAAAGTCAAGGTCAAAATGTCTTGTCACTAAGGGGTTAATATATTTTGACCTTTAAAGAGTGGATAGTGTTTCTGCATCTAATTAATTAGAATTAAACTTTAGCGCCTCATAACCTTTCACTATTTTATGTTCAAAAAACTTATGTATTCAAATAAATGTAGCTGGGAGATTATTCCTGCAGCCTCCAGTGTGTCTGCTTGTTTGGTTTTGTGACCGAGAACTAAGTCTTTTTGCTCTGCATATTGATCTTTGTGTCTGGTTTGTTAATATATACTTATCTAGTAAGTAATTAAAGCAAACTTTGTAATAGTTGTTTCCTCTCTCCGTTGTGTGCTTGCATGTTTGTGTATATGTGAGCATGTGGTATATGCTTACCTTTTCGTCTCTATGCTTCTGTTTCTTTGAGATCTGTCTGCATCTGCTTCTTATAAACACAGAAATCGAAAGTAAAAAATTCCCAGATCTCAATATTTGGTGGAGTCAAGTTGCACAGCTGCTGGGGTAAATAAATATTATCTTTATTCAACAGGAAATGTTTGTAAGAAAATATGAGAGTACATCACACATTTCCCAGAAACACTCAGTATTACAGTCACATCTAGTTCTGAATAGAGCCAATGGGATTTGAAACCAGATCTTGCAAACTGTCCAAATTTGTGGCTAGTTCTTCACTGCATATTGTGCTGCACGTGCTGGGATGGGCGGTAGTTGTTGGCAATCCACATTGACATGGGGGGTTGTAGTGTGTCATGTGGTCTGGTACAGCTTGCGTGTGATGACAATGCAACTGTAGAAAGACTGCCATAGAATACTATCAGGGACAGGTAGGGTTGCCACCTTTTCTCACAAAAAATACCGGCCTTGGTACTGTCTCCATGGACTTAACATTGGCCTGATGCCAGTTTTTTACCGGCCTGCCGGTAATATACCAGTCAGGTGGCAACCCTAGGGACAGGAAGGGTAATCAGTGAATCTATGCAAGCTCATGGTGAGTGGATATTATGGGTCATATAACAATTGGCCAGTGCACACTACAAACGCGTCCAGCAGAAACCACTAGCGGTTGAAACAGAGGTTGAGGTTTACAGCTTGTGTAGTGCCACATATAAAATAATGCTTATACAACTATAACTGAAGTCCTTTTACTGATAGGTTTCATTTTAGTTGTACCAAATATATTTTTACTTTTGCACTCAGTTTGCTCTCCTTATACGTTGAATATATTTGACCTTTAAAGAGTGCGTAGGGGTGTTTCCAAATCTAATTAATTATGATTATACTTTAGCGCCTGATTATCTTTCACTATTTTATGTTCATAAAATCTATATATTTAAATAAATGCAACTGGGGGTTTATTTATGCAACTGCCAGCGTGCCTGCTTTTTTATGTATTGTTTTAAACAAAATAACAGAGTGACAGAGAAATACAATGTCCTGGTTTTGCACAGTATGTGCTCTGCCAGCTTAGCACTCTTCCTGATGATATAGGAATTTGCTTGCAGTTTTGCTGATACAAGGTATAGGTAATTTCCAATCATTATTCTTTCTCTATATTCACAGTAAAAACATGTCTTTTTAACCTGCATATTGATCCTTGTGTCTGGTTATGTAATATATATTCCTCTCATGTCTATATTTTCTGATTATAGTAGGCTGAGGAAGTAGTTAAAGGACAAATAAACTCTTTTCATTGAACTTATTTTTTTGGGGGCGGGCTACTTTAGACTTAATTTGGTTGATAGTGTACCCAGCCCCTCCTACTTTTATTCCTGACCCCTTGGCTCAGTTGTGTCTCCAACACAAATGAACCAAGGGGCCGAATGTGGCATTCAAATTGCACTTCTGCACAGTCTGTGTCAGGAATGCAATTCTGTATGATGACTGACAGTGAACTGTGTGTGTGCACATGTATGATGGTGGCTTTAAAATAAAAGCACAATCAACGGGAACTATATTTCCCACGATTCTACAGTGGAGGAAGTGTAAAGTAATCCCCACTCTGAAAAAATAATAAGTTCAATTAAGTTAATTTCTGAGACAGTGTTGTAGTTTTTCCCTCTCCCCATTGTGTGCTTGCATGTTTGTGTGTATGTTGTATATGCTTACCTTTTTGTCTCTCTATGCTTTTGTTTCTTTGAGATCTGTCTGTATCTGATTCTTATAAACACAGAAATAGAAAGTAAAAACATTCCACATTCCAGTCTTTGGTGGAGTCAAGTTGTATTATCTTTATTCAGCAGGAAATGTTCGTAAAAAAATATGATTGAGTATATCACACATTTCCCAGAAACACTCAGTATTACAGTAACATCTAGTTCTAAATAGCATATTTGCCAACATCGGCCATGTTTCCAGGGACACATATTTGTTCCAAATGCTGCAGAAAGAGCATGCAAAGTGCAGCCCGGCAGTATGTAGGATGGATATACACACAGACACAATCCAATTTATTAATCACGGTGTACCTGCTATGATTAATTAATTGATCGTGTCTGTGCGTATATACATCCTACACACTGCCGGGCTGCACTTTGCTCTTTCTGCAGCATGTGGAACCAATATGTGTCCCTGGAAACATGGCCGATATTGGCAACTATGGAATAGTGCCAATGTGGTTTGAAGACAGGTCATGCAAATTGTCCAAATTAGGCTACAGCTCCCCATGTCATACATATATCAATGTAATGTACGTAACAACTGCATAAGGACATGTACTACCTGGCCTAGGGGTAAGTTTTTGCCAGTATAACTGAAATACCAGCAATGCTAGGCTAAGCCTGGAGTAATTTTTGAGGTTTTTTGTTTAACATAATCAGTCTAATTAGACACAATTGCTCCCATGATGTTCTAAGGTTCCCCCATTCTTTTTTAATTGTGGAAATAAAAATAAATTGAACCTGTCTTTGTTACTTTATTCTATGCAAAGGGGTAAAATGAAGTGTGCAAAAGGGCCCTGTGCAACTTGATCCAATAATAATAATACTTGCTTAATCACACCAACAATGAAGCAATCTCCGGGGTGCTTTCAAACAAAATACAAAACGAACGCAGAGTGGCGCAATAGTGGTGGATACCTTAAAACTGAATATACAAATAATAGTGCAATATTGCTATAAACATATACAAAAATAAAGTAACTTGTGGAAAATGCACTTACAAACATACGTGAGTTGAAATCATATCAGATGAAAAGTAGGTGTTCCTTCATAAGTTTAATCGAATTTCTGTAATAAAAACAACACAAAACACATGTGTATGACCAGATATACAGGAAGAAACTTCTATACATATATAGAATATATATCTATATATCTATACGATATACAGGGGCGTACCTAGAGCATTTGGCACCCGGGGCAGACCCTGAGTGTGACACCCCCCCCCCCACCCCATAATAAAAATGCAAGAAAACACCCACAATTTTTTCAATGTTTGAAAATTGTACAATTATAGATACCAGGAATAGTGTGCCAGTCAGATACCAGTAATATTGTGCCAGTCAGATACCAGTAATATTGTGCCACTCAGAGCCCAGTAAGTGCCAGTCAGAGCCCAGTAATAGTGTGCCACTCAGAGCCCAGTAATAGTGTGCCAGTCAAAGCCCAGTAATATAGTGCCACTCAGAACCCAGTAATATAGTGCCAGTCAAAGCCCAGTCATAGTGTGCCACTCAGAGCCCAGTAATAGTGTGCCACTCAGAACCCAGTAATATTGTGCCAGTCAGATACCAGGAATATTGTGCCAGTCAGATACCAGGAATATTGTGCTAGTCAGAGCCCAGGAATATAGTGCCAGTCAGAGCCCAGTAATAGTGTGCCAGTCAGTGCCCAGTAATAGTGTGCAAGTCAGTGCCCAGGAATATTGTGCCACTCAGAGCCCAGTAATAGTGTGCCACTCAGAGCCCAGGAATATTGTGCCAGTCAGATGCCCAGTAATATTGTGCCAGTCAGTGCCCAGGAATATTATGCCAGTCAGATGCCAAGTAATTTTGTGCCAGTCAGTGCCCATGAATATTATGCCAGCCAGAAGCCCAGGAATATTATGCCAGTCATATGCCCAGGAATATTGTGCCAGTCAGATGCCCAGGAATATTGTGCCAGTCAGTGCCCAGTAATAGTGTGCCAGTCAGAGCCCAGTAATAGTGTGCCAGTCAGTGCCCAGTAATAGTGTGCCACTCAGTGCCCAGGAATATTGTAACAGTCATATGCCCAGGAATATTGTGTCAGCCAGATGCCAAGTAATATAGTGCCAGCCAGATGACCAGTAATATTGTGCCAGCCAGATGCCAAGTAATATAGTGCCAGCCAGATGCCTGTAATATAGTGCCAGCCAGATGCCAAGGAATATAGTGCCAGCCAGATGCCAATATAGTGCCAGCCAGATGCCAAGTAATATAGTGCCAGCCAGATGCCTGTAATATAGTGCCAGCCAGATGCCAAGTAATATAGTGCCAGCCAGATGCCTGTAATATAGTGCCAGCCAGATGCCAAGTAATATAGTGCCAGCCAGATGCCTGTAATATAGTGCCAGTCAGAACCCAGTAATATAGTGCCAGCCAGATGCCCAGTAATACAGTGCCAGCCAGATGCCAAGTAATATAGTGCCAGCCAGATGCCTGTAATATAGTGCCAGCCAGATGCCAAGTAATATAGTGCCAGCCAGATGCCTGTAATATAGTGCCAGTCAGAACCCAGTAATATAGTGCCAGCCAGATGCCCAGTAATACAGTGCCAGCCAGATGCCAAGTAATGTAGTGCCAGCCAGATGCCAAGTAATACAGTGCCAGCCAGAACCCAGTAATATTGTGCCAGCCAGAACCCAGTAATATAGTGCCAGCCAGATGCCTGTAATATAGTGCCAGCCAGATGCCTGTAATATAGTGCCAGCCAGATGCCAAGTAATATAGTGCCAGCCAGATGCCTGTAATATAGTGCCAGCCAGATGCCCAGTAATACAGTGCCAGCCAGATGCCAAGTAATATAGTGCCAGCCAGATGCCAAGTAATACAGTGCCAGCCAGAACCCAGTAATATTGTGCCAGCCAGAACCCAGTAATATAGTGCCAGCCAGATGCCTGTAATATTGTGCCAGCCAGATTCCAAGTAATACAGTGCCAGCCAGAACCCAGTAATACAGTGCCAGCCAGATGCCTGTAATATTGTGCCACTGCTCCCCCCCCCCCCCCCCCCATCACTTACCAAATCGCTGCTTCTCCCGGACGGACGACTCCTCCGTGCAGTCTTCTCTTCCCTCCTGCACGGAGGAGGGAAACACAGTCGCCGGATGTGACGTATCGTCACATCCGGTCGCTGTGATTTTTTTTTTTTCCCCCCCACCCGGCGGTCGCATCCAGAGGATGCGGCCGCCTGAAAAAGAAAAAAAAAAAAAAGGTAAGCAGCGTGGGGGGTGCCGGCAGCACCGGTGGCACCCCCCTAGTCAGTGGCACCCGGGGCGGGCCGCCCCCTCCCGCCCCCCCCTCGGGACGCCACTGCCCTGCTGATTGGTAAAACTCACAGACCATAGGAAATTGGAATCGACTCAAAACAGTGCAATCACATCGAGGAAGTCCAGAGATGGTATAACGATAAAATGTTCAGAGACAAGATCTGCCTGTACCTCAACGCGTTTCACCGGAAAGTTCACGGCTTCTTCAGGAAGAGAAAAACTTACATTTTTCTCCTCCTGAAGAAGCTGTGAACTTTCCGGTGAAACGAGTCTTAATTGTATAGAATTTAGCAGGGCTAACCATACAGATATCTTTTAACAACAATATTATACAGATCAGCAGGTTTCTCTATTTAAATTGATAAATAATTGAGAATACAATACAAATAGGGAGTTGGAAGCAATAACCTTGTGTCTTTTTAAATATTTTATTGAATATAAATAAATATAGACAATGTATAAAAACAGCTTAATAATCCATAATAAAAGCAGAGTAAATAAAGTTAAATGTATATGCTTGCAATAAGTAAAATAAAATCATAAACCCTCCTGGTTGTTTACAGGTTAATCTCTCATTCTCGTGTTAATGCTGTCGCATCAACATAGTCTCCTCATTCTATGTCTACTAACTGATAATCAGTGTTTATATAGATTTTAGATAACCTTACTTCCGGTCATTTATGGGCAGGAAAAATACCAAATGATACATTAAAACAGGTAACTATGGTTTACTTTGGGGTAAATATCGGTCAATCAAGAAAATATTAATTAACCTTTAGTCTTGATTTCTTGGCAAACAGTCAAGGTCATGACATAATAATGAGGTACATGTCCTGGCCAGCAGGAAAAAATGGCGTCTATATTCTAAACATCTTACTTGCGAAGCTGGGAGTGAAGCCAGTTTGATAACAGAAAGAACACAGTTGAAGCAACAAATCTTTCCACTGTAAGTAACAAGATGGAAGAAGGGGGAAAACAAAACCTGTCATTTCTGCAAGTGCCCATAACAAGACTGTGGTGCCAGCAGTGGATCAATATATTTTCCTGTTGTTTGGGTTCATATTAGGAGGGCATTTTCCATTTTTGCTCACTGTTATGCCAAACAAGCCATCATAGGTTGGGATCATCCTATGCTAAAGGTGACTGTTATAGTTCCACTTACATGGATTCAAACCCATTGTTCTCAGCTTATGGGTCTGGCAGCTTAACCATTACACCAAAGCCTTCCTGCAGTTCCATGTGTGACCACCAGGCTATGCCTATACTATACCTGGTGCCCTAATATTCATCACATGGTATGGTTAGCTACTGATGTTGTTGCAGCTGTTCTGCCTGCTATTTAAACAACTCATTTGCAGTTCAGTCTTGCCCTTGGATGAACTTATATCTGTATCCTGATCCAAATGGGTCTATTCACAAAAATGTGATTTTGAATGATCGACTTTCATTCTGAGACTAAGTCAAATTCGGCAGCCGAGAAAAGAAACCCAGGTTCGAATCTTCCCCATTGAAGTAATGGGAGGCGTAATGATCAAAGCTGTTTTTGAGACCTTATTTCTCCTGTTTGCTCCACCTGGTTATTACGTTTTCTCGGGATCATCTGCTAGGCGTGCAGCTACCTGCATCCTGTGGCTCAATCCCTGGGTAAGTGGAGGACAAAGACTCCCTAAAGGGTTCAATATGTCTCTGTTGAAGCCTTTAGATGCACCAGTTGTGGCTGGGTACTGTCACAGCCACTTCTGACAGCCAAGCAGAGACTAGTGAGAACGGCATTACTGTCCCCTATATGGGCACTCAGCAATCTGATAATATTCAGGCTGCTGTGACAAGGGTCAGATGGGGGCACCCACCTGGCTCTATACTGTAAAATGTCTGCATTTACAGCTGTGGTTCCTGTGACTCCAGTTTCAGTGCTAAAGTGTTTCCTGTGATCTCTGTGGGCCAGTTCTGAATGCCTGCCAAAGCCTTCTCATGTACCAGTCTTGTCCTCCATTTTACCTCACCCTGGCTCTGCCGACCATTCTCTTGGATTCTCCTGGCTGGCACCTTATTCTTCCTGCAAGTGTCGCCATTTATTCAAAGGGTCTCTGTCACCCACAGGGGGGAAACTGGCTCAGGGTGAAAAACACCTCACATTGTGCTGGAAGCAAGTTGCAGGCCAGCATAACAGCTGCCTTCCAATATGGTGCCTGCGATCCCTCCAGGGATCCCCTACTGCGGTGTTGCTGGATGCCTTGGCCAGAGTAGGTCCTATGGAGGACAATTTAGCAGGCGTAGGCCCTATGGAGGACAACAATAATTTGACAACAAATAATTACAAATGAAAAAACTTGTCTTTTTTCCATTTTATTACCAACGTTTAACAAATCTAAGTCATCAAATCTTTTGAAACAGGTTTGCCACCGCCATGGATGCTTTTCCAAAAACTCCAGGTAACCACAGAGATGCCAGCTCGGCCAGCATGACAATTCCATTCATTACTGAATTTGAGTTGGAAAACGTCTTAATCTGATCCTGCAAGTCATTTACCTGCTCCTGCACCATGTTCGCCTTGGAAGGGAATCACTGCTCCCTCAACAATTGCATTTCCTAGTAAAAGAAGATGGTGTAAGGCATAATATACAGTATATGGGTCTAGGACACTTCTTTGCCGCATTTTCATCGCTGACAGTTCAGCGCGGCAGTTAGAACGCTGAACTGTCAGCAATGAAGTATAACGCGGCCGTTTCACCGCGGCTGCAGCTATGTAAGAGCTGACAGTTCAGCGCTGAACTGTCAGCTCTTACAAATCTAAAAGGAAAAGTAAAATAACCCCCCTAATAAATGATTCCCCCGCCCCAATAGTAACACTAAACCCCAATACTGACACTAAAATTAACCCCAATACTAAAGTTAACCCCCTAAACCCCAATACTAACCCTAATACTAACCCCCGACCTCTAATACTAAAGTTAACCCCCTAAACCCTAATACTAACCCCCGACCCCTAATACTAAAGTTAACCCCCTAAACCCCAATACTAACCCTAATACTAACCCCCGACCCCTAATACTAAAGTTAACCCCCTAAACCCTAATACTAACCCCGACCCCTAATAGTAAAATTAACCCCTAACACTAAACACTAAACCTAATTCTAACCCCCTAAACCCTAATTCTAAACCAACTAAAATCGGTAAAATACTTACCTTTAGCGATGAAATGTCCCGCGATGAAATCTCCAGCGACGATCTGTCTTGTGCTGTAGACTCGGCGGTGAAGCGGCTGCGCGGAAGCAGCCGCGATGAAGTGTCCCATCCCCACAGTATATAAGGTTCAGGAGTTCCAATCACCATGAGCCGAAGTATAAAGGCTTTCAAAGTTAGTGCTACATGCTCCAGTTGCTCAGGTGTATTTTACCATGGCCAAGTCATCACTCTGACCCCTTTAGGTAATCCCATGCCCTGCCCAAAATGTATTTAATAATAGCTCTAAGCAGGATGGTGTCTGTGATTTTGGTACCTTTGTTTTGATGACTTAACTCAACTTTAAGGCAAGCAAAATAACTGTTCTATATAATTAAAAAATTGCATCATTGCTTCCTGGCCCTTTTTGTGTGCGGTGCTCCCTTGCAATTCCCTTGCCAGCACCGGTTAGCCCACCCCTTGCCACCACCGGTTATCCCACCCTCAGTCTCCCTTTTGCTTAACCCACCCTCTGTTTTTTATCCTTTTCTCTCCATTTTCTTTCTCTTTACCGTATTCCATCTTTCACTCTTCTCTTCATCCTCCACTTGTTAATCCTTTCCTTCCCATCCTTTTTCTTGCTAGCTGCCATTGACCTAAAGGTATCCTGGATGTACAGTTTATACGTTGAATTTGGTGTTTTAATATCACAGCTTTTTATGTTTCTATATTTATGACTGTCTGGCAGAGCCAACTAAATTGTTCCTGAACACCTATGGTTCACTACGAACTATAAACACTACACCCTGGTTGCATTATGTGTTATATTTATGTACAGTATGTTAGCATCCCAACCATATTTTCTGAGTTTAAAATCTAGCATGACACCTAAGGATATAAGCACTGGTTATATTTGGTATATGGCGGTTTTTCTCTCTAGAATAAACTTTCACACAGCTTATAACCATATGCGGAGATACATCCTATTCTCATTCCTCTGTTTTGTTTTCCATTTATGATGTTCATTTTTTATTCTACAACCTTATGGAACAATGTACTAAGTTTGCCTGTTCTAGATATTATTACAAAATGTGAGTTAGATACGTTTTTTCACCACATGTATTATATGTGAAATGTGTTGGTTTTTATTGTATATTATTGTGGTCCTATTTTTGATGTCTCGCTACTGACGACTCAATAAAATATTCTAATTTTAAAAAATGTTTTAAAAAAATTGCATCAAGTGTAGACATTTTAAATATATGAAAAAAAAATTGTGAAAAAATACAAATAAAGTATTGAGCTCTATTTACTCAGTACAGGGGGACATTGTGATTAGAACCTTGGGTCAGATCTGTCCAGAGATGCTGGATCCCATCACCATACCTCAAGGTTATAAATCCAGTGTTGACTCCTGTACTTTGCTGCTGCACACCTAGATAGTAAAAAAGTACAACATTTATTGAAATATACAAATAGAAAAAGAGGAAACATTGGTATTGTCTCCACCAGAGCCATCTACTGTGTATACAAATGAATAAACAACTACTGGAACAAGTAAATAAACAATATGCAAACACGGATGGCTCAGGTGGAGACAATACCACTGTTTCCTCTTTTTCCATTTGCATATTTCAATAAATGTTGTAATTTTTTCTATCAAGGTGTACAGTCACTATTTGTCCATTGTATTGTCTAGGTGGTTTTTGGGACTGCTTAGTAGGTGGCACCCGTTAACCTAGAGTTATTTTTATTTTGTTATACTTTATCCATGTTCCTACTTCATTTTTGTTTTTTACTCCTTTATTTTGTGTCAATGAATGTAAGTTTAGGATTAAGAGCAGTAGTGTCAAGATGATACTACAATAAGGAAGCTGATATTATGGACCTTTATTGATAAAGGACTCACTGCACAGGATTTACCACCCCTGTTAACCGTGAGTGGATTTTCGTTGAGCCAAGGATATATCTGAATTTTGGTAATAATTTTGGTACTACACCATGATTTTTTTTTGTTTGTTTTGATTTTATCTACATCTGGAAGCAAATTGTGAAGCATTCTATTTACTCATAACGTACAAAGTCAAATGGCTGAATTAAAAACTGAGAAAAGAATTGCTTAAAAAAAACAAAAAAACAATATAAATAAAAAAAAAGCTAAAGTCAGAAAATGTTGGGCCCTTGTTATCCCAAATGGGAAATTTGGTAAGTGAGGACAGAGAGATATAAAATACTTTTTTTCTTCTGTTTATATTAAGGAAGAACCGATAGATGAGCCCCTGCTACCGGAATTCACGGAACACTCACCGGAAACATGGGATTGGCTGACACAGGAAAAAGTGCTTAAGCAATTAAACTCTGTTAAGATAGACAAGGCCCCAGGGCCATATCGTGTACCCCCAAGGATACTAAGGGAGCTAAGCATAATTCTGGCCAGACCACTATTTATGACCTTTAAGCATTCTTTACTTAAGGACTCAGGTCACCCCTTTTACAGGGCTATAGGACAGGACTCAGGATAGCCCACTAACAGGGCTCTAGGATTCAGGGCAGCCCCATTACAGGGCTCCATGATTCAGGGCAGCCCAATGACAGGGCTCTAGGATTCAGGGCAGCCCCATGACAGAGCTCTAGGATTCAGGGCAGCCCTATTAAAGGGCTCTAGGATTCAGGGCAGCCCCATGACAGGGAACCAGGATTCAGGGCAGCCCAATATCAGGGCTCTAGGATTCAGGGCAACCCCATGACAGGGTTCCAGGATTCAGGGAAGCCCCTTTACAGGGCTCTAGGATTCAGGGCAGCCCCATGACAGGGCTCTAGGATTCAGGGCAGCCCAATAACAGGGCTCTAGGATTCAGAGCAGCCCCATGACAGGGCTCTAGGATTCAGGGCAGCCCCATGACAGGGCTCTAGGAACATGATAACACAGGAGCGGGCAAAGCAAGAAGCATACAGAAATGAGCCTTCATACTGGTTGACTTGTGACATTAGTATTAGAGGTAGGGGGGTTACTATTGCCTATTTGTAAGTGCATGAACATACAAAGGAAATTTGGCTGGTGTCCCATTTCTGGAACATAGGTAAAAGACCTGGGCCACCGAGTGGCAACCCTACCCAGGGCCAGCCATAGGGGTGTACGACCTGTGCGAGCGCACAGGGCGCAACAAGCCAGGGGGCGCCCTCCCTGTATCCACTTTTGCAGGAAAAGGAAGAGGGGGGGGGGAGAGACAGAACAAGGGGAGGGGGGGGAAAGAGAGAGACAGAATGGGGGGGAGAGAGAGACAGAATGGGGAGGAGAGAGACATAACGGGGGGGGGGAGAGAGAGAGACAGAACAAGGGGAGGAGGGAGAGAGAGACAGAAAAATGGGAGGGGGAGAGAGAGGCAGAACAGGGGGAGGGGGGAGAGAGAGACAGAACAGGGGGAGGGGGGGAGAGAGAGACAACAAGGGGAGGGGGGAGAGAGAGACAGAACAAGGGGAGGAGGGGAGAGAGAGGCAGAACAGGGGGATGGGGGAGAGAGAGACAGAACAGGTGGAGGGGAGGGAGAGAGAGACAGAACAGGGGGAAGGGGGAGAGAGAGACAGAACAGGGGGAGGGGGGAGAGAGAGGCAGAACAGGGGGAGGGGGGGAGAGAGAGACAGACAGGGGGAGGGAGAGAGAGAGAGACAGACAGACAGGGGAAGGGAGAGAGAGACATAAAAGCGGGAGGGGGAGAGAGACAGAACAGGGGGGAGAGAGCGACTCAACAGGGGGGAGAGAGAGACAGAACAGGGCGTAGAGGCATAATGGGGGGGAGACAGAACGGGGGGAGAGAGACAGAACAGGGGGGGAGAGAGACAGAACAGGGGGGGAGAGAGAGATAACAGGGGGGAGAGAGACATAATGGGGGGAGAGAGAGACATAAAAAGGGGGGAGAGACATAACAGGGGGGGGAGAGAGGCAGAATGGGGGGGGCGAGAGACAGAACAGAGGGGGAGAGAGAGAGAGACAGAACAGAGGAAAGGGAGGAGAGAGACAGAACAGAGGGAGAGAGAGAAAGGAGAGAGAGAACAGGTATGGGGGAGTTAGAGAGACACATACATGGGGGGGGGGGTTAAAGAGACGGGGGCGCCACGGGGGAAGCCCGCACAGGGCGCCGGAACACTTAAGGCTGGCCCTGACTTTACCCATGACCCACTCATCAGACTCAATAGATGTCTCTCCATAATTAACCTTTCTCATAACCCCCCATTTACCTTTCATTTCCTTTTCCCTCTCAGACAGGCATTTGTCCGAATGCAAAATGGATTTTTCTACTGTGTGCCTTTCCTCAAGTAACTCTTGCAGGATCTCTTTGGCCTATAAGTGGAAATACAATTATCACCTAACAGAAAAAAAAAAATACCCATAAATACACCTCTGTGAACCCTTATTCAGTATTTTAAGATTGCCTCTGCCTTGTGCTTATCTTTTAAATCAGTTCAACTATTTTTAAGATAATTGGAAGAAATTAATTTTTTATTTTTTTATTTTGTGTGTAGTGGGCATCCAGCATCATGTGGTAGTTCTTCTTTCCTTGCAATTTGGAGTGCTGCAACCAGATAAGCTAAACACTGAAGGGATAGATTCACAGGACACGCGTGGAACACGAATAATATTAGAAAGTGTCACTGTACCTTTATGCCTTTTCCACTGGCCTTCTTATAGTCATCCACTAGTCTCTGATTCTCCTTCACAAATTCCACATGTCATCCTGGTTTGCAGAAGTCTCCACTTATTAACCTTTGTTCCAGACTGGAACTCAGATCCTTAGTGATCGCTCTGCACTTGGTGATAGAGGCTTGCTCATTATACTTTGAGAACCACTCAAATTTCTGATTCAGCTCAATTCTGATTCACTCTGTGAATAAATACAGTTTAATTTGTATAGTATAGAGCAAGATATAATATAATCCACACATCTGTAATTTAAATCATATTAAAAATATACTTAAATTTTACATTTCTATATTGAAAATAAATTTGCCAGGGTGAAAGAGAGTACAGACTGGCTTCCTCAGCAGCAGTTTTCATGTTCCCCTTTAAGAATGTGTTTTCATTATTCACTGATGTGGAATCAGCCTTTTTGTTCAACTTTTCATATGTTTGAATATGGAGGTGTGTGGTTTCAACAGGCCTGCTATTAGGGTGGCACGGCATAACAAGGGGTCCGACTGTCATGGAGTGCGCACAGCCAGAGGATGTCTGTGCTATCAAGCAATAGTGAAAGAGTTGAACTTGATGGACGCAAGTCTTTTGAGCCAAAACACCTAGCTCATTTGGCTGCCCGACGTTCCAACTTAGAAGCCCCGTAGGAATCATCTTTCTATGAGTATATACCAGCATGTAGTTGGAAAACTATCAGTTTATTCTCTGTCTGGCGGCTGTCGTGATTCATTAGAAAGCACGGAGGCAGAAATCATCTCTGCTTGCGCCATGAGAGACCCTCATTTTTATATGTCCCCAACATTTTTCTCTTTACCAATGCATTTTCTGGCTTTTCTGCTGACATATTATTCCCACATGGTAAAGTGTCAGAAAGACAGAGATTACACTTTTTTTAATGTTCATCCTTACACATTACAGTGCCGGAATCTGTATACATGGGCTGTGACAATGTTCTAGCGCAAGCGTAGGCAGAGAAGCACCCATATTTAGAGCTATATATGCACTGTGTTTATAAATAACCCCCAATGTATAGATCTGTTTTTTTCCCTCTACATTCATAGTACATACAACTTATAGGTGATACTTAAATTGACCATTTAACTCACCATGAGCAGTGCCTGATACTTCCGTTGGTCATCCTTGCACTTCCACTGCCTTTTTCTCACAATCACTGTGCAGGTTCATGAACTCATCCTGCTCTGTCGGGAATTCCTTCCCTTCATGAGTCATCTCATCCTCATAGCTTGCTACCCCATCATGGATATCGGCTGTATTCTCAATCACTGAGGGAGTCCTTACTGCATTCTCCATGCAAGGAACTGAGGCACTCTGAATGGACTCTACATAAGACTCCACCAGAGTCCCCAACACTGGCAAAGAACCAGGGTTATTGTAGAAGAGAATTTACTTTATAGCTATTAAAATGCTTTTTGAGTTTTCTTTCTCTGACATTAGATTTTTGAAAAATATTGATTTTTTTATTGTTGTTATCAATTGCAATATTCGTTAAAGTTAAAGGATATTTGAAAAAAATAGAAAAAAGGAGGGGAGAAAAAAAAAAAGCAATGGTGTAGAGAAAAAAGTGAATTGAGCCAATAATGGGGGGATTAAAAAATAGAGGGAGAGAGGTGCAGCATAAAAAGAAAAAATTAGAGAAAAATGAGAAAACAAATTAAAATAAAAAAGAATGGATAATAAAAAAAGTAAAAAAAAACAATGTCCAAAAACACTATCATTTGAGTTATAAGAGCTTTCCTAGGCATCACTTACTTGTGCCAGTCACAGTATGTCTTCCTGGTAAGGTCTTGGGTTCACTTGTCTTGTAGACAAAGGAACAAAATGTGTTGGCCTGTTCTACAAACTCGGCATCAAGCTGGTCTTCGGTCAACTCCTCCAGATGCTGCAAGTCTGAACCGGATGTCGGACTGGTCAACAAAATGGTTTTGTGCGAGCGGAAGTAATGAGACATGCTTTCCCGGGGTAAATTGTACTCCGAAATTTTCTTTGGCGTTCATGTTGAAGAATAAAAGTTAAATACATCGGCAGCTGATTCTATTAAAAACAAAAATTTTATTATATCATAAGAGAGCAGAATGTAGTAAAATGTACTAATAGTCATTGTACTCAACAAAAACTAAGCAAAATACCTTTGGGGCAAAAAATAAAAAAAAGAACTATACTGAAACTGGTCATGTGGCACCTCAAACGTCTATAGGTTACAATGCAATACTAACCTATAGAACCCAGCTACAGCATAACCTGCATCAATAAGTGTAAATGTGTGATATGTGAAATAGAGTGAGGTTGCCTCCCTGGTCCTTTGCTTTCCTAGTTGTTGGATGAATACATTAATCAATGCTTTATGTAATGGGTGAAAATTTTTATTTACATAAACATATGCTGATGGGTGTGACTTGGCTAAAATAATTTAATTTTCTTTGTGTTGCCAAATAATATTTTAGAAACGGCTTTACCTAGTCTTAATTATTTTTAAATCTGTTCGGCAGTTCTGTAATAGGTTTTTGTAAATAACATTTTTTAAAAATGTTATATATATATATTTCCATTTTTGTCTGGGCATGTAGGGCACATTGCATCATTAGCTCCTTTTGCTCACTGTGAAATCAGTTTTGTTTAATCCATACAAGTTTTAATCAAGTACCATGTTTGAGCTTCAGGGCATCCTTCAAATACTCATCCTCTGTGATTTTTTTATTGTCCTTCTCCAGCTTCAAACAGAAGTCCCGGACACACCATATGAAGTTTGGAAAAAAAACTCTTGAACTCTGCAGATTCATCTGCATCAGCTGTCTCAGGGGCCGAATGGCACTTTATTCTCTCCGTGAGTTCTGTGACGTAACTGAGAGAAGCTAAGGAACACGTTTAGAGTAGAGATGTCCCGAATAGTTCGCCGGCGAATAGTTCCCGGCGAACACAGCGTGTTCGCGTTCGCCGCGGCGGGCGAACAATTGCGATGTTCGGTCCGCCCCCTATTCTTTATCATTGAGTAAACTTTGACCTGACCCTGTACCCTGTACCCTGAACCGAACGTTTACTTTTGGCTTTCACTACACGGAGACAGAGTCTCCATTCATAAATTTTGCCATGGATCCCCCTCTGGCATGCCACAGTCCAGGTGTTAGTCCCCTTGAAACAACTTTTCCATCACTATTGTGGCCAGAAAGAGTCCCTGTGGGTTTTTAAATTTGCCTGCCCATTGAAGTTTATGGCGGTTCGAGGGGTTCGCCCGTTCGCGAACATTTGCGGAAATTCGCCTTCGCCGTTTGCAAAAGGAAAATTTTATGTTCGCGACATCACTAGTTTAGAGCTCACTGATAAAGTCAGATAAAAAAAAAACAACCAGCAGCAACCTTCTATTAGCGCCCGGGGTAATCACTAGACATTGTTCTGCAACACATATGTGTTTTTCATCTTGATATGCAAATTACACAATTCTAATTAAAACAGTTCATTTGCATATCAAGTCACAAGGTGATGTCATAAACAGGAGATGCCACAGACCTAACAGGTTCCTTTATCTTTTTATACTTTCTCTGAGCTATGAGCTGGTTCGTAGGCTGGCCCATCCTGACAGTGTCGGGTGTAATGATTGCTCTCTGCTAGCGCACTCATCTTTACAAGTTTTGTTTCCCTCTGTTGATGCCATGTACAAAGGACAGTCTCTGACCAGATCAGCTTGCCTGCTTCTCAGGGGAGCATGGGGCTACTGGTGGGATTATAAGCTGGCATGTACCATTGAAAGTATATCCCTTTTATCCTTATGCTCCTGGAAGTTGAACTTGTGTTTGTACGCTGGAGGAACGAGACGAATAAAAACAGTTTAGTGTCCATTTAAACTGACCTCTTAAAGGATACTGCAGTGCCTCCATACTATGTTGATCAATAGTGCCAACAGAGTTAACCCTTTAAGGACCAAGGGTTTTCCTAGGCCAGTGACCAGAGCGATTTTTACATTTTTGATATATGGTTGTTTAAATGTAATTTTCTCCTTTACCATTTAACACACCCATACAAGTTATGTGTTGTTTTTAAAAGGACATTTAGAGCTTTCTTTGGATACCACATACATAAATATAATCTGTAATTTAGTATTAAAATTACAAATAAAAAGAAATAAAATATTTTAAAAAACATGTTTTTTCATCATTTACACATTAATCTTGACCGTCTGCTGTGTAATGCTGCAAGAAAACACTCCATTTTGTGTTCAGCAACATCTCCTCAGTACAGGGATACCACCCATGCATGGGTAGGTTATGTTATTTGGGGGCTAAAAGGTCACATTTGGGAGGTGCACAATTGGAATTTCACACTTGGAATTTTGACATGCTCTCAACCTGGGCCTATGTCCCATTTGGGACATATTTGAAGCCGGCCAGTGTATTTTACCCCCACAAAACCATATATTTTTGAAAACTAGACACCCTAGGGTATTTCAAATGGTGGTATTTTAACACTTTCCATGCATTAATCCTACCACCAGCCTTTGTCGAACTTTTGGGTAGTAATTTTTTTTCATATACATAGTACTTCAGGCATGAATTCACAGATCCTGTTAGGCGTCACTGACAAACTACACCTCAATATGTGATCAGCAACATCTCCTGAGTACAGGGATACCACCCATGTATAGGTAGGTTATGTTTTTTGGGGGCTAAAAGGCAACATTTGGGAGGTGCACATTTAGAATTTCACACTTGGAATTTTGACATGCTCTCAACCTGGGCCTATGTCCCATTTGGGACATATTTGAAGCCGGCCAGTGTATTTTTGCCCCACAAAACCATATATTTTTGAAAACTAGACACCCTAGGGTATTTCAAATGGTGGTATTTTAACACTTTCCATGCACTATTTCTACCACCAGCCTTTGTCGAACTTTTTGGTAGCAATTTTTTTTCATATACATAGTACTTCAGGCATGAATTCACAGATCCTGTTAGGCGTCACTGACAAACTACACCTCAATATGTGTTCAGCAACATCTCCTGAGTACAGGGATACCACCCATGTATAGGTAGGTTATGTTATTTGGGGGCTAAAAGGCCACATTTGGGAGGTGCACATTTGGAATTTCACACTTGGAATTTTGACATGCTCTCAACCTGGGCCTATGTCCCATTTGGGACATATTTGAAGCCGGCCAGTGTATTTTTTCCCCACAAAACCATATATTTTTGAAAACTAGACACCCTAGGGTATTTCAAATGGTGGTATTTTAACACTTTCCATGCACTATTTCTACCACCAGCCTTTGTCGAACTTTTGGGTAGTAATTTTTTTTCATATACATAGTACTTCAGGCATGAATTCACAGATCCTGTTAGGCGTCACTGACAAACTACACCTCAATATGTGTTCAGCAACATCTCCTGAGTACAGGGATACCACCCATGTATAGGTAGGTTATGTTATTTGGGGGCTAAAAGGCCACATTTGAGAGGTGCACATTTGGAATTTCACACTTGGAATTTTGACATGCTCTCAACCTGGGCCTATGTCCCATTTGGGACATATTTGAAGCCGGCCAGTGTATTTTTTCCCCACAAAACCATATATTTTTGAAAACTAGACACCCTAGGGTATTTCAAATGGTGGTATTTTAACACTTTCCATGCACTATTTCTACCACCAGCCTTTGTCGAACTTTTTGGTAGAAATTTTTTTTCATATACATAGTACTTCAGGCATGAATTCACAGATCCTGTTAGGCGTCACTGACAAACTACACCTCAATATGTGTTCAGCAACATCTCCTGAGTACAGGGATACCACCCATGTATAGGTAGGTTATGTTATTTGGGGGCTAAAAGGCCACATTTGGGAGGTGCACATTTGGAATTTCACACTTGGAATTTTGACATGCTCTCAACCTGGGCCTATGTCCCATTTGGGACATATTTGAAGCCGGCCAGTGTATTTTTTCCCCACAAAACCATATATTTTTGAAAACTAGACACCCTAGGGTATTTCAAATGGTGGTATTTTAACACTTTCCATGCACTATTTCTACCACCAGCCTTTGTCGAACTTTTTGGTAGAAATTTTTTTTCATATACATAGTACTTCAGGCATGAATTCACAGATCCTGTTAGGCGTCACTGACAAACTACACCTCAATATGTGTTCAGCAACATCTCCTGAGTACAGGGATACCACCCATGTATAGGTAGGTTATGTTATTTGGGGGCTAAAAGGCCACATTTGGGAGGTGCACATTTGGAATTTCACACTTGGAATTTTGACATGCTCTCAACCTGGGCTTATGTCCCATTTGGGACATATTTGAAGCCGGCCAGTGTATTTTTTCCCCACAAAACCATATATTTTTGAAAACTAGACACCCTAGGGTATTTCAAATGGTGGTATTTTAACACTTTCCATGCACTATTTCTACCACCAGCCTTTGTCGAACTTTTTGGTAGAAATTTTTTTTCATATACATAGTACTTCAGGCATGAATTCACAGATCCTGTTAGGCGTCACTGACAAACTACACCTCAATATGTGTACAGCAACATCTCCTGAGTACAGAGATACCACCCATGTATAGGTAGGTTATGTTATTTGGGGGCTAAAAGGCCACATTTGGGAGGTGCACATTTGGAATTTCACACTTGGAATTTTGACATGCTCTCAACCTGGGCTTATGTCCCATTTGGGACATATTTGAAGCCGGCCAGTGTATTTTTTCCCCACAAAACCATATATTTTTGAAAACTAGACACCCTAGGGTATTTCAAATGGTGGTATTTTAACACTTTCCATGCACTATTTCTACCACCAGCCTTTGTCGAACTTTTGGGTAGTAATTTTTTTTCATATACATAGTACTTCAGGCATGAATTCACAGATCCTGTTAGGCGTCACTGACAAACTACACCTCAATATGTGTTCAGCAACATCTCCCGAGTACAGGGATACCACCCATGCATACGTTTGTTGGGTTGTTTGGGGACTAAAAGGCCACATTTGAGAGGAGCGCATTTCCAACGTAGAATTTTGACATGTAGTCAGCCTGCGCCTGTGTTCCATTTGGGACATTTTTGAAGCTGGCCAATGTTTTTTACCCCCATAAAACCATATAGTTTTGAAAACTAGACACCCTAGGGTATTTCAAATGGTAGTATTTTAACACTTCTCATGCACTAATTCTACCACCAGCCTTTGTCGAACTTTTGGGTAGTCATTTTTTTCCCCATACATTGTACTTCAGGCATGAATTCACAGATGCTGTTATGTGTCACTGGCAAACAACACCACACTATGTGTTCAGCAACATCTCCCGAGTACAGGGATACCACCCATACATACATTTGTTGGGTTGTTTGGGGGCTAAAACGCCACATTTGAGAGGAGTGCATTTCCAACGTAGAATTTTGACAAGTAGTCAGCCTGCGCCTGTGTTCCATTTGGGACATTTTTGAAGCTGGCCAATGTATTTTACCCCCCCAAAACCATATAGTTTTGAAAACTAGACACCCTAGGGTATTTCAAATGGTAGTATTTTAAAACTTCTCATGCACTAATTCTACCACCAGCCTTTGTCAAACTTTTGGGTAGTAATTTCTTTTCCCATACTTTGTACTTCAGGCATGAATTCACAGAGGCTTTTATGTGTCACTGCCAAAAAACATCACACTATGTGTTCAGCAACATCTCCCGGGTACAGGGATACCACCCATGCATACGTTTGTTGGGTTGTTTGGGGGCTAAAAGGCCACATTTGAGAGGAGCCCATTTCCAACGTAGAATTTTTACATGTTGTCAGCCTGTGTTTCATTTGGGACATTTTTGAAGCTGGCCAATGTATTTTACCCCCATAAAACCATATAGTTTTGAAAACTAGACACCCTAGGGTATTTCAAATGGTAGTATTTTAAAACTTCTCATGCACTAATTCTACCACTAGCCTTTGTCAAACTTTTGGGTAGTAATTTCTTTTCCCATACATTGTACTTCAGGCATCTCCCGGGTACAGGGATACCACCCATACATACGTTTGTTGGGTTGTTTGGGGGCTAAAAGGCCACATTTGATAGGAGCGCATTTACAACTTAGAATTTTGACATGTGGTCAGCCTGCACCTATGTTCCATTTGGGGCATTTTTGTAGCCAGTCTATTCAATTTACCTTCATCAAACCATATAGTTTTGATAACTAGAAACCTAGGGTATTTTATTTGGTGTCCTTTCAGGCATTTGACGGAGCCATTTTGACACAAATTATTGCCAAACTTGTTAATATCATTTTGTTGGGGAATGCTGCTATGTTGCTTAGGATTTCTTTGACATCCCCCCACCCCCCCTCCCCGCCCGAAGTGTTCTGTTACATCACAATATGTAATTGATATATGTATGATATATTTTTATGGTTTACCAGTATTCCAGTTTTGTGTGGTATTGGCCAAAACATTCTACACACAAGCCTGGCAGAGAAGGACAGGAAGGGCAGTGGTAGATGGACTCTTTCCTTATGCCTCTTTTGTAGCACACTCTGCAGCGTTTTAGAGGTACTTGCTTATTGGCAGTTGGGGGATTTTTTTTAGGGAAATGCCTCTCACTCAGCCGGACAACATTTTCTGCTTGCAGGTTTGCAGGCGTAGGGGGGTGCTCCAAAAGAAAATGACTAAATGCTTTTATTTGGTAGTCTAAGAAGCTGTGTCTCCTCCCTGTACCTGCCTTGTTATATAAAATGTACGAATTGTACGTGGCAATTTGAATTAAATAAATTGCCACCTTTTTATACCAGGAGTGGGTTTTTCGTTGGACTAGGTATGGTATTATGCGCTGGTCTGCAAGGTCCACTCCCCCCATGTGCCTGTTGTACTCCAGGATACATCGTGGTTTTTTAATTTTTTTATTTGAAGGCTTTACTCTCACTGATACTGTGCTTTCATCGTGGATTGTTGAAAGCATGTACACATCCTTTTTATCTGTGTACCTAAGGGCCAGTAGTTCATCCTGTCTTAAAGAGGATGATGTCCAACGTGTTTGCCTTGGGTAAACCAGCTGCTGGGGAAATCCTTTTCTATTTTTCCTGATTGTCCCACAGGCAAGAGTTTCCAAGCAGTAAAGATTTTTAAATAATTCAATGCTGGTGTAGTAATTGTCTACGTACAGGTGGTATCCCTTATTGAGTAATGGGAGGATGAGATCCCACACTATCTTTCCGTTTGTCCCAATAGAGTCAGGGCACCCTGGTGGATCTAGATGGGAGTCTTTCCCCTGGTAAATGCGAAAGGCAAAAGTGTAGCCTGTGTTGCTTTCACAGAGTTTGTAGAATTTTATACCATATCTGGATCTTTTAGATGGTATATATTGCTTGAAAAGCAATCTGCCTTTAAATCGCATAAGTGATTCGTCTACACAGATTCTTTGGTCAGGCACATATATGTGAGAAAATGTTTGGGACAAGTTTGTTAGAAGGGGCCTTAGCTTATAGAGCCTGTCATAAGAGGGGTCATCTTTTGGCAGACACAGTATTGTCACTGAAGTGGAGGAAGCGCAGAAGTATTTCAAATCTCTGCCTGTTCATAATAGCTGGGAAAAGCGGGGTGGACAATAATGGATGTTTGCTCCAATAGGAACGTATACTTGGCTTTTTAATAATTCCCATAACCAGCAATAGTGAAAACATTTTTTTTATCTCCACCAAGTCAGTGGAATGCCAGCTCTGATGCCTAGCATAATAGGAGGTAGGTTTTGCTGCCAAGTACTGTTGGGCATAAATATTTGTTTGCTCAACGATCAGCTCAAATAGTTGATCCGTGAGCAGCAGCTGCACAAATTGATGTGGCTCAGTACAAGTTAAGTTTTCTGTAATGCCAGGTGATGCCGTGAAAGTGGGTATGTCTGGTTGCAGACTTCTAGGTGGCACCCATGAAAGTTCTTCAGGGACTGGGTGATTTCTTTGTGGGGCTTGCGGGCTGCCAACAGATCCCATACTACTGTCACTTTCTGAATCAATTATTGGCTCCATATCGGAGGCCGTTTCAGTCTCTGAACTGGATGCCAGAATGGCATAAGCCTCTTCCACATTGTACATAAGGGGCATTTTTAAGACTGAACTATAACAAACAATTTTTTTTTTTTTAAATTTTTTTTTTTAAACTCCCAACCTAACTCCCACAAATCCCAACCAATTTCCCACCTAACTAATAAAATAAAATACAATATTCCCACAAAAAGGGGGGGGGAATAAGTAGATCAAATTTGGAAGACGCACGAATTAAATCACAGCAATTAGATCACAGCAATAGGGGCTGCACAATGGCACTGGAAGGGTTAAATTAATAAAAATTAGCTTTTAAAAAAGCTTTTAAATTAAAAAATGGGAGATTTTTTTTTATTTTTATTTTAAATGGAAAAAAAGAAAAGAAAAGTAAAAGAGCACTGATCACAGTTGATCACTGTGATCAGAAACAGAAATGAAGGGGTTAACTTTAATAAAATATTTTATTTTAGCACTAAAAATCTTTTGGAACGCTCTGTATCTCTTACTGTCACTCTCAGTACCTCACGATCGCAATGAGAGGTACTGAGGGTGACACAGTGACAAAGTCAATGTTTCAAAACATTGACTTGTCACATGGGCATCAGTGATCACTGTGATTCGCTAATCACAGCGATCAGCTGACCCCAGATTCGCTCATTGGGTCCAGGAACTAAGCCTCGGTTGCGAGGCAAAGTCCTGGACCCGGGAAGCCGGAAGAAGCGGTGTGCACGGAGCACACCGCTCGTTTACAGCCATGACGAGTTAACTCGTCATAAGGTCGCGATCCCCGCGGCTCTTATGACGAGTTAACTCGTCATAAGGGCGGGAAGGGGTTAAACACCAAAGTGCTGCTGAGGAGGACGGCCAAGGAGAAGATCCAGGCATCATTCTCGCTGTCTCCCTGAAATAAAAAGAAGACACAGGCCCATAGGAATAGGCAGGCTGACAACCACCTGGAAATTTGGGAACTTGGACTCCCTCTATCCTGATAGGCTGATGGAATGTACGGTGATGCTTCTGTCTGGTTGACTTTAAAGACCACTAAAGTGATGTTAATGAAAAGTCAGCAGAGTGGGGAGAATCAGTCCTCCGATAACATTTGACTTTTTGTCTCACCTTTTTCACATCCCCCAGCACCTCTGTATCCAGCAACACCAAGGTTATGTCTGAGTTTTAGAGGGTGAGGCATGCACCACATCCAGATCCCTTTAGTCTTGTACTGGGCTGTGTTTTCCAGTGCAAACCTTGAAAGGGAGAGGGAGACGAAAACGTGACAAAAAGATGACAAAGTGCTTCATTCACATACAGGGGCAGAAGGATGCTCAGCTCCTAGTGTTTAGTTTCCTCCCCTATGTTTTAAAAAAACAAAAACATGAGTTTGGGATTAGATGCACTCTAGAAGGAAAGGGAGAGAGAGGAAAGAAGGAAAAAGGAAAACCTCATGCATCCACCCCCTCCACACCTCCGCGGTAGGAAGTATAGAAAAAGGTAAGGAAAGAGCGGAGAAAGTCAAAAAACCTGCAAAGAACCAGCAGAACATCAATGTTATACACAATCGTATGTATGTCTTGTTTGTCTACTATGGACTGTTAGGATCCATCTATAATATATATTATATATTTCTGTATTTTGTATTTTTCTAATAACATTTAAAAAAAAAATAAACAAAACATGATAGAAAGATTATTCTAGCCCTTTGCAGAGATTCCATCTAGCTTGTCATACGCACTTTTCCCCAATGCTTTTTTCATTTTGACTTTCGGCGATGGTCTGCTAAAGCTGGACATGCCATATACTTTCCTTTTGGTGGAGGAAAAATTCCTACCATCATGTTTCCTCGCCAGTTTCCCAGTTCAGTATTTTCCTACAATCGCTACAACGACCACTGGCTGGGAGATTCCGTGGAGATTATCACAATCTTGATTCTGTATAAGATACATTGGCTGGGCCATCTGAATATCGGTGTCCATGATGAGCCTATGGCTGCAAGAATTAAGGCAAGTCTAAAATTCCAAGAGAAGACTTTGGGTGGTTGGACAAGATGGGGGGGGGGTAATTTATTTATAACGGTTTAAAGTGTCACTATCGAATTTGTTCAGAGTAAGCCTGATCTGTATATCAAGCTTAGGTCTGTATGGTAATGAGAACCATGGGTAATGTAGCCCATACAGCTTTTCTGGTTATGGGGTACCCAGACACATACCTGCACAGTTAGTCAGATGGGTGTGTGTGTGTGTGGCGGGGGGGGGGGGGATGGGGTCACGGGGACGACTGGGGTTATTTGTAAGTGAAAGTTTAGCTTTTCCATTATAATTATAAGGATCCAATATAATTATAAGAATCCAATATAGTTATAAGAATCCCGTATAGTTATAAGAATCCGATTCAGTTATAAGGATCCAAGGATCCAATATAGTTCAATTGGAAGAGGAAGGATTATGTAATGAAACAAGAGTTAGCAAGATTACATAAGGCAATTAGTGTTGAGCGAACCCGCGTCTCCACCTGCACAAGTATCTGGGAGTCAAATAGAACCGTCAAATACTGTGCTTACAGCGCACTTTGAAAAATTCTAATTGTTTTGGGTGCTAAATAGTATATTTGCGTCTTGCTGTGCACTTCATATCTGAGAGTCAAATAGAACAGTCCAATACTGCGCTTACAGCGCACTTTGAAAAATTCTAATTGTTTTCGGTGCTAAATAGTACATTTACGTCTTGCGGTGCATTTCTTGCAGTCCAATAAACAAAAAAACAAAAAAATACAAATGAAAATTGTTGACTATTGGCGGTTACATTGTCGGCTGACATAAACCATCTGTTACTTTTATAAATGGCAAATAACACTGGAATATTATTGGGCACATTTACTGGGGCCAGGGCCGGTGCAAGGATTTTCGTCTACACAGGCGAAGGTGCATTTTGGTGCCCCCCTGCTCTGATCCGCCATGCCTCCCACACCATTAAGCCTCCTTACATTATATATATATATATATATATATATATATATATATGAATAATGTATAGTGTAGAAAATAAATACATCTAAATATTCAACTCGCATGCTCTAAATGTGTCACACATTGAAACCCTTAAACACAAAGACACCCTTGCAGTCACACACAGAGACACCCTTACCACTTACACACACACAGTTACACCAATTCACACATAACCTGAGACCCACTATTTTGCCACTCAATATGCCAGTATTTAGCCTAGGGGTCCTCAAACTTTTTAAACAGGGGGCCAGTTCACTGTCCCTCAGACCGTTGGAGGGCCGGACTATAGTAAAAACAAAAACTATGAACAAATTCCTATGCACACTGCATATATCTTATTTTGCAGTGAAGAAACAAAACGGGAACAAATACAATATTTAAAATGAAGTAAAGTTAAATCTACAAACTTACCAGTATTTCAATGGGAATATTATGCCAGTCAGAGCCCAATAATATTATGCTAGTCAGATGCCCAGGAACATTATGCCAGTCAGAGCCCAGTAATATTATGCCAGTCAGAGCCCAGGAATAGTGTGCCAGTCAGATGCCCAGGAATATTATGCCAGTCAGATGCCCAGGAATATTATGCCAGTCAGATGCCAAGGAATATTATGCCAGTCAGATGCCCAGGAACATTATGCCAGTCAGAGCCCAAGAATATTATGCCAGTCAGATGCCCAGGAAAATTATGCCATTCAGATGCCCAGTAATATTATGCCATTCAGATGCCCAGGAATATTATGCCAGTCAGAGCCCAGTAATGTTATGCCAGTCAGAGCCCAGGAATAGTGTGCCAGTCAGATGCCCAGGAATATTATGCCAGTCAGAGCCCAGTAATATTATGCCAGTCAGATGCCCAGGAATATTATGCCAGTCAGATGCCCAGGAAAATTATGCCATTCAGATGCCCAGGAATATTATGCCAGTCAGATGTCCAGGAATATTATGCCATTCAGATGCCCAGGAATATTATGCCAGTCAGATGCCCAGGAATATTATGCCATTCAGATGCCCAGGAACATTATGCCAGTCAGAGCCCAGTAATATTATGCCAGTCAGAGCCCAGTAATATTATGCCAGTCAGAGCCCAGGAATAGTGTGCCAGTCAGATGCCCAGGAATATTATGCCATTCATATGCCCAGGAATATTATGCCAGTCAGATGCCCAGGAAAATTATGCCATTCAGATGCCCAGTAATATTATGCCAGTCAGATGCCCAGGAATATTATGCCATTCAGAGCCCAGTAATATTATGCCAGTCAGAGCCCAGGAATATTGTGCCAGTCAGATGCCCAGGAATATTATGCCAGTCAGAGCCCAGGAATATTATGCCAGTCAGAGCCCAGGAATATTATGCCAGTCAGATGCTCGTTATACCTCCCTCCTCCCCCCTTCCCCAGACCCCAGTACTTACCTCCATGCTGCTGTTCATGTCCGTGGCTGAGAGGGAAGCGTTGTGAGCTCCCCTCAGGCCGTGCGCATTCAATAAAGTGTGTTGAAAAAAAAAGTTTCAACACACTGACTGGGGCATATTGAATGGCAAATAACACTGGCATATTACTGGGCAAAATAGCAGGGGCATATTAAATGGCAAATAACACTGGCATATTACTGGGCAAATTGGCAGGGGCATATTAAATGGCAAATAACACTGCCATATTACTGGGCAAATTGGCAGGGGCATATTAAATGGCAAATAACACTGGAATATTATTGGGCAAATTGGCTGGGGCATATTAAATGGCAAATAACACTGGAATATTATTGAGCAAATTGGCTGGGGCATATTAAATGGCAACTAACACTGGAATATTATTGGGCAAATTGGCAGGGGCATATTAAATGGCAAATAATACTGGCATATTACTAGGAAAATTGGCTGGGGTATATTAAATGGCAAATAACACAAATATTATTGGGCAAATTGGCTGGGGAATATTAATGGCAAATAACATTGGCAATGTGTATGTAATGGGATGATGGAGGCATGTAAATGGGGTGATGGGGCATGTCCTTGGTGTGCAACATGGGTTATGGGTCATGTCGTGGGTGTGCATCGTGGGTAGGGGTGCCCAAATTTTGTTTGCCTAGGGCAGCACAAAACCAAGATACACCACTGGCGGGGGAGAGGAGAGAATACTGATGGGGGGGCAGAGGAGAGAACACTGATGGGAGGTGAGAGAGAAGAGAACACTGATGGGGGAGAGAGAGGAGAGAACACGTATGGGGGAGAAGAGAGAACACTGACGGTGGGGGAGAGAGGAGAGAACACAGATGAGGGAGAGGAGGAAAAGAGACAGCTATTGGGAAGAGGAGAGACACATACATGTTTAGAGACAGTCATAGGAGGTAGAGTAAAATGAAAAATGGACGCACAGAAATTAAATAGCACTAAGAGAATAAGACCTAAGAGAATAGAATAAATAAGAAAATGAAAGTGAAAGTAAAAATAGAGGTCACTAGAAGAAACAAGCAAAAAGAGAGGATGACCAAAGTATAAAAATAAATTAGCAAAAAGATAAAGACAAAGAAAAATAAAGACAGTAAAATACAACTAGCAGAAAAATATAAATAGTAACAGCAATAAGGAGAAAATGCTAAATAAAAATAGAAAACAAAACAATAATATATTACCTTTCCCCGAAAAATGATACATTGCAGACTGTCAGGAGGTGAAGTAAAGCATATGTTGTTACATTCAATACTGTATAAAGGCAGTTCTGTAGGTTACATTGTAACACTGATACATTATCCAGCATTTCTCTATACAACCAGACTACAAAGTACTGTCAAACCTCCAGTAAATACTTTCCATACATTATAGTACAAGACACTCATAAAGGAAAGAAGAAATGGAGAGAGTCCTTACCGTCCTCTCTGCTTCTGGAAATTCTCTCTTTCCTTTCACTTTTACTTTCAAATGCAGGCTCGACGCGCCCCCTGCGATGGCCGGGCACTTGACAGGTATATTGCCTTTCACCCATTGATGGTGGCCCAGCATTTGAACACTTGCCTGGCCACACCATCTAGCTGCACATAGAATGTGGAGAGGCCAATGGTGTAGGAGGGCAATGTAGCCACTAACAAGTAATGTGGGTGGCAAAGTTACAACTAACAAGTAATCTGGGGGGCAAAGTTGGCACTGATAAGTGGTGTCGTGGCAAAGCTGGCAGTGTGGCAAGTGATGGGAGGACAAAGCTGGTAATGTGGCAAGTGATACAGGGCAAATCTAGGACTGTGGAAAGTGGTACTGAACTGGTGGTATCATGTGATATGCTGTATAGACATGTGCATTCGTTTTCGGACTAATGCATTTTCATCCGAAAATAGCATTTTCGTTCATTCGTTTGAAAAACGAATAACGAAAATGCTAAGCTAACGAAAGCCGAATGAACGAATGGTTATTAAACGAAAATCATTTGTTCATTCGTCCATTCGTAGTACTATTAGCATTCTATAAGCCGAAATAGAGTCGGTTTATACAGGGAGTGCAGAATTATTAGGCAAGTTGTATTTTTGAGGATTAATTTTATTATTGAACAACAACCATGTTCTCAATAAACCCAAAAAACTCATTAATATCAAAGCTGAATATTTTTGGAAGTAGTTTTTAGTTTGTTTTTAGTTTTAGCTATTTTAGGGGGATATCTGTGTGTGCAGGTGACTATTACTGTGCATAATTATTAGGCAACTTAACAAAAAACAAATATATACCCATTTCAATTATTTATTTTTACCAGTGAAACCAATATAACATCTCAACATTCACAAATATACATTTCTGACATTCAAAAACAAAACAAAAACAAATCAGTGACCAATATAGCCACCTTTCTTTGCAAGGACACTCAAAAGCCTGCCATCCATGGATTCTGTCAGTGTTTTGATCTGTTCACCATCAACATTGCGTGCAGCAGCAACCACAGCCTCCCATACACTGTTCAGAGAGGTGTACTGTTTTCCCTCCTTGTAAATCTCACATTTGATGATGGACCACAGGTTCTCAATGGGGTTCAGATCAGGTGAACAAGGAGGCCATGTCATTAGATTTTCTTCTTTTATACCCTTTCTTGCCAGCCACGCTGTGGAGTACTTGGAGGCGTGTGATGGAGCATTGTCCTGCATGAAAATCATGTTTTTCTTGAAGGATGCAGACTTCTTCCTGTACCACTGCTTGAAGAAGGTGTCTTCCAGGAACTGGCAGTAGGACTGGGAGTTGAGCTTGACTCCATCCTCAACCCGAAAAGGCCCCACAAGCTCATCTTTGATGATACCAGCCCAAACCAGTACTCCACCTCCACCTTGCTGGTGTCTGAGTCGGACTGGAGCTCTCTGCCCTTTACCAATCCAGCCACGGGCCCATCCATCTGGCCCATCAAGACTCACTCTCATTTCATCAGTCCATAAAACCTTAGAAAAATCAGTCTTGAGATATTTCTTGGCCCAGTCTTGACGTTTCAGCTTGTGTGTCTTGTTCAGTGGTGGTCGTCTTTCAGCCTTTCTTACCTTCGCCATGTCTCTGAGTATTGCACACCTTGTGCTTTTGGGCACTCCAGTGATGTTGCAGCTCTGAAATATGGCCAAACTGGTGGCAAGTGGCATCGTGGCAGCTGCACGCTTGACTTTTCTCAGTTCATGGGCAGTTATTTTGCACCTTGGTTTTTCCACACGCTTCTTGCGACCCTGTTGACTATTTTGAATGAAACGCTTGATTGTTCGATGATCATGCTTCAGAAGCTTTGCAATTTTAAGAGTGCTGCATCCCTCTGCAAGATATCTCACTATTTTTGACTTTTCTGAGCCTGTCAAGTCCTTCTTTTGACCCATTTTGCCAAAGGAAAGGAAGTTGCCTAATAATTATGCACACCTGATATAGGGTGTTGATGTCATTAGACCACACCCCTTCTCATTACAGAGATGCACATCACCTAATATGCTTAATTGGTAGTAGGCTTTCGAGCCTATACAGCTTGGAGTAAGACAACATGCATAAAGAGGATGATGTGGTCAAAATACTAATTTGCCTAATAATTCTGCACTCCCTGTAGAATACAATATCATAGTACACTACATTCCATAAACCGACATAATGAACGACTTTCGGTTTATGGAATGCATGTAAGTCTATTGGCATTCTATAAACCGACTCTATTTCGGTTTATAGTAATGCCAATACCATAGCACGAATGGACGAATGATTTGGTTTATAGACTTTCGGCTTATGGAATACATGTAATCCTATTGCTATTCTATAAACCGAACGTTCGGTTTATAGAATAGCAATAGGATTTTATGTATTCCATAAGCCGAAAGTCTATAAACCAAACGTTCGGTTTATAGACTTTCGTCATTTGGAATGAATGTAATAGAACTGTTGGCTTTCTCTACACAGAGACAGAGTCTCCATTCATAAAAATGTATGAATGGAGACTCTGTCTCTGTTTAGAGAAAGCCAATAGTACTATTACATGCTTTCCAAATGCCGAAAGTTTATAAACCGAACGTTCGGTTTATAGGCTTTAGGTTTATGGAATACATGTAATCCTATTGATATTCTATAAACCGAACGTTCGGTTTACATGTAATTGTATGTATTCTATAAACCGAAAGTCTATAAACCAAACGACCTTCGGTTTATAGACTTTCGGCTTATAGAAAACTTGAATTTCTTATGAATGGGGCTCTTGTTCGGTTTATAGAAAGCCAATAGTATTACACGTATTCTATAAAACGAATGAATAAAACGAAACGAAACGAAAATAATGAACGAATTTCGTCTGAAATGAATGCAGTAATGAACGAAACTCGTTTTAGACTAAATAAATACAATTTTCATCCGAATGGACGAAAATGAAACGAAAATGTTAGTTTTGCACATGTCTAATGCTGTAGGACTAGGTTTGGGGAGGGATTGACCCCATAGCAATTGTACTGGGACCCAGAGGTTTCTAGTTATACCTCTGCATACCTCTCTACCTGAATTAACCTCCCTCCAAGCTACCTCTTTCAATCATCCACCTCACTCAACTACTTCCACCCTCTCCTCTCCTCTATATATCTCTGCCTCTCTATATATATATATCTGCTTCTACTTCCCCTCTGCACAGATCTATCTCATCCTACCTCCCTCCACTATATAAGTATTTCTCAGCCATCCCTTTACCTCACTCTTCCTCTGCCAACCTTTTAATCCTGCCACCTCTTTGAACCCATCTATACCACTCTACATCTTCCACCCCTTTATATTTGTTTTCTCTGTTAGCCCAATTCATCAGACTATGCCCCAATATATATGTCCAGCTTTGACATCTGACCATCAGCACACTTTTATTATAATGTAAACTCCATAAGATACAATTAGTCTTATTTGTTTTATTCTTTGCATTTTTCAGTTTGTCATGCTTTTCCCATGTATTTATCCTGTTTTTGCTTTTTGGGATTAATTTAGTGCAATTTGTGTGGTGTTTCAAATAATATTTTTTTATTTTCTAGAATTCTTTTTTCAAGGCATCATTCTTTGGAGCACCTTGCCACAATATCAATTTTATTTTATTTTTTACATCATCATTATTTGTAAAAATCTGTACACCAGAGCACATATGATGGTCATATACTGTCTATCAGCTGAGAGCTCTGGCTCTCAGTTGATGGTCATATACCGCTCTGTCTCAGTTGATGGTCAGGCAGACTTGCTTGGGTGTGTCATAGACATTACTGTCCTTACTGCCAGTATTCACAGTGTACTTAGAAATGTCTCCTTCACGATTAAGAAGCCACATGTTTCCATTGTCGTAAGTAACATGTGTAAAAGGACCGCTGATTGGCAGGAGAGTCCAAGAGGTTCCTATAGGGTTTTCAGCAACGATTCCCTCTCTGTTGAAAGAAAAACAGGAGTTTATTAATTCATCAAGTCACTACACAGCCTCCTTTGCTACACAAAAATCTGGAGTATTTGATACTGCATCATACAGAACAGAAACATATTACAGGGGGAAAGTATTCATGTTTCTTCACCTGTACTTAAACCCTAAACTTTATCCCCTCCATTTCTTTCAGGGGTGCATTAGGAAAAATTTGGGGGCTGTCTAGTTTTAAGGGATTAGCTATATTAACTAGTCCAGAGTTTAAAAAAAAATAATAAGAAGAAAAATAATGTACAGAAATGTGTGATTTAAAATAAAATAATTATATATATATATATATATATATATATATATATATATTTGTGTGAAGGGCTCATGATAGTACAGAAGATACAAACACTGATAAGTGTGGGATGGTATTAAAAGAGCAAGTCGGTTGTGGTGTGCCGGAACCGACGATGAGGTAGGCCTGTAAATAAAGAGGGCCCACCAAGAGAAATGTAAGAGAAAAGGAGTTAATAATGAGGAGTGGGTGGGAGGGTGATGCAGCGCTGACCTCGAACGGTATGGAGCCAGGTAAGGGGTGTCCCTTAAGTAGGGAGAAGGTGAGTCATACGCCCCTCCCACAATTACAGGCCAAAAGGCCTTAATACTTGTGTGAAGGGCTCATGATAGTACAGAAGATACAAACACTGATAAGTGTGGGATGGTATTAAAAGAGCAAGTCGGTTGTGGTGTGCCGGAACCGACGATGAGGTAGGCCTGTAAATAAAGAGGGCAAAAGTAGAAAATCAAATTTATTACGAAACGAGCAATACACATACTTTAACCAGACATGTCTTGAAAGGCATTTCTAACTTCTTGTACCGGGTTAGGTATGTATCTAGAGTATGCAGAAGACTTCCAGAGCCCTAGTGACTTGATAACATGAACTGGAATGTTTGCACTGGACGCTGTGGAGGCCGCTCCTATGCGGAAGGAGTGGCCCGAATAGTTAGCTGATTTTAGGCCTAGTTGTGTAAGTAGAGACCTGACGTGGGTCATGAATGTGGTGGTAGTGAGTACCGAACCTTGTAGACAGAAAAGTGGTTGAGATGGTGATGCTTTGAAATGCTGGGTATATGTGTCCAGTAATGTGACGGGGCACCACTCGTTGTGGGTAGGATAGTATCTAACCTCTACCGGAGGTGCGTGTTGATTGGTTTTGGAGTGATGCAGAGCCAAGATATAGTAATCCATGTGTTTTGTTAAGTGTGAGTGAAGCAGAATGTGAGTGGATTGGGTTGTGTTGATGGCGGTAAATTCTCTTGGTCTCAAAAACCAATAAAAAGCCACGTATATGGCGGTTTTTATAACAAGGTTTGTGTTGTTGGCAAAGGGTTTTAAATCTAGTAGGCTGGATAAATCTTTGAAAATATTGAAGTCTATGGGTATCCTTTGCGCAGTACGTGGGGGTTCAGATCTCTGAATACCCCTAAGGATGTTCTTGATCTGGTAGGAGGACATGAAACTTGTGTTGTTTGGTTGTAATGTTAGCATGTGATGTTGTACGCCTGTCAGATATAGCTTGATTGTGTTGTATGATAATTTGAGTTTGAGGTGGCAAAAAGAAGCAAAACCCAACAAGGATGTCATGATGAAAGGTTGTGTGATGTCGGGTACTGACAGGAATCTTTTAAATAGAAGGAAAGCCCTGTCATAGGTTCTCCGGGTATTGGCGGACAGTGCTAATTGTGACAATGTCCTGCTATATTGCATGATAGCGTCTAGTCCATTACTAGCTGGTGGAAAGGTGGAGTGGTCGCGGCTGTGCGTGCGGCTGACGGAAGTATTTGCCGAAAAGCCTGTAAATTGAAACGAGAAAAATTGTCAGCAGCCGTGTTACATACACCTGGGACATGAACACAAAACAAAAAGAAATTATGACACGCAGCCAGCCAGGTGAGTTTCCTCAAGAACCTCATAATGATCAGTGACTTGGATCGGCCTTTGTTTATGATGTGGCAGGTTTCTTGGTTGTCTGAGTAGCAACATACTGACGAACCTGCCCATAGATGTCCCCATGTCACGGCAGCTGCCACAATGGGATATATCTCAAATAGAGCTGAGGTAGTGGAAAAACCCTCCAGGTCCTGAACCTCTGGAGGCCAGCTACCCCAAAGCCATTCATTCCCGTAAATTGCTGCAAAACCTGTGGTAGACGCCGCGTCTGACCAGATGGTAGGTGAGGAGTCAGATAATTTAGGGAGGAACATGCTTTTCCCATTCCAGGTGGTTAAAAAGTTTCTGCACATAAGTAGGTCTGCCGTGGCCTGGGTATCCAGGGGCAACCTGTGTGCATCATGTCTAAACAGTGGGAACATGTATAGGAGCCGTGAGATGAAAGCCCGGCCTTGAGGTATAATGCGCATGGCAAAATTCAGTGACCCAAGTAGAGACTGCAATTCTTTGCGGTTGCAAGTACCGAGGTGTATGTAGAGGTTAATGTTGGTAAGAATGTTCTCTATCTTGGTGCGTGGCAGGCTGGCTTGCATGGTGGCTGAGTCTAGCATGATTCCCAGAAAGGTGATGATTGTCTCTGGTCCTTCAGTTTTGGTGGGGGAGACTGGAACGCCCACTTGTTCAAAAAGACTGATGGTGTCTATGAGGCTACTGGGAGGGGAATTATTCTTTTCGATCAGTAAGAAATCATCCAGGTAGTGTATAACTGTAGGGCATCTGGCTACATTTAATAATAACCAGCATAGTGTTTCGGCGAATAAGTCGAAAATGGCCGGACTACTTTTTGAACCAAACGTTAAGCGTGAGAAAAAGTAGTAGTGCCCGGCCCACTTAATGCCATGCAGGTGCCATAGTGTAGGGTGGATAGGCAATAATTTGAAGGCATTGGTTATGTCGGTCTTGCTGAGCCATGCACAGACCCCTGCCTGCATGATAGCCGTAATGGCATGATCTATGGTGGAGTATTGAAGTGAAAATTCCTCAGAGGGGATAAGGGAGTTCAGACTAGGTGTGGCAGAGGTGTGAGGTGCAGACAGATCGATGATAAGTCTTTGTTTGAGGGAAGATTTCCCCGTGACAATACCGATGGGATTTGTCCGCCATGTGGAAAATGGAGGGGACTGAAAGGGTCCCAATAGGAAGCCCTCTGCCACTTCTTTGGCTATGAGTGTGCTAACCGCTGTAGGGTTTTGTTGTGCAGATTGTAAATTAGGACATTCAAGGATCCCTGAAGGCATGTGTATGAGACCAGTATGGAATCCTTGTGATAGACCAGTGATGATGAAGTCTACCAAATGTCTAGATGGATGTTGTGACAGTAATGCCGTGAGTACAGAAATATTTATCTCCGTTAAGTATTGCTTAGGGTACATTTTATTCGGACACATAGTTTTCGCATGTGCCCTAAAACATTTTGAACATATATGCAATAACCGACATCCACTGTAATTACATGCACCGATATTGAAATTATTACATATTTGGGATTTCCCCAAAAACTTGATAGGTCGACCCAATTTGTCTTTGGGTGTTCTCTCTGCCGAAACAGTGGAACTAGTGCCCTGCGAGGTAGAAGGTTCGTTCGCAGTGGTAGGACAAAAATTAGCAGTATGAGCCATGGAGGAGCAGTATGCACAGGCCGGTGCTCTTAGACCTGCAAAGTGCCTGCAGAAAATGATCGTATCAATCTTGCTCCAGTTGGACCTTGTCCCGTACTGTGAGAAGGCGCCAGACACTTTGGCAGAAAAGGATCTATGGTAGTCATAGAAAGCTGACCCACCATATTTGTTGCCCAGGTCCACCAGCCTGTGCATATATAAATCAAACTCCTCACGTCTGTGGGGATATACCGTACAGATCACATCACGATAAATGCCAAAAGCTAACACAAATTCTGGAATAGTTAACTTCCTATTTAATCGTGCATCCCTAGATTTGACCACCACAGAAATATCGTCATAAGCGTACGTCTTATGTTCCACTATATCCTGGGAGGCAATTAGTAGTGAGGCCAGATTGACATCTTTACCTTCTAGGATATCTTTTTTGAGGTGCTCAGGTATCATGTGGGCAGGGTAAACCTCTTGGTCATCCGGGGTGATGGCTGGAGAAACTGATTGCAACTCCACCACTGTGGAGGGATTGCCGTGGCCGGTCCAGCCAAAGTGAGGGCTGTAGTGACCGATTCAAGTTTCTCCAGCCTAGAATTGACCTTGCTCATGGATGCCATGAGGGACGTGAGCATGCCATGTATGTCTCCTGGGTTAGACTGGCTAGACCCTTCCACAGCGTCCCTGTTATCGGTTGAGGTGTGCAGTAACTTGTAAAGTTCCGCTTTCCTTGCCGATGCTGGAAAAGGGATTTGACGTCTCCTGAGTTCGCTAGTGATGCGAGGGATAGTCCATGACCTGAAAGATGCTGGACTAGCCGTATCTTCCATATGTGATGGGGTGTTTGCTCTAGCCGGAGTACTCGGGAGGGAGAAATCCTCTACCCCTTCTTGAGACATACTAGATGACAAAATATATGGTTAGCGTGAAAAACCCCAGGGGATGTACTGGCAGGCTAATTATGCCGGATGAGGCTAAGAATTAATCTTGTTCTTTGGTGACAGGTGAGGCCCTGCTAGTTGCCAAGTGGCTATGAGAGGCTCTATCTATGCGTTGGCGCGAGGGGTTATTGAGGCCACCCGACGTAGTGGCAGGAGTTCGTTGGCCTCTCGGTGACAATAAAAGAAAACAAGGGAAGGGAGTGACAGGTGAGGCCCTCTCTATAATTTGCGAGGCGGCTAACTCACGTGTGGCCCGGGGGGCATTACCTCCGAAACGTTGAGGTGGGGTGTTGGCCTCGCGGACCACTAAACGATAGGCAGAATGCCTGGAGGGGAAATACCTATTTGGGCCTATAAGCCCTAGAATTGCCAGTACTCTATGTCCTAAGTAGAGATGAAACCGTATGTGACATATGGCGTGAGCAGGCTTAACCTACCTGGTAGTATGTATGAGATAGATAAGCGGGAAGAATAGAAAACCTGGAAAAACCTAAAGGGATAGAAAACCAGAAATGATAGTGTGAGAATTGGATCCTATGATACCAATTTAGACTAGCTAGCTGTGATGAGTATCTAGCGGTACATATGGAGGGGAAAATTGTTTAATGAATGGTAGTGATGCGACTGGCCATGTTAAGTGGTATGGCCCTGGTAACCAGGTTTTAGGGGTGTATATGATAAGTCTCTACGTGACGTATGAGTGGTTGAATCAAGACGTGTGATTCAACCCGAAAGTTGTGAGATTTGAGACCGTGTTCTCGTGTACTTGGTATGTCGTTTGAGTACACAAAGAAAAAGTCAGAATTTATACGTGCCATGTAAGAAACGTGTGTACATGGTGTGATAGAAATGTAATTCTAAATGAATTAAAACATAAGTTATAACACAGGCACTAACGTGAGATATCTATAAATAATGTAAAGCTTGTTCAAGCATAACTCCATATATATATAAACATGAAGAATTCCAATATCGCTAATAAAGCAATATCTGCTAAAAATTGAAACATGACCTAAATAAGTATTTATTAGGGGGGCTACAGTCATATGCAAGGATTCCGCAATTTGCATAAAATAAATACCAATAGTGACATGAACAGCAACTACAGATACTGATATTGCAGAAAAACGAAAATAAGTCTGCTTAATACAAGAAAACCGAAACGTCAGTCAGTACATAGAGTATAACGCGATCATTGCCGGAAGCAAAAGGGTTAATATGCCTGTGACTGGGCCGTAAAGCGTGCGGCCGAAAAGTAAGGCCGTTTAAAAATCGCGACGCTGTGGGAAATGATCCAGGCGACGGACTTACGATTTTGAAGTCCTGTGGACTTAATCTGCGGCGAAAAACAGGTAATGTGCGTGGCTGGATGGGCGGAAAACCTGTGAGGGCTCCGGGACACAGCTACACCAAACGAAATCGCGGGTTTTTTGAAAAGCAAGATGGCGCCGTACGTGAACCGGAAGTGGATTCTCATGCAGCGCTGACCTCGAACGGTATGGAGCCAGGTAAGGGGTGTCCCTTAAGTAGGGAGAAGGTGAGTCATACGCCCCTCCCACAATTACAGGCCAAAAGGCCTTAATACATATATATATATATATATATTATTTTGAATTAAAAGTGCTTAAATTTGTCCTAAGCATTACTTATACTGTCAATGTAGAGGCCAGAAATGATCTATACATTCATGGGCTATTTATACAAAGTCCTGTAAATTGATAACGTTAAAGAAATGGTATAATCATCTTTGCTTAGCGATGAATGTGCGTTTTAATATAATAACATATTTAACATATCTTTAATAAAATTATTTGGCAGGAGTATCCACCACCTTTCATCTCCTGATTCTTAATACATGGGTTACCCTAGCAGTATGGTCTGGCTCCACCACTAGTGGCCTCATAGGTGAAAATATAAATAGCTGTCACTGGTATGGATGCCAGTTTCGGCTGGGGTCCAAGTGCAAGAGCAGGAGTAGCCATAATACCATGTGCAGGATGACCACTCTCCTTCAAGGGTGGGGCCCCAGGCTTTGAGTGGCCACAATCATGGGTTTTAGGCTTTTGTTTGGTCATCTTGAATAAACAGGGACAAAACGGGCAAATCCAGAAAACGTAGTCAGGCTTACACAAGCCAAAACGTCAGGACTGGAGAAGGACGGAGTGGTCAGGATACAAGTAGATACCAGAACTCAAAGAATCCCAAACGTAGTGCAAAGTTCAAACAACTGTCAAGCAGCCTAAATGTCCCAGCAAAGAGTGCTGGGCGGAGTGGATTTAAATAACAGGGCAGTCATGGAAGACAAGAAATACCTGAGCAAATATCAGGTCTGGGCAGAAGGTATCCAGCAACAAAACTATTCTGAAAAGCAAGCTCTCTAGTGGCAAGCAGAACAGGTACCTGAACCAAAGAGGCCCATGGTTCAATCCCAGCAGAGGCTACAATATTCCCCATTGTGGCAAAAGAATTGCAAAACCAATGCATGGAAACATAACAGGAAAAAAAGGTCTGTAGTGTCTGCTCTTTATGATATAACCTTGTGGCTTGGTACACTTTTTCCAATAATAACTTTGAATTTGCAAATTAAGTCAGGAGTTGAGTTCATCAATAGGAGCCAACACAGAGACCTTCAAAATGCTGAACTTTCTCACACTACACATTTGGATCATTTTTTTTATTCCTTACATCCGAAGTTTATGACACCACCTTGTGGTGTGATAGGCAAATTACAAATGTCCCGTTAAAATTGGCTCATTTGCCTATTACATCACAGTTGATGTCATAAATAGGAGACACCCCCACTCACATCCAGTCTCTTCATTTATGCATTTGCTTGCAATTCTGCTGACACATTGTTTAGATGTTTTGTATTCTTTACATACACAGTATAAACACGATTTAGGTGATGGGGTCAGTCCAAGTATAAACAGAAGAGAAATGTCTAGTGCTGAATGGACGGCTCCAACAAAACATTTACCTTTTGTATACGTTGCCCACTTTGTTGACACCATAGACGGCTCCATCCATGCTGACCTCTAACATGACCAACTTGCCTTCCACCTGTTTCCAGCCACCGCCCACGCAGTTTGATGGGGTCACGCCAAAGCGGTAATAGATATCGTTCTTGCGGTTCACACACCAGCAACCGTAAAGACCACAGCTGCAGTACTGCATGCTCCCATCCAGCTGGCGGTAAGCTAGGTCAGTAGCCCCGGAAACAGTCGAGTCCTCATTCAGGCAAAATATAGCTTCCTGTTTGTTTACTCCAGCCAGGTACTTATCACCCCCAGCATCTATTTGTTTCATTTGTCCTGTAAGGAAAGAACAGCAGATACAGTAATGATGAAAACATGGTTCAGACAAGGTCTTTCTGCACCTAGCTGCTGCAGAAAGCCCACCACGGACAGGCACCATCTTTGATCATGGCGGACATTTAATAGACAATTTCATGATATTCTTTGTAGATAGCTTGTGAGTGAGGTGGGTGGAGTCAGAATTTAACCCTGCCCAATTGCCCCTGTGGTACCACTGAGAAATGGTTAATTATGGTATGCAGAATGATATATATTTAATTATAAAGTACTTCCTGAGTGACCTGGCGCTAGCACCCTCTGCCCTGGCCACAGTGCAAACGCTCAGCTACCAAGTCTCTCAAGCCAACACAAAAAAACACAGACATTTGGCATATTACCGAATTGAATGTGGAGAGTGCACAGGTCAGGACTTTAAGTGAATCCCCGAATTTATTTTTAAGCTGATAAGACCAGTACACTGTCCAAATCTGAGACATCCAGTTGTACCAAAGTAAGTTTGGTGCTTGGAGTGTCCCTTCAATGTATCTGCCATAGAAACACCTGAGGTAAAAAGCAGGGATATCTGCATTAGAACCCCATGTTTGTAAACATAGGTATTGTTTGCATTCACCAGTTGCTTGAACCCAGAAGTTATCCTTCATCCTGTAGATTAAATTATCCCTGTTGACTCCCCAAAGTCCTCCTGGTCCAACAGTGACGTGTGTGAGTTTCCCTTGAACCTGGACCCAGCCGGTCTTAGTCAAATGGTAAATGTAGAACTATGTTTAGTTCCCCCCCCCCCCCCATTGTATACTAATGTCTGTGATGTCATGTGTATGTCTTTTTATAAGTCTGTGTTGTTACACAAATAAAAGAGTTGTTCAATCTTGCTGTACCTAACTGCTAGATGTCCTGTCTATTTGGGTACAAAGAGCAAGGTTCCAGAAAGACTTGCTGGGTGAATGCTGAGCTGTAAGTGGGGGCTAAGGAGGTGATTTCCCACAACGGAGAGAGGGTCTACTACGTCGGGTAGACGGTCTGTTACAATGCCCAACTTCTGTCCCCGGCAAATTGGAATGAAGGGGGGCGTAGCTTGGAAGGTCAAACCGACAGCACTACCACACATGTGCTGTGGCAATCCCAGTACATGATAGTGCTACTGGGCACAAAGCTCCTCCTGTGCAGAACGCCGCAAGCCTGCATCCCTGATCAGACTCTCCAGTGTCCCAGATACCAGAGATTCCGATCAGGGCCACAGGATTGTGGTCCTGAATTGTGTCGAACTCTACCACTGTTGCATAAAAAAAGGGACAGTTGGGGGCTATGGCAATAGAATCACAAGTGCTTGGAATGCAGAGGTGGTGTGATTTCATCCAGCTTAATGCACTGTGATGTAATGCAAGAAGGAGCACTGTAAATGGAATTTCCAATTTTAAGGTATACAATAACGCAATTTAGTTTTTTTCAGTTTAATGGTTGGCAATGAAAAAACTGCTAACGACATTTTTAATGCAGAGCATGGAGTCAAGACCCATATGTCTTAATTGGCTAACACCTGCTTGAGATTCACTTATTCCCTCACAACACCCCATCTGATACTGATATTGTCATTCACAAACGTGCAACATAAAGCACTCATGATTTCATTATTTAAACAAAGGTGTGACATTTCACAGTATCCCTATTCATGGCTTGAATCAATTCATGTAGCCCCCAGACAAGGTCGGGGAGGGGCAATCATGACAGGGTGATGAGGGGATATGTCCAGCCTATAGTGGGACTTAGTGGGAGGAGTCAATTAACTTGACGTTAGGCCCCCGGTGTCAGTTGCTTTGCTGCGTAAAATGGTGGATGAGCTGCGGGCCATTTGTGTGTTGGATTACGAGTATCTGTTGTTCAGCGAAGTGTTTTCTCTAGCATTTTTCGGAGCATTCCGTATATCGAAGTTAGTTAGTCCCTCCAGGGCCCGGTTGGGTGGCATTTGGGCGGTGGACGTGCGAGCCAGGGAAGTTGCTGTTATGGCTCAGGTCCTTCAAAACGGATACAGCTAGGCGAGGCCAGATGAACTGTTTCAGGTGCCAGGTGAAAGCATGTGCCCGGTACGGCGCATCAGGGAATTTTTGCCAGTACGGGTGCAGGGGTCCCAGTCCCTCCTGGTCCATGCTGACTCCTCAGGTTTCTCCCGGTTCCAGTTTCTCAGGGTGATGAGGATGGTGTTAAGTTTCCTTGGGGATCCAGCTCAGGATTTCGGCACCCATTCCTTTCGGATTTAGGCTACCACGGAGGCTTCACGGCTAGGCCTGGGGGAGGCTTTAGTCAAGAAGTTTGGTCGCTGGAAATCAGGACATTTTAAGTCTTATGTTAGTCCTCACAGGTTGATGTAATTTACAAAAAAAAAAATATATATATAACTTTAAATGGTGATGTTTTTTTTAAAAAAAAGAAGATGTTTATACAAAATTTTCATGCATTTATGTACATTTGTCCTGTGGAAGGGGAAGCAAAGTGCAGTGTTGTTCATGCTTGTGATTTCTGTTCCAGGTTCCTGTGTGGACTTTTGGCCATTCATTTGTTTTCTGGGCTGAGAGGAGAGCTGCAGTTCGTGAGAATGGGATTCAGTTGGGCTTTCCTCCGGATCGGGTTCGTCTGAAGTGGTTTGGTGTTAGTGGAATGTTATGGAACACTGTTGTGATGACTGTTTTGCAGGCATTAGGTTTAGGTGGCCACCCCAACATACTCCTTAAGAGGGGGGGAATGACTTAGGGATAGTGCCGCAGAGGGAGTTGGAAAAGATCATGCAGCGGGATGTATTGCGCTTGCATGATCTTGTACCAGGTATCAGAAGAGTGTGGTCTGAGATGGTTCCCCGGTGGGATCCGGCGGCCATAAACCATTGCTGGGGAAAGGTTAATGGCCCGTGTTATATGAAAGCATGGTGGGGTTGTGGTGCAGCATTTTGATTTGGAAGGTAAGATTGGAGGCTTGTTAAGGGCCAACGAGGTACATCCGAATGAGCTAGGGTTGGATTTCTTCAACCTAGTGCTGCCGGACAGGATTGAAAAGGCCACAGTTCTGGGGGGTTCATGCTCAAGCTCATGGTGGAAGCTTGCAGAGTATCCAGGAGGGTTAATGGAGGAATGGAATGGGGGGAGTCAATCGGGACTCTGTTGGGAGGTTCGAGGCGAAAGTGGTACCTCGAACCTCAGGTATTGGGGGCATTGGTATATGCCCAGAACATGGAGTTATTCGGTAGCCACCTGGATACTCGTGCATGCTGGTTGGTCTTTCTGTTGTTATATGGAAGGTTATGTTTAGTCATTGCATAATACTGATATATGTGTGGAATGTATATAAATGTAATGCAATGACTATTTAAATAAAGTGCTGTGTCCGTTATTTTACCCCACAATCTGGTTTTAAGTTATCAGTTATTTCTAGGCGAATACATATCCCCGATGATCGAAGCTACCATATCATGTAGCTCCCAGACAAGGTCGGGGAGGGGCAATCATGACAGGGTGCTGAGGGTATATGTCCATCCTATAGTGGGAGGAGTTGGGAAGTTATAAAAGTTAGGAACAGGAAGTTTGGGAGCCATTTTAGAAATAAAAGTTTCCCCTACCTGTTGTCCCACCCCCTCTCTCCTTTTTTCTGGTTATGAGCCTTTATTTACATGTCACAGCGTTGGCAGAAGCTTGCAGAGTATCCAGGAGGGTTGATGGAGTTACGGAATGGGGGCAGTATTTTATCCCACAGTCTGGTTTTAAGTTATCAGTTATTTCTAGGCAAATACATAGAAACATAGAAACATAGAATGTGTCGGCAGATAAGAACCATTCGGTCCATCTAGTCTGCCCAATTTTTTTTGAGTACTTTTATTAGTCCCCCGTTCCCGGTCTTATAGCTAGGATAGCCTTGTGTCTATCCCACGCATGCTTAAAATCCTTGACTGTGTTTACCTCTACCACTTCTGCTGGCAGGTTATTCCATACATCCACTACCCTCTCAGTAAAGTAATACTTCCTGATATTACTTTTAAATCGTTGCCCCTCTAATTTAAGACTATGTCCTCTAGTTGTGGTAGTTTTTCTTCTTTTAAATATACTCTCTTCCTTTACTGTGTTGATTCCCTTTATGTATTTAAATGTTTCTATCATATCCCCCCTGTTAAGTCTTTCCTCCAAGCTATACATGTTAAGATGCTTTAACCTTTCCTGGTAAGTTTTATCCTTCAAACCATGAACCAGTTTAGTAGCCCTTCTCTGAACTTTCTCCAAAGTATCAATATCCTTCTGGAGATACGGTCTCCAGTATTGCGTACAATACTCCAAGTGAGGTCTCACCAGTGCTCTGTACAATGGCATGAGCACTTCCCTCTTCCTACTGCTAATACCTCTCCCTATGCAACCAAGCATTCTGCTAGCATTTCCTGCTGCTCTATTGCATTGCCTACCTACCTTCAAGTCCTCTGAAATTATTACTCCTAAATCCCTTTCCTCAGATGTTGAGGTTAGGACTGTACCAAATAGTCTATATTCTGCTTTTGGGTTTTTACGCCCAAGGTGCATAATCTTGCACTTGTCCACATTAAATGTCAGTTGCCACTGCTCTGACCATTTTTCTAGTTTAGCTAAATCATTTGCCATTTGACTTATCCCTCCATGAATATCAACCCTGCTACAAATCTTTGTATCATCAGCAAAAAGACATACTTTGCCAACAAGACCTTCTGCAATATCGCTAATAAAAATATTAAAGAGAATGGGTCCAAGTACAGATCCCTGAGGTACCCCACTAGTAACAAGACCTTGCATCGAATATACCCCATTGACTACAACCCTCTGTAGCTTGTCACTCAGCTATTGTCTAATCCATTCAACAATATTGAAATCCAAACTCAAAGATTTCAGTTTATTAATAAGCCTTCTATGTGCGACAGTGTCAAAAGCCTTACTGAAATCTAGGTAAGCAATGTCTACTGCACCACCCTGATCTATTATTTTAGTCACCCAATCAAAAAAATCAATAAGATTAGTTTGGCATGATCTCCCTGAAGTAAACCCATGTTGTCTCTGATCTTGGAATCCAAGCAACTTTAGATGTTCAACAATCCTTTTCTTTAACAAGGTTTCCATTATTTCCCCCACTACTGAAGTAATACATATCCCCAATGATAGAAGCTACCATGTATTTTTAATAAAATGACATCAATACTAAATCTCCGTACCAGACTTACCAGGCACACGATCAGGACTAGACATGTGCATTCGTTTTCGGACGAATGTATTTTCGTCCGAAAATAGCATTTTCGTTCATTCGTTTGAAAAACAAATAACGAAAATGCTAAGCTAACGAAAGCCGAATGAAAGAATGGTTAATAAACGAAAATCATTCGTTCATTTGTCCATTCGTAGTACTATTGGCATTCTATAAGCCGAAAAAGAGTCGGTTTATAGAATACAATAGCATTACACATACATAGTACATTCCATAAACCGACATAATGAACAACTTTCGGTTTATGGAATGCATGTAAGTCTATTGGCATTCTATAAACCGACTCTATTTTGGTTTATAGTAATGCCAATACTATAACACGAATGGACGAATGATTTTCGTTTATATTAAACCATTCGTTCATTCGTTCAACTTCTTAGCATTTGCCATTTAGTAGTACCCACATGCAATGTATAAGCCGAAAGTCTTTAAACCGAACGTTCGGTTTATAGAATAGCAATAGGATACCATGTATTCCATAAGCCGAAAGTCTATAAACCATACGTTCGGTTTATAGAATAGCAATAGGATTATATGTATTCCATAAGCCGAAAGTCTATAAACCGAACGTTCGGTTTATAGACTTTCGTCATTTGGAATGCATGTAATAGTACTATTGGCTTTCTCTACACAGAGACAGAGTCTCCATTCATAAAAATGTATGAATGGAGACTGTCTCTGTTTAGAGAAAGCCAATAGTACTATTACATGCATTCCAAATGACGAAAGTCAATAAACCGAACGTTCGGTTTATTGAATACATGTAATCCTATTGCTATTCTATAAACCGAACGTTCGGTTTATAGAATAGCAATAGGATTGCATGTATTCCATAAGCCGAAAGTCTATAAACCGAACGTTCGGTTTATAGACTTTCGTCATTTAGAATGGACGTAATAGTACTATTGGCTTTCTCTACACAGAGACGGAGTCTCCATTCATACAAATTTATGAATGGAGACTCTGTCTCTGTTTAGAGAAAGCCAATAGTACTATTACATGCATTCCAAATGACGAAAGTATTAAGTCAAATGATTCATTCAAACGAATGTAACGAAATGAAAATAATGAACGAATTTCGTCCGAAACGAATGTAGTAATGAACGAAATTCGTTTTAGACGAATTAAATATAGTTTTCGTCCGAATGAACGAAAACGAAACGAAAATTTTCGTTTTGCACATGTCTAAACAGGACTAAAGTCAACAGATATTGTTGAATTTAAATACATATATTAGTCGGCGATATGCAGAGCATTGCTGAAAGCATACAGACAGATTCAACCATGCTATATCTTATCTGCATCACATAGTGACAGCACAAAAAACATTTAACGTATTCAGTAAGAAGTACCCAAGGCATGAAAGTGTATTTATTAATGAACCTAGCTCTTGGGAACCAGCTGCCCTAGCATCTTAATGTTAAATGTTTCAAAAGCTCCTGCTGCCATTCCCCACTTTTTGTCACCTCTGGAGGAACTAAAAGCTATTTGCTGCTTCCCGGTCATTTGCACTCAGGGGGGATGTCACTGTGAAAACAATTACCACCATGTATTGTATACTTACGTAGAATGACAAGTTGTTATTTTAAAGGCTCCACCACTGCTTGTCATACAGTCTATGTTTTTATGTCCACAGATTATCATACTTATCAAAAATCTTTTGATGTTTAATGATCATCATGAAATATTTGCGAACAGGTCTAGATGAACACACGAATGGTCTTATTAATAATAATAACAACAATGTATTTAACCAGAAAAGGTGCCTTCAAACATCCTCTGGTTTTCAAGTACGTCATGGGGATTTTACTATTACCTAATTTATTGGTACCCATTTGATCTACCTTGGAAGGATGAATGGCTGAAAGAACACTGGAGAGTAGAACAGATGTTGCAATAGTGATTTGTAAATAAACTCTATAATTTTACATGTAGGATTATTTATTACAATAGAGATATGATTTATAGGGGTCTACTCAGGTAGCTCTGGTTTTCGTAGATGAAATCGTGGCCCCCAGAAGTCTGGACATATTCGGAGTACCCGCGTTTTGTGCTATTCAAGTAGAGCCGATGTGCCTCAATTTGGAAATCATAGGTGATCCAACATTGAAATGCACCAAACAAAGTGGTAGCCTCGGTCCTCCCCATACAAATCCGTAGAGAGTACTTTGTCTTATTATGAGGCCATTATAGGAGGCCCTCAGCATTTACAGATACTTACCATAGAAGTCAATGTAAGGACTGATGAAATGACCCAAAGTATAATAAAATGAAAACCATTAACAATAATTATGAGAATATTAAAAAAAATGCAATCCTATATTAAATAAATAAAAATAAATTAAATTAACATAACATTATATAAAACTAATTTACTAACATGCTAAAATGCCTATATTAATGTAAATATACTATCATAATATATTACATTAATATATTGTAGTTGTGTATGAATATTTTTGTGTTTAAAATATTTTTACTTTTTTTTTGTACACTTTTCTATTCAATGCTCTAACTAAAATCTGGAGAATTATTATGGGCGAATTTCGTGTATGTTTTTTTTTTTTTTTTTGTATAACAATTTTTTATTGTTTTTAGATACATATGTGAACTTTGAGTAATCCCAAACGCATGGTACATAGGAAGTCTGTACTAATTGGACATGCAAGTCCTTTCAAACAGTAGTCAAGCAAGAATTTTGCCAATACATACAAATATATGAATGATCATTTTGAGAGTTATTATGAGTTCTTTGTGCGACGTCATCCTGGGCCTATCGGAACAACAAACCAGACCTATCAGTCAAATGTTATCAGGTACTATAGTACAAGGTTAGTAAAGTACAAGTACAGATTTAATTTGTTCCTTCATAACCCCCTGATTCCCAATAAGGTGTTTTGTCCCAAGTAGCGCCCTTTTTGTCTATGAGCTGTAACTCGTATCTCTTTTGAGATGGGTAGGGATTACTTTAGGTATGTATACTGATTTATACATATTCTTAAAACTAAACCAATACCATAAACTAAACTTACAGGCAGCGTTGGTAGCACAATTAACAAAGTGGCTTACATCTAAGTTAATACAAAGTGTGAATGAATCCCCTGATTTGTCGCCCACTGTCACCCCTGTCATTCCCCGTCTCAATTGGATATAGGAGGTAATGGGTCTCGCCCTAATAGTAATTGTTCGGAGTACCACGTGGTGTGGCTAAACGTTTTCCTAATTTTATCTTGGTATGTGTGGTTTAATTGAGAGATGTAAGAGTTCCAGGATTTAAAAAATTGTCTAGTGGAACGTTCTTTGTCTAGGATGGAGTTCAACCATTCCATACGAAATACATGGTGCAACTTATCCTTAAACAGCGTTAAATTTGGCGGGTCTGGTAGGATCCAGTGGTGTAGGATCGTTTTTCTGGCGACTGCAGTTATTAGAAAGAGCATACGAGATGCATGAGAACTGTCTATATGCTTCATGCCAAAAATCATGGAAGCAGGTGTTAAAGGAATCGAGGCTTATCGGGCTGTTTTTGCTAATGCTATCGCCTGTTTCCAGAAGTCTTGGATTGTGGTACAAGCCAAGAGGCAATGAAACATGTCCGCCCCTCCCATGCCACATTTGGGGCAGGAGTCTGTTGTTCTGGCGCCCATGACAAATAAGCGATGTGGGGAATAATATGCGTGATTAATTATTTTCAAATGCATTTCCTGATAAGAAGAATAAGGCATGAGTTTCAATGACTTAAGGTAATGAGCAGTCTGTGTGTCTAGCTCAGGTAAATTAACGTTCCATCTGCTTAAACCAGTCACCTCCTGTGAGTGATCCAGTCTATCACGAATGTGATTATATAACAAACTAATTGAGTGTTTCCTTAGTATGTTAGACTTTAGGAATGTATCTAAGTAGTTGTCCCAATCCTCGTCTTCTAATTGGGATAATATTTCTGTAGAATAGCTTTTGGCTTGTAAATAGTGAAAATTAGTTATCTCTATGTTGGGGAATTTTTCCATGCATTGTTCCCTAGTTAACAGTTGTCTAGTGTTCGTGTTGACCATGTCATAGACACAGCGAAGTCCCCTTGACTCCCAGAGTTTGAATTGTGTGTCTGCCTGTCCTCCCTGGAATAGGGGGTTATCTACCCAACCCAACCACAAAGAGTGCTTCCATGAGGTACCTTGCACTATTCTAAGTAGTTTCCATGCTTTAATGGTGGAGAATAGTAATGGGTTACCCTTTACTGAATTTGGGATATCCTGAAAGGGGGGTGTGTAATAGATTGGCCAATTTGATATGTGGAAAATGTTGTTGTTCAAGGTTAACATCCGTAAATTGAGGTATAGGGGAGATCCAATCGAGAGCATGTCGGTATAGAGCAGCTAAATTGTAATCCTTTATATTGGGGATGTTACACCCGAAATTATATTTTGGCTGTTGAAGCTTACGGAGTGCTATTCTGGGTTCCCCCCCCCCCCCCCCCATAAGAAAAGCCCTGAAATGTCTATTAAGCAACTGGTCATCAGATCTAGAAAGGATTACCGGTAAGACTTGAAGAGGATATAGTAACCTTGGACAACTAACCATTTTAAGGAGAGCTGCTCTTCCCAGGAGAGTGATATTTAGCGATTTCCAATTATTGAGTTCGGCAATGACCTTTTGTATTGGTTTCTTGATGTTGCTAGCATAGAGGGTATTTATTTTTTTAGGGATAACGACTCCTAAATAATCAATAGGGGAGGAGTTCCAGTGTAAGGGCATTGCGGGTAAGTGTTTTGGTTTTCTTTGAGCTCCCAAATTCAAAGCCACCGATTTATCAATATTAATTTGGAAACCAGTTATGTTCTCAATTTGTTGGAGGAATGAGAAAATGCAAGGTAGTGAGTCTTTGGGGTTAGACGCGAAAAGAAATAGGTCATCTGCAAAAGCAGAGACCCTAATTTCACTCCCTCCTATCTTAATTCCTTGGAAGCCTGGCATGGAATGTATGACACATAAAATGGATCTAAAGCTATGTTAAAAAGAAGTGGAGACAAGGGACAGCCCTGTCGTACACCTCGAAACATTTGGACAGGAGGAGAATCTAAATTTTTAGTGGTAATGCATGTCATTGGCTTGTCATAAAGGTTTCTGATAAGATTTAAAAAGGGGAGACCAAAATAACGGAATTTTAGTATTCTGTATAGGTGGGCCCACGATACTTGGTCAAAAGCTTTTTGGGCGTCTAGACTGACTAGGACATTATCCGTGTGTATATTATCACTTGACATACCCACCACAGCGGAAATGGCTGCCCGAATGCCTTTAACTGCCTGCCTTCCCCTCAAGAATCCCAACTGTGAGTTATGTAGGATCTGTGGAAGAATAGTGTGCAATCTATTGGCCATGACCTTGGTCAGTATTTTGATATCCGTGTTCATTAGCGTGATAGGTCTATAAGAATCTGCGTTAAGAGGGTCCTTGTTTGGCTTCTGAATTAGAACAGTTCTGGCTTCGGTTAATGTATGTATTGGAATGTTTTCCTGTAGGATGGCATTGTACAATGTCGTTAGGTGTGATAATATATGGGGTTTTAATATTTTGTAATAGTTCGCTGTAAGTCCATCGGGGCCAGGTGCCTTGTTGTTGTGTAATTTAGAGATAACCTGATCAATTTCTATCTCCCCTATCGGTGCATTTAGAGTATCCCTATGCTCGTTAGTAAGCCGTGGCAGCTTTGCGCGTTGGAGTAGTTAGATCCCTTCTGCAAAGCTGTCAGGGCTTTTTTGATATAAATGGGCATAATAGTCATGAAATGTCTGATTAATGGCAACCAAGTCGTGGGTTTTTGTCCTTGCTGTGTACGAATGGTTTGTATGTTTTCTTAATTCGGAGAGCGTTCAGAGGTGATTGCATATGGCATAGATGAAAATCTTGGCTTTTCATAGTGCGATTGGCCCGATCCGAATGCTTCTTATGTTTCGTTTTCTGTATGGCCAAAATCAACGATACCGAGTAGCCGAATTTTGGAAATTCAGTAACTTGATTTGGCACAGTTTCGGGCTAGATAGGTCTTTATTGAGTCCACCTCTTTATATTATTCAAGAAGGCACAATAAAAAAATACTTTGAGACCAGGTATCATGCATTGTGACTATCCATTACCATTCAATAGTAAATACATGTTGCTTGTTTCAAGCAATTAATTTTTGAGGAATCTAATTTCCTAATCCTAGAATATTAGTGTTAAAAAATCTTTTACTGAAGAAAAAAATAATAATTTACAATAATGTTGTGATGCATTGCTTCTCCCTGCCCAAAATACTGTCAGAAAGTGGTTTATTTTTTTTTTACTTTAATGTCTAATATAATTCTATAATGACCCGGCTCGTGAAAGCTGGTCGCAATTGCTGTTTAACAAACATGCAGTCAATTTCTGTGGTTGGTGATGTGTTATGGTGCATCAGAGATAAGCTGGTTGCAGTTAATGGAGTGGAACATCAGCCATATGTCAGTGCATTGGGAGGGGAGACATCACTGTACCTCCCCAGCAGAGTTATTACCTGAGGGAGATCCCCAGTAAGTAAGTTGCATTAGAACAAACCTCCAAACACATAGGTCGTTTAATTAAAGATTGCTGTGCTGGAAAAGCTCTCAGCATAATTGCACTGGATTTTTTGAAAGAATTAACGAGCCCCCGACCCAGCTCCAGTTTGGTACTTGATGACTGCAAACCTTTCTCGATTTAACCCATTGAGTACCCTCAAATGAAATGGTTTGAAGCAAAATTGTGACTATATGAAAAGGTCATTCATACATATAATCTAAAAGAGGGGTAAGAAAAAAAGGTGAGTTAAGATGCTGGATTGGGTCAATCAATTACACTATGACCTATAAATGATCTATATTAAACATTTTCCACAGAGCTGAAAGATGCCAACACAGCATATAAGAATCTTTCAGACACTGCGAGATAAAGGAAGTCCAACTGCTGCCTTCATTCACCATAATATCATTTATTTTTTTAATATTTTATTATTATATTATTGTTATTTCCCCCCACATAAAGTAAACATAAAAAGACAAAATGACCATACAATACTATCATATAATCCAGACCTTGTCCCAAAGGCGTTTAGATCAAAACCATGGTGTGTATACCCTAAAACAAGACAGCATTATTAGACATTGATCAATGAGGCAGTCCCCGGAGGAGACGACAAAGCAAAATATCAGTTTGTGGGCATACAACCAAACCTATGATACCTAGTTTCATGCACCTTCCATTAGCTCAGCGGGGAGCTGTGGAGTCCTGAGGGGGGTGCGGACGCACCGGGTGACACACCCGTGATGCCGGCATCCCTGCGCAGCTCATTGTACTGCTGAACTTTGGCCGCCAGAAAATAACAATCACTGCGACTGGATGTTACGTAACGTGGCTGTGTTTCCCTCCTCCGTGCAGGAAGGGACACTGCACGGAGGAGACATCCGGGGATATGGAGCAGCAGCCAGGCGGTAAGTACTGGGGAAGGGGGGAGGAGGGTGGAATAACGAGCATATTAACTTTAAATTATTATAATTTATCTGAATGGCACAATAATTATGGTATCTTAATGGCACAATATTACTGGCATCTTAATGGCACAATATTACTGGCATCTTAATAGTGCAATAATACTGGCATCGCACAATAATTATGGCATCATAATCGCACAATGTTACTGGCATCTTAATGGTGCAATAATACTGGCATCTGAATGGCACAATAATTATGGCATCATAATGACACATTATTACTGACATCTTAATGGCACAATATTACTGGCATCTGAATGGAACAATATTACTGGCATCTGAATGGCACAATAATACTGGCATCTTAATGGCACAATATTAATGGCATCTTAATGGCACAATGATACGGGCATCTTAATGGCACAGTATTACTTGCATCTTAATGGCACAAAATCACTGGCATCTTAATGGGCAAATTGGCTGGGGCATCTGAATGGCACAATATCACTGGTATCTGAATGGCACAATAATTATGGCATCTTAATGATGCAATAATACTGGCATCTGAATAGCAAAATAATACTGGCATCTTAATGACACAATATTAATGGCATCTGAATGGCACAATAATACTGGCATATTAATGGTCAAATTTTCTGTGGCATATTGATGGCAAATTGATACTGGCATATTGATGGGCAAATTAGCTGTGGCATATTAATGGGCACATTGTGGCATATTTAATGGATAAACGGTGGCATATTTTAACAGGCAAACTGGTTGTTGCATAATGTTAATGACAAAGTGACTGTGGCATGTCAATTGGTACTTGACAGTGGCATATTCTGTTGGGCAAAATAACATGTACTATGGGGGAAAGTGACAATGTGGCTTGTTCTGCATGGGCAGTTCAGTGGGACAAAGTGACACTGGGGTATGTTCTGTGGAGCAAATTTACACTGTGGCATGCCAAATTGTGTAGGTGCAATATGAGTGCAAGCTAAGTGCTGTGGGTGCAATATGGGTGCAAGGCAAGTTCTGTGGGTACTGCATGGTGCTGCGTTAAGTCCTTTAGGTGCAATGTGGGTGCAGAGGAAGGGAATAAAAACAAGTAATTTTTCAATAACATTTTTATTACATATGAAAATTGTTGAATATAATATTAAAAAAATCAAATAAGTATAAATTCAACTAGTTATAGAGAGAGAGAGAGATGTCTGTATTTATAGATATGTATTGTTTTAGATTTGTACAATTTTCACCTCTTGGGGCTCCTGTGTGTCGCATAATTAATGGAGGCCCCATGTGTGGTGTCACAACCTGGGATAACAGGCCAGGGAGGAACCTCGTTGCAGGGCAGGGTGTGGGGTCTGTGCACCCCATGATGCATAACTGGGAAGGACTGGTAGCTGAGACTGGGACTGAGGCAGGACAGGTAACAGAGACTGGGACTGAGGCAGGACAGGTAACAGAGACTGGGACTGAGGCAGGACAGGTAACAGAGACTGGGACTGAGGCAGGACAGGTAACAGAGACTGGGACTGAGGCAGGACAGGTAACAGAGACTGGGACTGAGGCAGGACAGGTAACAGAGACTGGGACTGAGGCAGGACAGGTAACAGAGACTGGGACTGAGGCAGGACAGGTAACAGACTGGGACTGAGGCAGGACAGGTAACTGAGTCTGGGACTGAGGCAGGACAGGTAACTGAGACTGGGACTGAGGCAGGACAGGTAACTGAGACTGGGACTGAGGCAGGACAGGTAACTGGGACTGAGGCAGGACAGGTAACTGGGACTGAGGAAGGACAGATAACTGGGACTGAGGCAGGACAGGTAACTGGGACTGAGGCAGGACAGGTAACTGGGACTGAGGCAGGACAGGTAACTGGGACTGAGGCAGGACAGGTAACTGAGACTGGGACTGAGGCAGGACAGGTAACTGAGACTGGGACTGAGGCAGGACAGGAAACAGACTTGAACAAAGTAAGGACTGGTAGCTGTGACCAAACTGAGACAGGACTGGTAGCTACTGCAACAGGTTTGAAAACAGTACAGTGTTATTCACCTGAATGGTATTATACCCTATGGTTGAGCCTCAAGTAAATGACCACCCAGGACTTGTACACTGGCTGCAACCGCACACTGAAGCAGAGATACACAGGGAGTACTGGACGAGAAGGATAGTCAGCAGGCTGGGTCATACACGAAACAGGAACAAGGTACAACGTAGGAATTCAGAAGGCAAGGTCACTAGACAGGCAAAATGGTCGAGGCAGGCAGAAAACAGCGGAGTCAAAATCAAGCAGTAGTCAGAACCGGGAAATCAATAATCAATATATAAATGCTAGAACTAGAAACAAGGCACTATCACAGGCTGCAACCAAAGCAATGCAAAGGCACTGATTGCCATAAGCTGCAGGTTTAAATAGGGAAGGGCAGAGGATAACGAGGGAGCTGACAACAGGAGTAGAATGGGAACACCACAATAGCGGCCACTAGAGGCTGAAGACAAAAACAGCCACAAACCCAGAATAACCGTGACATGTGGCATATTTATTGGGCCCCATGTGTGGCATAATTAAGGGGCTCTTTTGTGTGGCATAATTATGGGGGCGCCTGTGTGTGTGACATAATTAATTGGGCTCCGAGGTGAGGCATAAATAATGGGGCTCTGGTGTGGCATCATTTATGGGGCTCCAGTGTGTGGCATAGTTAACGGGCTCCTGTGAGTGACATAGTTTGTGGGGCTCCTGTATGTGGCATATTTAAGGGGCATCTGACTGGCATTAGTAAGGAATCTGTTTGGCATGGTATTGGAGGAAATCAAGAGGGGTGACATCAACCCTAATGACGCCTCTGGCGAGGAGTGACACCAACTTAATACACTTATCCTACAACATGTTTTTTTTCAGGTTGTAACTGATTGGTACCTTAATATACCCTTCTCCATTTTGACCTGATGTTATAACTGGCTCCTAATTTCTCCCCAGGGTGGCATAATAACATTTCAAATACAGCCACACATTAACAGTTTGGTTGCAAAAAACCATCTCCACCACATGGCAGCCTGGAAGTCAGTATATGACTTCAAAAATGAATCTGAACTGAGTCTGAATGATGCTCCATGGCCGCTGGTACAGAGATAATGGATACTAGACACACAGCCACTGGCACAGAGATAATGGATACTAGACACACAGCCACTGGCACTGAGATAATGGATACTAGCAGTGGGGTATCTTGATTTTGTGCTGCCCTAGGCAGACAAAATCCGGGCACCCCCCTACCCAAGCTGCACACCCACGTTACACACCTAAGACATGCCCCATCATTCAGACTCACATCAAGCTCACACTCCCATCACACTCAGTCACACACACTGTCTCCCATCACACACACTCTGACTCCCATCACACTCAGTCACACACACTGTCTCCCATCACACACACTCTGACTCCCATCACACTCAGTCACACACACTGTCTCCCATCACACTCAGTCACACACACTGTCTCCCATCACACACACTCTGTCTCCCATCACACTCAGTCACAGTCACACACACACACACACTGTCTCCCATCAGCACTTACCTTTCCTTGGTGGCTAGTGGCAGGCAGCATGGTCCCTCAATGCTGCCTGTTCGGCTTCCCGGCAATTGTGCCGACAGGTCACGTGACCGGGCGCGCGTATGACGTCAGCGCGCCCGTCACGTGACTGTCGGCACACTGCACGGGGAGCCGAACAGGCAGCATGGAGGTTTCTCTGTGCTGCCTGTTCGGTTCCCAGTGCAGCCTGGCAGGCAGAGCGAAGGTGAGGGGAGATCTTCCGATCCCCTCTCACCTCCGTCTCTGCCTGCAAGCGCGGCCTTTTTTTTTTTTAAAGGGCCGCGTTTTTTTTTTTTTCTGTGCTGGGGGGCGCTGCCGCCCCCCAAAATTTGCCGCCCTAGGCATCCGCCTAGGATGCCTCGCGGTAAATACAGCACTGGATACTAGACACACAGCCACTGGTACAGAGATACTGGATAGTAGACACACAGCTGCTGGTACTGAGATAATGGATATTAGACACACAGCCACTGGCACTGAGATACTGGATCCTAGACACACAGCCACTGGTGCTGAGATACTGGATAGTAGACACACAGCTGCTGGTACTGAGATACTGGATAGTAGACACCCTGCTGCTGGTACTGAGATACAAGACACCCAGCTGCTGGTACTGAGATACTGGACACACAGCTGATTGTAGTGAGACACTGGACACACAGCTGCTGGTACTGAGATACTGGACACACAGCTGCTGGTACAGAGATACTGGATACTAGACACATAGCCACTGGTACTGAGATACTGGACACACAGCTGCTGGTACAGAGATACTGGATACTAGACACACAGCCACTGGTACTGAGATACTGGACACACAGCTGCTGGTACAGAGATACTGGATACTAGACACACAGCCACTGGTACTGAGATACTGGACACACAGCTGCTGGTACTGAGATACTGGATACTAGACACATAGCCACTGGTACTGAGATACTGGCTACTGGACACACAGCTGCTGGTACTGAGATACTGGACACACAGCTGCTGGTACTAAGAGACTGGATACTGGACACAGCTGCTGGTACTGAGATTCTGGATACTAGACACACAGTTGATACCGGACTGTCAGAGGCGAGCCAAGGTCAGGGAGAACAGCGTAAAGAGACAAACCAGGCTCAGAAGGTCAAAAGTAGTCAGGAAAGCCGGGTCACAGTACAAGATAACCAGAGCAAAAATAATCACCAAGCCTAGGTAATGTACAAGACACCAATCACAGGCAACGTACTAGCATAACTGGAGTGTATAAATACCTTTTGTTGCTACCAGGTAATTGGGGCAGGGAAGTTAAATTAGATGATATCCCTTTAAATACACCAAAGAGCGTGCCGGGGTCCACGTTAGAGTCCATAGGACTGTTGGAAGATGGTGTCGCTGAGCTCCAACCGCTGCCATGATCAGGACCAAGGGCAGACACGAAGGACAGGTGAGTAACAGGGGTGACAGTCTCACATGTTTGATACTGTGCCCATTTTGAAAGACATAATTGTAACTCTACCTGTTTCCTGTATTTCCATAAATAGTACTATTCTTTTGTCTATTTTTACATGTTTGTTTTATCTAGGTTTGTCAAAAAACTAAAAGCTTATTAATGGGACCCTATGAACAGGTTTTTTTGTCTGTCTGTGTGACAATGTGGTTGACCGGTAGACGAGCAACTCTACTGACCATGCCCCCAGATTGACCCTGGAAAAAGTGCCCAAGTGCTTGGTTTCTTCCGTACTTGAGCATGATATCTTTTAATCAATACAAGATGAAAACACAATGTAAAAAGTGAATAAATCAGGAAATAGGGCAAAAATATTTGTAGCCACAATAGCTTTAAGTATTACAAATCTTTGCGTTTAGGGAAATAACAATTGTGTGTGCTTAGCTGCTGTGAAGCAAATACTGTATTCATAAAACAAAATATTGAAACATGACATGATTAAAATGTCCATTCCTCAAAACAGTACAAAAGTGGGTGTGTAAATCTACAATCTTTCAGTTGTTATCAATCTGAATGATGCTTAACACGGCTGAGTCAGGCTGGATACAGTACAGTTGTCACCTTATACAGTTGACAGAAAGCTATAACATATTTTCAGTATGGAACTATAAGCTCATCAAGTGTCCCAGACATAAATGCAAGAGTATTAATCAGTGCGTTTCTCAAGGTTTATTGCTACAGCACGGTAGCAATACCGGCTTTGCTATTGCCTCCATAGACTTACAGGGACAGTCTAATCCCCAAGCAGCATGTTCAGAGCTATGGAAGTGAATTTTCTTTCACTTCCGAAGCTCAGACCACCAGGGGGCATAGCTGTATTGACGGAGTATGCTGCTCTGTCAATATGGCTCCCACGATTGCTCCGTGGGGCGATCGTGGGTGCCCCAGAAAGGAAGTTTTGGTGCTGGCACCAGCACCGTTAAAGCCGTTTTCGCGATCAGTGGAAGATGCATTTTGGGAACCAGACAGCCCCTTTAACATTAGTGTCAAAAGGCTGGGTGGCAACAAAATGCAGCAGTGGCAAAGTGTTTGATTCTGAAATATAAAAGAACAGCTAAAATTCTAAGAATGTAGGTATTCCTAAAACATGTATTCATCATATATTTGCCATGTACATCACAATACAATGGGTTAACACTGGGACAGGCCTTTGGTTTTCCTGGAAAACATGATGAGTGTTAAGTGCTTGAACATTTTTTTGCTTTTTTTTGTGTTAGTTTTCATGTCTAATTGCCACACCAAAGGAAGAGAGGGGGATGAGAAATCGATACAATGGGTACTCCAAAGTAAACAAGGACACAGACAATGCAGGGCATGTAGTGGTTTAGAAGGATAAATGGACAGCATATGCCTACCATTCATCCTTCTAAACCACCACAGGGCCGATCCTGGGCGGGTGCACGGGGTGCACCGCGCCCAGGCGCACGGAGGAGAGGCGCTGTAGCAGGGAGCTCTCTCAGTGCCATCATCCTCCTTGTTAAAGCAAGCACAGCGCGACGGGTGAAAGCTCCGCCCCCGTCGTATTATGTGATTGGCTGCTTCAAGGAGGAGGACGTTCTCTAGAGTATCTGCCAAGACACCATAGAGAACGTCCTCCTCCCTGCATCCAATCACAGAACACTACGGGGGAGGAGCTTTCCCCCGTTGCGCTGTGCTTGGATTAACAAGGAGGAGGTGATAACAGTTGAGGAGGTGATAACAGTTGGAGGGGGGGGGGGGGGTTAAAATAAAAAAAAAAGAAAGGAAGTGTCTGTGTTAGTGTGTGTACATGAGTGTCTGTGCAAGTGTATCTAAGTGTGTAAAGGTGGCTGTGTGTGTATTTATGTATGTGTGGCAGTGTGTATAAGGGTGTCTGTGTAAATGTATGTCTGTGAGGGTGACTAAGTGTGTAACTGTGTTTGTGTGACTGTGTGTATTTATGGATGACTGTGTGTATTTATGTATGTGTGACAGTGTGTATAAGGGTGTCTGTGTAAATGTATGTCTGTGAGGGTGACTAAGTGTGTAACTGTGTTTGTGTGACTGTGTGTATTTATGTATGTGTGACAGAGTGTATAAGGGTGTCTGTGTAAATGTATGTCTGTGAGGGTGACTAAGTTTGTAATTGTGTTTGTGTGACTGTGTGTGTTTATGTATGACTGTGTGTACAAGAGACCAGCATGGGGAACAGAAAGATAGAGATGGAAAAAGATATAAGGGATGCGGGGAGAGACAGACATGGGGTATGAGTGGCGAGAGAGAAACAGACATGGAGTATGAGTGGCGAGAGAGAGACAGACATGGGGTATGAGTGGCGAGAGAGAGACAGACATGGGGTATGAGTGGCGAGAGAGAGACAGACATGGGGTATGAGTGGAGAGAGAGAGACAGACATGGGATATGAGTGGAGAGAGACAGAGAGACATGGAGCATGAGTGGAGAGAGACAGACAGACATGGAGCATGAGTGGAGAGAGAGACAGAGACATGGAGCATGAGTGGAGAGAGAGACAGACATGAGGGAATGGGGAGAGAGAGACAGACATGAGGGTACGGGGAGAGACAGACATGAGGGTACGGGGAGAGACATAACATGGACAAAAGATGATGGGAGGACTGAGGGAGGATCTACTTGATTTGTAAAGTGTCTCATAATTTATGATGGCAGTCGTATACCTATATATTTTTAGCAATTTGATTTTGAAAAGCTATATAAAACTATGAGAAAATGTTTTAGTGGTAACCAGAAAAGCAATCATATCAAAGTGGATACACCCTATTGGTCCCCACTTGTTACATGAGGCTCGACTCAATAAGCGCTGTATTTTGGCTCCAAAATCCGGATCACCCAAATTTCAAGCTACTCAGGTAGCTTCGACGTGCCTCCGTAATTTGGACATTATAGCTGATTCCTCACCGAAATCATTATAGCTGATCTGACACCGAAATCAGCTTAAATGGTAGCCTCTGTCCTCCTATAGACATCTTATATCGGGTCTGTTACGAATATAGCTGAAATTCTCCCGCAGAAGTCAACGGGAGGACTTTGGCGATGGCCAAAATATCCAAAGTCCTCCTGAAATTGCCTGGTGTAATAAAATAAAAAACATTAAAAAAAAATCCAAAAATAACAATACATTAATTCAGTACATAAAAATAGAAAATGTATATCATGTTTTTATTAAAATGTAAAAATGTTTATATTAATGTACATTTGTTATAATATAGATATTAATATTGTATGTGAATAAGTTGTTGTTTAATTATACTTACTTTAATTATTGTACACTTTTCTATTATATTCTCCAACTAAATCTGGAGAATTGATGTGTGAATTTCCTATATATTTACCAAATTCTGAATTTCCCAAATGTGTTCAGGGTAGATAGGTGCATGTTAGGTAGCTGAAAATCTATGGTTTTCATAGCGTAATTGTCCCAATCCAAATGGTTGCCATGCTTCGGTTTCCGAATGACCGATTTTGTCAAAAGGATATTGCATATTCGGATTACAGAGATTTCTGAAATTTGGCCAAATTGGGTAGACCCATTGGTGTATAATGAACTAGAACCCAAATATTTAGCAACTTCTAAATGTTCTGATTAGTAATAAATTACTAACCTACTGAAAAGGAAATGTTTAATGGTTATCTGGGTACAAAAGGCATTAATTAGAATATAAAGTTTCTTTTAAGAATATGTTAAAGTGTTCAGATTTTGCAATACATTTGGTCTGAAAGCATACAGCACTGCATTTTTTATTTTAGAGGTCATCATATTCTTCATCATTCAAGTAAACCTTATTTAAAATAAAAAGTGCAACAGGCAAATTGTCATTGCTGGAAAGCAGGCCACAGCTGTTGCATGGGCACTTGCCACAGTTAGGCAAGAATTGTCGACCTTCTGATTTGTTATATATACAGGGCAGTCTTTAACGCGGGGCAAATTTATAGCCTATTTATAAAATTATAGCCTATTTATTTATTTTTTTGGTAAAGAAATAAAATAAATTTAAGCGTGTGACTGTGTGTAAGGCTGGCTAAGAGTGTGTCTGTAAGTGTGGGCATGCATGTATGTGTGTAAGAGTGACTATGTGTAAGGGTATATGTATATGTGTAAGGGTGACTGTGTGTTTAAGAGTGTGTGAATTTCTGTGTAAGGGTGACTGTGTATAACTGTGTGGGTGTGTATTTCTGTGTGTGGATGAAAGTGTGACTGTGTGTGTAAGGGTGTTTGTGTATGTATATGTGTGAGTGTGACTGTTAGTGTCACACAAGCATATATATTTTTACAGTCAAAAAAAATAAAATGTAAGTGTGTGACTATGTGTAAGGCTGTCTAAGAGTGTATCTGTAAGTGTGGCTGTGTGTAAGGGTGTCTGTGTATGTCTAAGAGTGTTTGTGTATTTTTTGTGTAAGTGTGACTGTGTGTAAGGGTGTGTATAACTGTGTGTATGTTAGGGTGACTGTGTGTAAGGGTGTCTGTGTAAGTGTATGTATATGTGTAAGTGTGTCACGTGAGGGGGGAAGTCTCCACCTCCTCACAGAGCATGTTAGAGTACCGGATGTCCGTGACATACCGGAGCTCAGAACACATGAAGCCACGCACAGAAGAAACAGCCCCTTCCCTGCAAATGTAAGGTAAGTGAGCAGGGAGGGGGACGAGTGTGTGTGTTTAAGTTTGACTGTGTGTGTAAGTGTGTCTATCTGACTGTAAGTCTGTGTGTGTAAGTGTGTCTGACTGTGTATGTAAGTGTGTATATCTGACTGTGTAAGGTTTTCTGTGTAAGTCATATATATATACACACACACACACACGCACACATTTAATCTAAATATTATATAAACCACCTATACATTATATATAGTTTCATATAATTGTATATTTACATAATATATAGCATATTGCTGGTTTATATAATATTTCATATAAATCAGTTTATATATATATATATATATATATATATATATACATACACACACATACACACACACACACAAAGCAAGTGTGTGTGTTTATTTTTTTGTAGGGAGGTATTAGGGTGGAGGGTGTGATTGCATGCAGGGAATGAGGGGTGGGGTCCAGGGGCCCCAAACAAATGTTTGCCCAGGGTCCAGTCAATCTTAAAGACGGCCCTGTATATATATATTGCAAATTCTGATCTGTGTGACTTTAGGCCTGATTACGAGAACAAGAACATTGCATTGCCATTGTGTAAAGCTAAGTGTCAGCACTCTATTCAACAATGTGTGAAACAAGGTGAGAGGAATCTATTGTACCCATGCTGGTCAGCTGCTTTGGTTATGTGTTTCTGCGTAAATGTCCCACATTTAAATGAGGGTTTTAACCTATGACATTATTTATTATAAATAAAGGGTCTAGTGAAATAAAATGTCATTAAAAGTAAACATAGTGATAATTCTCTTTTAGAAATCTGCAAATTATAATATTCTTGTTTTAAATGGTTAGTGGCTAAGCTTTATTTTTCACGGTGACGTCCTACTTTGTAATACAAGCCTGCAGGGGAAACGTCAGCTAGTGATAATATGGATGCTTACACGTTGTAACATTTCGGATCCTGCCATCGTGGTTATGTCGGCGATATGTCAGTTTTTATCTGGCAGTGCAGAAGACAGCTCACGCATGGGGCCTTTGGAGAGGACACGTCAGCTGTGCGGAAGTGACAATGGCAGGAGTATGCAGTGACAACTGAGAGGTAAGAGGCAAAGTAGTGTCTGTAAAGTGGAGAATGAGAGGGATACCCGATAAAAGGGAAGCAGGAAGTAATACGAATAGATAATCAGAGATACACGAATATCATGTCGGATCGGTATAGTAAATATTAAAGAGATGAATCTTAAATACATCTTGATCTAGTGCCACTTACTGATATCTATACCTGTGTAAACAGTGTTTTTGCCATGTACTTTATAAAAGTAAATAAAAAAACATTTTTTTTAAATGATTGTTCTGCAATAAACATTAAAATAATATATATGGGCTTCATGTGAGAAGTAAAGGATAGGAGTAATGAGAGTGAATTACAGTCATAGTATGATAGATGTGTACAGTGTGAACAAATATCAATAATATTGGGAATGTTATATTTTAGCATAATTTACTATTTGGTATGTGGAGATTACATACCCTTATAAATTGCTCTGCTATTATACATGCTTAATAAGGTATGAAATACAAATTTACAGTAATATTGGATGCAATTTAGCAAGGGTTACATTACGCCAATGTGCAATTCTATGATAAAGAAATGTTAATAACTATACAAATATGTGTAAACACAGACAGAGACCATTATGCTCATGAGGGGCCTGGAAGGAAAGTGGGATGACAGCAGTTTGTGTCATTATGTATGACCTATGCGACAAACCATTTTTCTTCTTTACCATTGCCTGAGCTTAGAAATTGTTGTTATATTGGTTCTGGTTCAGGTGTACTGATGCTCTTGTATTTTCCATTTTTATATTAATCACATATGCCATACTAACTTAACCCTGCTAGTACACCTCCAAAGTGTTGTTATTCTGTTTTATATCTTTCCAGGGTCCGACCCACCGGACAGACGTGCTGTTCAGGTGGGATCGTCTGTACACATCTACAGGGAGTGCAGAATTATTAGGCAAATGAGTATTTTGACCACATCATCCTCTTTATGCATGTTGTCTTACTCCAAGCTGTATAGGCTCGAAAGCCTACTACGATTAGGTAGTATTAAGCATATTAGGTGATGTGCATCTCTGTAATGAGAAGGGGTGTGGTCTAATGACATCAACACCCTATATCAGGTGTGCATAATTATTAGGCAACTTCCTTTCCTTTGGCAAAATGGGTCAAAAGAAGGACTTGACAGGCTCAGAAAAGTCAAAAATAGTGAGATATCTTGCAGAGGGATGCAGCACTCTTAAAATTGCAAAGCTTCTGAAGCATGATCATCGAACAATCAAGCGTTTCATTCAAAATAGTCAACAGGGTCGCAAGAAGCGTGTGGAAAAACCAAGGTGCAAAATAACTGCCCATGAACTGAGAAAAGTCAAGCGTGCAGCTGCCACGATGCCACTTGCCACCAGTTTGGCCATATTTCAGAGCTGCAACATCACTGGAGTGCCCAAAAGCACAAGGTGTGCAATACTCAGAGACATGGCCAAGGTAAGAAAGGCTGAAAGACGACCACCACTGAACAAGACACACAAGCTGAAACGTCAAGACTGGGCCAAGAAATATCTCAAGACTGATTTTTCTAAGGTTTTATGGACTGATGAAATGAGAGTGAGTCTTGATTGGCCCGTGGCTGGATTGGTAAAGGGCAGAGAGCTCCAGTCCGACTCAGACACCAGCAAGGGGGAGGTGGAGTACTGGTTTGGGCTGGTATCATCAAAGATGAGCTTGTGGGGCCTTTTCGGGTTGAGGATGGAGTCAAGCTCAACTCCCAGTCCTACTGCCAGTTCATGGAAGACACCTTCTTCAAGCAGTGGTACAGGAAGAAGTCTGCATCCTTCAAGAAAAACATGATTTTCATGCAGGACAATGCTCCATCACACGCGTCCAAGTACTCCACAGCGTGGCTGGCAAGAAAGGGTATAAAAGAAGAAAATCTAATGACATGGCCTCCTTGTTCACCTGATCTAAACCCCATTGAGAACCTGTGGTCCATCATCAAATGTGAGATTTACAAGGAGGGAAAACAGTACACCTCTCTGAACAGTGTCTGGGAGGCTGTGGTTGCTGCTGCACGCAATGTTGATGGTGAACAGATCAAAACACTGACAGAATCCATAGATGGCAGGCTTTTGAGTGTCCTTGAAAAGAAAGGTGGCTATATTGGTCACTGATTTGTTTTTGAATGTCAGAAATGTATATTTGTAAATGTTGAGATGTTATATTGGTTTCACTGGTAAAAATAAATAATTGAAATGGGTATATATTTGTTTTTGTTAAGTTGCCTAATAATTATGCACAGTAATAGTCACCTGCACACACAGATATCCCCCTAAAATAGATAAAACTAAAAACAAACTAAAAACTACTTCCAAAAATATTCAGCTTTGATATTAATGAGTTTTTTGGGTTCATTGAGAACATGGTTGTTGTTCAATAATAAAATTAATCCTCAAAAATACAACTTGCCTAATAATTCTGCACTCCCTGTATATCTGAAAATGAAAATGTGTTTATAAAAAAATACAAAATTACCGGTACTTCAGAATTCTACACAAGCGAGAATGCATACCTTTCTTTCTTTGTCATAGCACATTGATATTCTGTCACCCTTAGTTTTATTATGTGATAGTCCTTTCAACATACAGTATAACATTATGACCAAGTTTCCCTCTTACTTGGGACATGTACAGAAAATTACTCTTCTTATTCTATACCTTACATGATGCAACACTTATCTAATAATCATTTTTTGGGACACCATAAGCCGAACTGCCCCTTTATGTATGCCATGTGGTTCATCATCATACAGAGAAAAACAATTGCTATTCCTTCAGTGTAAAAAAATGGCAACCCTGCAAGGCAAATTGAGCCAGTTAACAGTAAAATACATAAGTGTGACTGTGTAGCTCCTGTGGTTACAAACTGTATGTTGCACAGCAGACCAACAGATAGGTACAAAATCTCAGACTGCTGATTGATGCTGGACTGTCATTTAAACCAGGGCTTGACAAATTTAATCTACTTTTAGGAGCCAGAAACAAAATCCAGGAGCCAGACAACGGCACATTCACAAAACCATATACACACACACAGAGAGAGAGAGACAGTCAGTCACATTCATACAGAGACAGTCAGTCACATTCATACAGAGACAGTCAGTCACATTCATACAGAGACAGTCAGTCATATTCATACAGAGACAGTCAGTCAGTCACATTCACACAGTGACAGTCAGTCAGTCACATTCATACAGAGACAGTCAGATCCACACACATCCAGAGACAGTCAGTCAGTCAGTCAGATTCACACGCATCCAGAGACAGTCAGTCAGATCCACACATATCCAGAGACAGTCAGTCAGATCCACACTCATCCAGAGACAGTCAGTCAGTCAGATCCACACTCATCCAGAGAGTCAGTCAGGCAGATCCACACTCATCCAGAGAGTCAGTCAGGCAGATCCACACTCATCCAGAGACAGTCAGTCAGTCAGATCCACACTCATCCAGAGACAGTCAGTCAGTCAGTCAGATCCACACTCATCCAGAGACAGTCAGTCAGTCAGATCCACACACATCCAGAGACAGTCAGTCAGTCAGATCCACACACATCCAGAGACAGTCAGTCAGTCAGATCCACACACATCCAGAGACAGTCAGTCAGTCAGATCCACACACATCCAGAGACAGTCAGTCAGTCAGTAAGATCCACATTTAGCCAGACACACACACACTTAAGCCATCAGGTTGTTTTAAAAAAAAAAAAAGAGTGACTGACTCCCCCCCTCCTTGCTGTTTTACCTTATTGCACGGGAGGGGGGATTTCTTCTGCACCTTGGTCCATGCTGATCGGTGGGATGTCACGTGACCCGCCGATTGGACACTACAGCGCAGTGCTAGAGAATAATACTTTTTTCTTTGTTTAAACAAATCTCAGGATGGTGGAGCGCCATGTGCTGCTGATCCTACCCAGGCACCAGGTACAATTTCCTTGTCGCCATGGTGGCCTGGCGCACGGGCTTTGTCGAGCCCTGATTTAAACGGAAGGTATCTTTTTTTGTTTTTAATAAAAACAAACTCCAATGCCTTAAGACAGTACAAAATGCAGCAGCCAGACTATTGACCGATCAAACTCTCTCGTGTCACATAACACCTGTTATATGTCACATAACACTCCCTGCATTGGCTTCCAATTAAATGGTGATCATATTTTAAAATGTACTTGCTTATCTTCAAAGCCTTAAACAATCAGGGCCCACAGTACCTGAAAGATATCAAGAACCCTAAATGCCATATTGCTCACTTTGATCAGCCAATGAATCACTCCTGTCAGTACCCAGAATATAGACAAACTCACGTTCTCGGACATTCAGCCATGCTGCCACTCTTTACATGTTCAGTCAGAGAGGCACCATCATTACAAACTTACAAAATACGAAGAAAAAGACCCACCTCCGTTATAAGACAGGGCTCGACAAACCCCATGCGCCAGGTCGCCATGGCGACCAGGAAATTAGACCTGGCGCCTGGGTGTTGTCAGCCTCATGGTCCCCTTGCCGCTGCCATCCGATTTTTCCGCAGCGCGAGGGGGTAAAGTCTGTGCCGATGGCCGATGGCACAGACTGCAAGCTCCGCCCCCTCGCGCAACGCGTGTCTGAGTGCCGGGTGTCGTCACGTGACATCCTGGCACTCAGCACGCTGACCAACGGAGTTCAGCTGCTGCATGAATGTCCCCCTCCACTGCAGTGAGGTAAAGCAGCAGGTGAGGGGGACACATCAAGAAGAAACCCCCAAGAAAAGACTGTGTGAGGTGGGTGTGTGTTTGTATGTATTGTAGGTGTGTGTGATGTGTTTGGATATTTGTCTGTATGTAAAGTAGGTGTGTGTGAGATGTTTGGATAAATGTGTATATGTAAAGTAGGTGTGTGTGTGAGGTGTTTGGATATATGGGTATATGTAAAGTAGGTGTGTGTGAGGTGTTTGGATATATGTGTATATGTAAAGTAGGTGTGTGTGAGGTGTTTGGATATATGGGTATATGTAAAGTAGGTGTGTGTGAGGTGTTTGGATATATGTGTATATGTAAAGTAGGTGTGTGTGAGGTGTTTGGATAAATGTGTATATGTAAAGTAGGTGTGTGTGAGGTGTTTGGATATATGTGTTTATGTAAAGTAGGTGTGTGTGAGGTGTTTGGATATATGTGTATATGTCAGGGCTCGACAAACCCCAGGCGCCAGGTCGCCATGGCGACCAGGAAATTAGACCTGGCGCCTGGGTGCTGTCAGCCTCCTGGTCCCCTTGCCGCTGCCATCCGATTTTTCCGCAGCGCGAGGGGGTAAAGTCTGTGCCGATGGCCGATGGCACAGACTGCAAGCTCCGCCCCCTCGCGCAACGCGTGTCTGAGTGCCGGGTGTCGTCACGTGACATCCTGGCACTCAGCACGCCGACCAACGGAGTTAAGCTGCAGCGTAAATGTCCCCCTCCCCTGCAGTGAGGTAAAGCAGCTGGGAGGGGGACACATCAAGAAGAAACCCCCAAGAAAAGACTGTGTTAGGTGGGTGTGTGTTTGTATGTATTGTAAAGTAGGTGTGTGTGAGGGGTTTGTATATATGGGTGTGTGAGGTGTTTATATATATGGGTGTGTGAGGTGTTTATATATATGGGTGTGTGAGGTGTTTATATATATATATGGGTGTGTGAGGTGTTTGTATATATGTGTGTGTGAGGTGTTTGTATATATGTGTATATGTAAAGTATGTGTGTTTGTATATATGTGTGTGTGAGGTGTTTGTATATATGTGTGTGTGAGGTGTTTGTATATATGTGTGTGTGAGGTGTTTGTATATATGTGTGTGTGAGGTGTTTGTATATATGTGTGTGTGAGGTGTTTGTATATATGTGTATATGTAAAGTATGTGTGTTTGTATATATGTGTGTGTGTGAGGTGTTTGTATATATGTGTATATGTAAAGTATGTGTGTTTGTATATATGTGTGTGTGAGGTGTTTGTATATATGTGTGTGTGAGGTGTTTGTATATATGTGTGTGTGAGGTGTTTGTATATATGTGTATATGTAAAGTATGTGTGTTTGTATATATGTGTGTGTGTGAGGTGTTTGTATATATGTGTATATGTAAAGTATGTGTGTTTGTATATATGTGTGTGTGTGAGGTGTTTGTATATATGTGTGTGTGAGGTGTTTGTATATATGTGTGTGTGAGGTGTTTGTGAATATATGTGTGTGTGAGGTGTGTGTGAGGTGTTTGTGAATATATGTGTGTGTGAGGTGTTTGTGTATATATGTGTGTGTGAGGTGTTTGTGTATATATGTGTGTGTGAGGTGTTTGTATATATGTGTATATGTAAAGTATGTGTGTTTGTATATATGTGAAGTAGGCGTGTGTGTTTATGAATTGTGTTTATGTTTGCGTGATTGTCTGGCTCCTAAAAAAAATGTCTGGCTCCTAAAATCAAAATAAATTTGTCAAGCCCTGGTATATGTAAAGTAGGTGTGTGTGAGATGTTTGGATAAATGTGTATATGTAAAGTAGGTGTGTGTGTGAGATGTTTGGATAAATGTGTATATGTAAAGTAGGTGTGTGTGTGAGGTGTTTGTATATATGTGTTTATGTAAAGTAGGTGTGTGTGTGAGGGGTTTGTATATATGTGTGTATGTAAAGTAGGTGTGTGTGAGGTGTTTGGATAAATGTGTATATGTAAAGTAGGTTTGTATGAGGTGTTTGGATATATGTGTATATGTAAAGTAGGTGTGTGTGTGAGGTGTTTGGATATATGTGTATATGTAAAGTAGGTGTGTGTGTGAGGTGTTTGGATATATGGCTATATGTAAAGTAGGTGTGTATGAGGTGTTTGTATATATGGGTATATGTAAAGTAGGTGTGTGTGAGGGGTTTGTATATATGTGTATATGTAAAGTAGGTGTGTGTGGGTGTTTGGATATATGTGTATATGTAAAGTAGGTGTGTGTGAGATGTTTGTATATGTGTGTATATGTAAAGTAGGTGTGTGTGAGATGTTTGTATATATGTGTATATGTAAAGTAGGTGTGTGTGAGGTGTTTGGATATATGGCTATATGTAAAGTAGGTGTGTGTGTGTGTTTGTATATATGGGTATATGTAAAGTAGGTGTGTGTGTGTGAGGGGTTTGTATATATGTGTATATGTAAAGTAGGTGTGTGTGTGTGAGGTGTTTGTATATATGTGTTTATGTAAAGTAGGTGTGTGTGTGTGAGGGGTTTGTATATATGTAAAGTAGGTGTGTGTGAGGTGTTTGTATATATGTGTTTATGTAAAGTAGGTGTGTGTGTGTGAGGGGTTTGTATATATGTGTATATGTAAAGTAGGTGTGTGTGTGTGTGTGAGGGGTTTGTATATATGTGTGTATGTAAAGTAGGTGTGTGTGAGGTGTTTGGATAAATGTGTGTATGTAAAGTAGGTGTGTATGAGGTGTTTGGATATATGTGTTTATGTAAAGTAGGTGTGTGTGTGTGAGGGGTTTGTATATATGTGTATATGTAAAGTAGGTGTGTGTGTGTGTGAGGGGTTTGTATATATGTGTATATGTAAAGTAGGTGTGTGTGTGAGGTGTTTGGATATATGTGTATATGTAAAGTAGGTGTGTGTGTGAGGTGTTTGGATATATGGCTATATGTAAAGTAGGTGTGTATGAGGTGTTTGTATATATGGGTATATGTAAAGTAGGTGTGTGTGAGGGGTTTGTATATATGTGTATATGTAAAGTAGGTGTGTGTGGGTGTTTGGATATATGTGTATATGTAAAGTAGGTGTGTGTGAGATGTTTGTATATATGTGTATATGTAAAGTAGGTGTGTGTGAGATGTTTGTATATATGTGTATATGTAAAGTAGGTGTGTGTGAGGTCTTTGGATATATGGCTATATGTAAAGTAGGTGTGTGTGTGTGTGTTTGTATATATGGGTATATGTAAAGTAGGTGTGTGTGTGTGAGGGGTTTGTATATATGGGTATATGTAAAGTAGGTGTGTGTGGGTGTTTGGATATATGTGTATATGTAAAGTAGGTGTGTGTGTGAGGTGTTTGGATATATGTGTATATGTAAAACAGGTGTGTTTGGATATATGTGAAGTAGGCGTGTGTGTTTATGAATTGCGTTTATGTTTGCGTGATTGTCTGGCTCCTAAAATAAAATTAAATTTGTCAAGCCCTGTTATAAGGCATCCAGTGAGCTCATCTGACCATCAGGAATTCTTAATATTTATGTCTGTTTATGTTTGTAATGTGCTTTGAGTCTCACATAGAGATAAGTGCTATAAAAATCGCAAATTATTATTATAATATTATATTAAAGTGGTTTTGAAAAGTGAGTCCTGAATATTGTGATAGTGCTGAGGGGTGTGACTTTTTTTATGTACTAAGATTTCTTTGCGCACACTCTTTCTTGTATTTTGCTATTAGGTAACATGCTGATCTGCATCAAAAGCTGAAAGGCTTTATCATTTTCACGTTTTCTTTCCATACAGGGCAGTCATTGTGTCCGTATATGAGAGAGTTGGGTAAAGAAATGGTAGAGCATATCATTACAAGAGATCCACTGGCAGCTGATCTGAAATGCAGTCTCTTTGTATCCGCTTTGAAAAGCTACAAAAGGGACTCTGTCCTGAGGCCATTTCCTCCTTTTTATGCCAGCGAACACCACAAGGATTTTGATGCTCTGGTATGTAGACCTTCTGGAAATTACCAATATTTTCATTCATCATATGTGTATTGTGCAGGTTCAAAACAACATAACAAGTTGTCCCTTGCGGAAGTTACAAGATCACCCATTCTTTTTAAGTGTTTAAATGTTAAAAAACTGTTATTGATATCCAGTGCAGTATTTACCGCGAGGCATCCTAGGCCGATGACTAGGGTGGCAAATTCACTAGGGGCGGTGAAAAAAGCGTCTCCAAACGCGGCACGGGGCGGCGTGATCGGGCGACCCGTGCCTTTATTTCTTAGGGGGCGGTGCTTTGCGGATGATGGGGGAAGTGATGAAAGGTCACGTGACCCGACACTCTGACGTCAGACACGCACCGGGTCACGTGACCTATATACACTCACTGCGGGGAACCGAACAGGCAGCATGGTAGGACACCATACTGCCTGCCACTAGTCACCAGGGATCAGGGCAAGTCCTGGTGATGGAGGGATGTAATTGATGTGATGGAGGGATAAAGGCATGTCATGGGGGTAAGGGAGGCATGTCATGGGGGTGATGGAGGCATGTATTAGGTGTGCAACGTGGGTTATGGGGCATGTCGTTGGTGTGCAACGTGGGTAGGGGGGTGCCATAATTTTGCCTAGGGAAGCACAAACCCGAGATACACCACTGTTGGATTCCTAGATAATAAAGAATGGGTTGTACAGAGTGTGGGAGAATAGCAAAGAGGAGTTATGGATAATGTGGCAGCATTTACTGAAAATTGAGCAGTGCTTGTTTCCACTGTCCATGAAACATGTTTGCACAGCTGTATTGTTTCCAGAAGTATCAAGTTACTTCATAGAATTATATATATTTTTTTTAACCGAGTGTGGCTGGACTTTTGAAGGGTACTGAGAATATGAAAGGTTCCTGGCCTACTAAAAAAACTCCTCAAACAGCAGACTGCTGCAAACATGACAGATGTTTACTTATACTAGTTTTCACACACAATTATCCTTTTAATATCCTTGTTTATGCGCACATACAGCATTCAATTCAAGATACAGTGAGTGTGGTTTTGTGTGGCAATTCATACTTTGCAGATCAGAGCCATTGACCCGTTCCCGGACAGCTGGCGACAGACATGACCTGTTCAATGGGTGTCGCATTTAGCACCAATAAATGAAAGGCATAGGGAGCTACTTCAATGTGCCCGTTCGTTTTTGCACAAGATAGTTTCTCACTATTTTTCACTATTCTTATGTGGAAATAAAATAATTTAGGCATAATCAGTGTGCTCCTATTGCTGCCAAATATTTGATGTTTCTTTTATTGTTAGATTGCAGACACAAATGTTTTGCCCAGCTTGCAAGAGATAATCCACAGCAAGACAGACCGTGATCAAAAGATTATGGAACTCCTAAACTGGATTTTATCTGAGAAAATATTTGCTATCAAGACTGTCAAAAAGGAGAAGGTTTGTCTTTTTTTCTGCCTGTATGCTATGCTGCAAGGATCTGGAGTCCAGCGTTGTGCCTGCTTGTTAATTAAGATCTTACAAGAGAAGTGATAACTGATTCTCTAGTGGGTACAAGGATTTGTAGGAGAATAGATGTAATCTAGCATTATAACCTCCAAGAACCTTAAATTATGGCAATATTGCCCCTTGCGCCAGTGTATAAATGCTTAAAGGCATAAACTATTGGCACAAAGCTACACCGATAAAGTGACTCACAACCTCTGCCAAATCAACCCTTCGTGATTGTCATAAGGCAGTTATATGCTGCAGTTACTGCTGTATGAACCTTATTTTAAGGAATTTATCTGCAGGATAAACAACATGGGGGAAATATATAAACGATGAATTTAGTGGCATGCAACATAGATGAAAGGTGTACATGATGGAATATAAACTTACTGCTACACTGTCACACTGTCCTTGTAACTGAAGACTGGCCATAACAAACCATTTAAATGAAAGCAAATCCACAGGCTCTGATAACAAAGCATAGAGCACTTTACACTGTACAAAAAATAATGGGTAAAAAAAAATGTCAGCTTACGTTTTTTACCCACTGCAAGCGATGTACTTGGTAAGATCAAACTAGTATAGCAAGCTTGTTATTGTGTTACCAGAATTTCAAACAGATGTATAAGTTAAGAGAAAACTGTCTTATATGTCTGCTGTTGATGACATCACCTTGTGTGGCTTGATATGCAAATTAACTACTTTCAATGGGCAATGTCTATGTTGCATCTCCTGTCATAAACCACATACCTATTTTTAAACAAATTCTCTTTATTTCTGATAAAACAATGTAGAGATCATTTTTCATACTTACATTTTTACATTGAATGTATAAACCATATTTCGTTGACATCTCTTAAGTCCTAAAGACTCTTCAATGGCTGCTGAGAATCACTTTACACATAAAACTGTAACATTACATTCAGCTTAGATGTGATATCATTCAGAAAAGATCAGTATAAAAAGCCCATATAACGTTAGCTACCATGAGTAAAATTGTTTGAGCAATCCCTTTTTTCATTCTACTTTGAATTGTCCAAACCTGTCATACGTTCATATGCTGGGTGTTGAATTGCCATTAGATATGGGATGATACCTAACCAGTATGAGTAACCAGGGGAATCTGTTTATGTACTAACCATATTGGTAATCTAACACCAGCCTTGAGTTAAGGCTGCCCCTTACTTGCTGTTTTAGTATGAGGAAGTCCAAGCCCTGCCAGGCTCTCCCAGTCTTGCTCTGCCTACTCCTGACTTCCTGTTTGAAATAGAATACTGCCACAAGCTGAGTGCCAAGTTCCAGGAGATCCGTGGGGATAGAGACCTGATGTATGCTCTACATGGCAGCCGACTGGAAAATTTCCACTCCATACTTCACAATGGCTTGCACTGCCATCTTAACAAGGTATGATCCTTTTACCTGCTTCTTCATAAACAACGCATTCAACTTTATTGTGATGTTTAGTGTCATTCCATATAACGTGGTGGTACATTGATGCCATTACCGAGCCTGATCCTGAAACATGTAGTGTTTGGATAACTGATCAGAGTTATCCCTGACAAACTGAGATAGCTGACATTTCAGAGATGCTTTTTATCATACTTCATACATGACAACTGAAACTCTAAAAAACGTATTTGTGTATTATCCTTTTTAAGCCTAAATTGATACATATTTCTTATTTTCAAAATTACGAAATACATAGATTGCTTCAACTTTAAAAAGAAAGTGTGTGTATAGCTGTATGTACCGGTATATTCATATTTATACAAATAAATACGATCTTAGCTTGGGTGCATAAGAAGACTGAATGGTATAGCAAACACATAATTTATAGCAGTCTGTGGTCTTTAGAGAAAGTAGAAAAAATATAATTATGTGTGGACTTCTATTTTTGAACATACGTTAGGATCCCATTGTTTTAAAATTGGATTTATAAACTTTTTGCAAAAAATACTGGCTATTTATTCTCGCACTTTGATATACAACAAAGTGAAGCAAGGAGAAAATTGCTGTTAGATTGGAATAGTAATTATGGAATATTTTGTGCATTGTTTTTAAAGGAACACTACCACTTACATAAGATGTAACTAGATTACAAACACATACCGTATTTTTCGCCATATAAGACGCACTTTTTTCCTCCTCAAAAGTGAGGGGAAATGTCTGTACGTCTTATGAGGCGAATATAATACTTACCTCCATGCTACTCTCCGTCGTGTGGTCTCCGTTGCTTCCTCCGTGCAGTCTAACCTCCTGCACGGAGGAAGGAAGCTCCGGGCGCTTTTTTTTTTCTTCTTAACTTTATTGATGTCGCGCGACGTCAATAGAGTTAAGAAGGGGGAAAAAAAAGCGCCCGGAGCTTCCTTCCTCCGTGCAGGAGGTTAGACTGCACGGAGGAAGCAACGGAGAGCAGCATGGAGGTAAGTATGAAATTCAACGGAGAGGTAAGTGCTAGGGAAGGGGGGAGGAGTGTGGCAAAAACAAGCATAACAGTGAGGGGCAAAAGACTGGCACAGTGAGGGGCAAAAGACATCCTGGCACAGTGAGGGGCAAAAGACTGGCACAGTGAGGGGCAAAAGACTGGCACAGTGAGGGGCAATATCCTGGCACAGTGAGGGACTAAAGCCTAACATAGTGAGGGGCAAAATCCTGGCATATTTAATGGCTAAATCCTGGCATAGTGAGGGGAAAAATCCTGGCATATTGATTGGCTAAATCCTGGCATATTGAGGTTTTTTTTTTCTTGTTTTCCTCCTCTAAAAACTGGGTGCGTCTTATGGTCAGGTGCGTCTTATAAGGCGAAAAATACGGTAAATAAGACATATAGAAACATAGAAACATAGAATGTGTCGGCAGATAAGAACCATTCGGTCCATCTAGTCTGCCCAATTTTTTTTTGGAGTACTTTTATTAGTCCCCCGTTCCCGGTCTTATAGCTAGGATAGCCTTGTGTCTATCCCACGCATGCTTAAAATCCTTGACTGTGTTTACTTCTACCACTTCTGCTGGCAGGCTATTCCATACATCCACTACCCTCTCAGTAAAGTAATACTTCCTGATATTACTTTTAAATTGTTGCCCCTCTAATTTAAGACTATGTCCTCTAGTTGTGGTAGTTTTTCTTCTTTTAAATATACTCTCTTCCTTTACTGTGTTGATTCCCTTTATGTATTTAAATGTTTCTATCATATCCCCCCTGTTACGTCTTTCCTCCAAGCTATACATGTTAAGATGCTTTAACCTTTCCTGGTAAGTTTTATCCTTCAACCCATGAACCAGTTTAGTAGCCCTTCTCTGAACTTTCTCCAAAGTATCAATATCCTTCTGGAGATACGGTCTCCAGTATTGCGTACAATACTCCAAGTGAGGTCTCACCAGTGCTCTGTACAATGGCATGAGCACTTCCCTCTTCCTACTGCTAATACCTCTCCCTATGCAACCAAGCATTCTGCTAGCATTTCCTGCTGCTCTATTGCATTGCCTACCTACCTTCAAGTCCTCTGAAATTATTACTCCTAAATCCCTTTCCTCAGATGTTGAGGTTAGGACTGTACCAAATAGTCTATATTCTGCTTTTGGGTTTTTACGCCCAAGGTGCATAATCTTGCACTTGTCCACATTAAATGTCAGTTTCCACTGCTCTGACCATTTTTCTAGTTTAGCTAAATCATTTGCCATTTGGCTTATCCCTCCATGAATATCAACCCTGCTACAAATCTTTGTATCATCAACAAAAAGACATACTTTGCCAACAAGACCTTCTGCAATATCGCTAATAAAAATATTAAAGAGAATGGGTCCAAGTACAGATCCCTGAGGTACCCCACTAGTAACAAGACCTTGCATCGAATATACCCCATTGACTACAACCCTCTGTTGCCTGTCACATATGCCACTGTTTTTTTCTGTTTGAATTAATTGCATATGAAAGTAAAAATAAAATTAGGTGAACACACCTAAAATGAGATATATTTTTATTACAGGAGCAGCAAAGCCTATTTTATTTTTAATTTTAAAATATTTTGTAGTACCTTCCCTTCAGCTCGGCAAATATTTCAATGAAGATTACTATGGTAAGAGGCTAGTGCTCTCAACTTTTTGCAAGCTGATGATCTATAAGGGTGGTTTAGGGGCCGGTTCTGTATTGGTACATACTGTTTAATGTGTACTAACTTTTTCTTACTGACTAGTGCTATAGCCTAACCTAACAGATAAAATGATTACATGCTGCTAACTCCCCAAGTAATAGAGATTTACTCTACATGACATAAGATACCATAGAGAAATGCATGATGCCTTAATTGGACTCTGGGTGTTTCTCTAGTCTTTTTTGTAGGGAACATAACAAGCCACCAATACTTGCAGTGAGATTTTAAGTCTCTGATGTAGCAAACAGTAAAACGGTTTTGTTTGCTAAACTATTGCATCACGAGTCAGCAGAAACAGTAAGTGCACTTAAAAAAAAAAAAAAGAAGCACTGCCTTTTCAGTACTTTTCAGAAATGAAGACTTTGAAAACCTGTTATCTCCTGTTTCAGACTTCCTTGTTTGGAGAAGGCACATATTTAACAAGCGACCTGAGTCTAGCACTTCTGTACAGCCCCCATGGGCATGGATGGAGTCACAGCATACTAGGACCAGCACTAAGCTGTGTAGCAGTGTGTGAAGTGATTGATCATCCTGATGTAAAGTGCCAGGCCAAGAAAAAAGGTAAGTTGCATGAGGTACACATTCAATTCATAGAATGGCCACCTTCAGTAGTGGTTTGCAACATTGCTGCTAAGGCAGACATCAAAAGGAAAAAAGTCACACAAACCAATAGTGCCAATCTCTACATTGCTTTTTTTATTCAAAAAATTTGTATTCAGTCCTTATTGTACACAGTTTTATAGGCCAGGCAAGTTATTTTTTTCCCTTCCTAGTAGTCCATTTTGTTTAGTTGTTCACCACTTGATGTTATAATTGTTTGTTAAATGTAGATTTGGATGAGCTGATAACTCTAATATAGTATTACAGCAGCAGGGTGAGGTGTAGAGCCGGTTGCTCTATACTGAGATGGAATGTCAGGCTAGATATGGACACTAACAGCCTTTATGTCTAAATTCTCATTCTTTTCAGATTCCTGTGAAATTGATCGAAAACGAGCAAGGGCACGGAATAGTGAAGGCGGAGACGTGCCACAGAAATACTTTGTGGTGACAAATAATCAGTTATTACGAGTAAAATACCTCCTAGTGTACTCTCAGCAACAGCCTCAAAGACGGTGAGTAGAGTGTGAGCTCTCATATTCACTCGTGTATCTTGCTTTATGGTTTATATATCAAATCTCAACGCTACTGGACAAAATACTGTTGGTGTACCTGTTTGTGGAACATAATATTTGGCCATAAATTTGACCAGTGTCAGTTAGTATAGAACTGCTCATAGGATACATTAAGTTTGCCCACTAGAGGGCGGTGCTCGATAATTCCCCTGAGTTTCCCCTAGGAGTACATGGTTATGTTAATATTGCTGTTTCCACTGCATACACCATATAATACTATCTTCAAAGATATTCAAAACAAGTTTTAAAAAAAGTCTATATTGTGAAATTCCTTTATTACCTTTACACATTACAAGATTGTATTTTTTATCTGATGTGTGAACTATCTGTAGAAACTATTGTAATTGTTAAATATGACTCAATAAAATAATAATAAAAAATAATGTATTGGAAGATGACCTGGTCGGTACATTTCCATGCAGTGGATGTATCCATGGAGCACAGTTCAATCTGCTCCTGAACCATGTGTGATCCTGTAATTTTTATCCATGGGTAGAGTAGTTACATTTAGATTTGTTTCTTTTTTCTTGTTCTCTTTGGACATGTACTGAGCATGACGCAAATATATGTATATTTATATTTTTGTACATGTACATATGTTGTTGAGTTAGATCAGACTTGACAAATACCGGGTGCCAGGTCGCCATGGCGACTAGAATCTGGCTCCTGGGACCTGGGAGAATTTTTAAACACAGTGAAATTGCAGCTATACTGTCCCAGTCCCACAATCTGTTGCCTGTTAACTACCGATCAGATAACAAACTAAGTGTGGAAGAAGCAGCACAGAGCAGCTGTCAGATTCCCCTTCCTTCCTTTTCCTGCGGCTCATCAGGCAGCAGCTATAGCAGTAGGAAACGCATGTGAGGAGTGTTGGGAACTCCTCACAGCTACTGTTGCCTCTGCTTCAGGAGGGGGAACCTCAGTAACGGATGAAATGCTGCCCCCCACCAAAAAAAAATGTATCTAGCAATAAAATATTTTTTCCAAGAGCTCATCCCTCCCCCTCTCTTCCTTACTAATAACAAACATGCATTCCTTGTTTTTATTTCTTTCCTTTGCACCCACATTGCACTTATCCCAGCACCCAGACTGCACTCACAGAACTTACCCGAGTACTCAGATTTGCACTCGCAGGCAGTGGCGTCCCGAAGGTGGTGCGGACCGCACCGGGTGACACCCTAAGCTTAGCATCCCCCCTCAGGGTATCCCAGTGCTGAACTTCCGCTAGATTCTGCTGACGGAAAAAAAGTAAAAAAAATACTGGCATATTGAGTTGCAAAAAACTAGCATATTGAGTGGCAAAAAACTAGCATATTCAGTGGCAAAAAAATGGCATATTGAGTGCAAAAAAATGGCATATTGAGTGGCAAAATACTGGCAAATTGGCAAAATAATACTGGCAAATTATTGGGCAAATAGGCTGTGGCTTATTAATGGCAAAAGCATACTGGCATATTATTGGGCAAATTGGCTGTGGCTTATTAATGGCAAAATAACTGCTATATTAATAGCAAAGGTAATACTGGCATATTAATGGCAACATGGCTGTGGCATATTAATGGCAAAATAACACTGGCATATTAATAGGCAAGCTGTGGCATATTTAATGGACAAACGGTGGCATATTTTAATAGGCAAACTGACTGTTGCATATGTTAATGACAAAGTGACTGTGGCATTTTAATTGGTACCTGACAGTGGCTTATTTTAATTGGCAAAGTGATGATGTGGCATGTTCTGTGGGGCAAAATAACATGTACTATGGGGAAAGTGACACTGTGGCATGTCAAAGCGTGTAGGTGCAATATTAGTGCAGGCTAAGGGCTGTGGGTGCAATATAGGTGTATGGCAAGTTCTGTGGGTACTGTATGGTGCTGTGTTAATTTCTTTAGGTGCAATGTGGGTGCAGAGGAAGGGAATAAAAACAAGGAATGCAATTTTTCAATCACATTTTTATTACATTTGAAAATAGTTGAATATTAAAAATTTCAAATATGTATAAATGCAACTAGTTATAGAGAGAGAGAGAGAGAGAGAGAGAGAGAGATGTCTGTGAGTATAGATATGTATTGTTTTAGAATTGTACAAATGTCACCTCGTGGGGCTCCTGTGTGTCACATAATTAATGGTGTCCCATGTGTGGCATATTTATTGGGCCCCATGTGTGGAATAATTAAGGGGCTCTTTTGTGTGGCATAATTGAGGGGCTCTTTGGTGTGGCATAATTAAGGGGCTCTTGTGTGTGTGGCATAATTAATTGGGCTCTGAGGTGAGGCATAAATAATGGGGCTCTGGTGGGGCATAATATATGGGGCTCTGGTGTGACATAATTTATGGGTCTCGTGTGTGTGTCATAGTTATGGGGCTCCTGTGTGTGGCATAGTTAATGGGCTCCTGTGTGTGACATAATTTTTGGGGCTCCTGTATGTGGCATATTTAATGGGCCATCTGACTGGCATTACTAAGGAATCTGTTTGGCATGGTATTGGAGGAAATCCATGGGGGCGACACCATCCGTTATTTCACCTGGTGACACCAACCCTAGTGACGCCTCTGCTCACAAGACTTGCCCCAGTACTCAGATTTGCACTCACAGAACTTACCCCAGCACCCAGATTTGCACTCACAGGACTTACCCCAGCATGCAAGACTTGCCCCAGCACCCAGATTTGCACTAAGGACTTACCCCAGCATCCAGATTTGCACTAAGGACTCCCACCCCCAGCACATACTTTGCACACAGCCCCAGCACCATTTTTTTTTTTAAACTTAGGACTTGCCCCATGTATGTTTGGGTTCAGCACCTGTTTTCATGAATGTGTGTATTAGAATCTGTGTGCCAGCATGTGTTAGTGTGTGTATCAGCATATTAGTATGTATGTATGTTTGTATTTGTGTCAGCATGTGTTTGTGACGGCATGTGTCACTGTGTCTTAGCATATGTTTGTGACAGCATGTGTTAGTATATCAGCATATTACTGTCAATGTTAATTGGGCAGACTTGATGGTCCAAATGGTTCTTTTCTGCCGACACATCTATGTGTTACTGTGTCTCAGCATTTGTGTGAGCAACGTGTGTGTGTGTGTGTGTTGGCATTAAAGAGTATATTCATGTGTTTCTGAATACATGTAAAAGTGAAATAATGTTTTAGAGTGTGCCAGCATTTATTTGTGTGTATATTTGTGGGTGAGCAAGCATGTTTGGGTGTGTATGTATGTGTGTCAGCTTGTGTGTGTCAGCATGTGGATGAGCATGTATGTTAGCATCTGTGTCGGTGTGTGTGTATTTCAGCATGTGTGTCCAGTAGTATGTGTGAATGCTGAGCAAATGTCTATGCATTTTCTTTTGGCACTGGCTCCTAGAGTTTAATCAAATTTGTCAAGCCCTCCCTTGGAGTTGTGGAGTGAATTCACTGTTCTAGAATGGCACACAATGTGCATAGTGGTCCTTCAACACTTGTATCTGTAAAATATTCCATAGGGTTGCATTACAGTCTTTGCAATTGTAACATACAACACTTATTCTGTAGTTAGTTTGTAATGTAAGTATTGGCAGCCCAAAGGCGCTGATGCTCTTAAACCTGATTTTCTTGCCTGAATAATCCATAAGTATTACATCTTTGATTTAATAAAATGATACACTCTGTCTGGAAGATATATCACATTCTGCAATTACAACTCAAACAGCTCTGTCCTAAAGCAGAGAAAGAGAAAAAAAAAAAGTGAATCAATACATTATGTAAGTGGAATTGCTAACAAACATAACTTATCTCTTACTGAAAAAATCTTTTTTTAAATATTATTTTTAGTTATCTTTTGAGCTTCCTGATGTGGTTTTATGTAAATTCTGTTTATAACATTCGTGATTTGTTTTTAAAATGAGCATGGCACAGCAACTGAAACACATTGCTCACCTGAAAGAAGGGGAAAAAAAACCTACCTTACCTTAATTAAAATAACAAAAAGTACTGCCTCGAATATTATAATCCAGTATACAGATAAGCTATATGATTATAAAACCATACTCCTTGCTCTTATCAGTCCTAATCGTATTTTCTCTCCCAGATATGATATAATCCCTTTTTCAATTAACCTTTGATCAAGTTTTGCTTTAACTCACTGATGTAAGTAGAGGTATACTGAGAACACGTTCTACTTCCAGTATCTGCTTGTGGGCAGTGGTAGTGTTCATTATCATGGATTCCTCTAAAAACTAATACCTAATATGCTGTAATCTTGGCAGAGCATGGACCATTTAGCCCACCTGTATCATTCTGTAGTCCTAAGTATGTACTGTTTCACTGTATGTCCACTGATTGTACCCCTGTCCTGTTGTAATTCTGTGGAATTAACTGGAACTTTATGAAAATGTAATTCTAAGAAATGGTGTCTATTCACTAGAAAGTGTAAAATCTGACCATAATAGATGCATTGGACAAATAGGTGTCAATTCGTCAGTGACTAGAACGTGAGCAGCCATAGTCACTTGATTATAATTCCATAAGAGAAGGAGACGAGAGGCATGGAGCTCAAGACTGAAAGAGAACAATTTGTAAGGTTAATTTTTTTCCCCTCTGCAGACCTCTGAGCTTCACTATGGTTAATTAAAATAATCTATCATTTTAATCCCAATAAATGTAATTTGCACTGACTGAAAAACAAAAATCATAAGGTGTTTAAGAATGTGTCTAATGATGCAAGACTCACTGAGCTAGATACATTAACTGGCATTGTAGATTCAAAGCCTGCCGCCAACAAAGTCTACGTTAAACTCTATAGAGATACTATTATATGTGGTAATTAACATACAGTGTGTCACTGAGGACCGGTAAAAATGAATGGGCAAAAAAATCATTCATGGTTGCCTATAAATTTACCTCCTCAAAAATCCCAACATAAATGTGCTTAACGCTGGTGATAGATGCACATTAGCCTTTCAGTGTTATCGGGAAAACAATTCTGGGGGAGCCTCTCACTGCCCTCCAATCAAATTGGGCAGTCTGGGCTGCCAAAGTGGCCCATAGATTTCCCCAAAATAATACCTGCCAAACTGCCCCATTACATAAATAACAGGGCCAAGCCCCTAATAAATCATGGGGCCAGGGTTTGGCCAAGTGCACCTGGCCCCAATAAATAAATATTACTTAGATATTGATTGGTTGTGGAATTAATGGGAGGTTATTTCTGGGCCAAAGTTCTAAAAGTGGAACAAATAACACAGCCATTGCACTGGTTTGCATAGTGATATCCATGAGCATTTCACTACTTTTACATCTACACCATAATTGACCTTTTATAACTAACCCACATTGTCTTTTTCTACCAAAAGTCTTATGATGCTCTCTGTTATTTACAGATCCAAGCAACCATCTTGGTTTTCCACCCATCGATTTGCCCTCATGATGGTGGTGTACTTATTTGCTCTGCTTCTCATCGGGTTAAGCAGCTCTAAGGCCTTTACTCAGCACTGGAGAAGGCTGCTGGGCTGGAGGCCCTGAGCTCTTCAACTCTCTGGAACACACCAAAGGCCTTAAATGTGTACTTATGATAAAGCCATGCACTTTTTAATCTATGATCCATCTGCCTTCAGATGTGTGCAAGCATTAAAAGCATTCCACCAGTTAAATGACTCATGCTGTGCATTGACCAAATTCACAAAGGATTTGTGACCTAAAGCATCCGATTATCAAGTCATCAAGGAAAATGAGGATTCATATTCAAGCAATACACAAACCTGTAAGAAATCAGATCAAACGGAGCCCTTGGTATCTAGGTTTGTTTCATACAACTTCCTTTTCTGTTGCTGCTGAAAGGTTAACAATTATTAAAGATTACAGATCTATAAATCGGAATATCCAGAAATCCCCTTTAACCAGATATGATCTTTACTAAGTATCCTATCTGATGTGGACTAGATTCTTCCAGTTTATCAATATGTACTTATGGAATTATTTTAATGCTTGAGATGAGCCGGGCCTAAAAATAAACTCCCTCACTTGTGATTTCTGCATTAATACTTTTAACCCTTTTACTTACAGCAGAGATTGCAATACATTGCACTGCTGGGCCCTCTGGCAATCAGAGTGTTAATATATAGCCCACCTGGCTCCTGCATGCCAGTGAAGTTAGCTGGCAGCCTGACTGCTAGACTGCTGTTATTTTGTCCTATGCCCAGGTCAGAGAAAATAAAGTTTCAGCCAACATCAATTTTCAAGCTAATCGTTGTTTGCATTAATCATGTCTAGGATTTTTCTGTTTTTATCCTAAGCTTTTTAATGACCTGGGCTGCCTTCTCTTCCACGGGCACCAAATTACTGTAATTCCCAGAGCGGAAAGTCCTATAATACCATAATTAATACCATAATTTCCTTGGGTTCTGAATGTAGTGCCCACGCAGGCCTAATAACCATGTATACAGCAAAGCTCTGTAAGCATGTCATTTAGTGAATGAATGGGGCCAACAAGTCCATTAACATCAACTAGTTACAGAAATGACTGGAACTTGTATTAACCCTTTTCAACATGTTGCAGGTTCAGTATCCAATGGGTAAACCACTATGGGCTTCATTCTTGAAAGAGGGAACTGCATGAAATTGACAAGGGAATTGCAAAATTATGGCTGAACTGGAGAATGTTTCCAACTCTGCTAATTTGGCCTTTAATATGCAATCCACGCCTCTTTCATGACGAGAGCCCTATGTAATTAGCTGTAGCAAAAACATTAAGTTCTCTTTAATTGAAAGACGGCATCAAGTGTAGGCATTTTATGTAGAAATGCTGTAATGAAAGAATACAAATAAAGCACCTTATTGAGTCATCTTTACTCCATATAGCTCTACCAGGAGGCAGACATTTTGTTTAGAATCTTTGGTCAGATGGGTCAGTTCTTTGTTCATCTGAATCAAGGTGAGTGAAGAGCTGACCCAAGATTCTAAACAACATGTCTGCCTCCTGAGAGAACTACATGGAGTGAAGAAGGCTTAATAATGTGTATTCTTTCATTTGATAATTTCTTTATAAATCATCTGCACTTGATACAATCTTTCAGTTAAACATACGTTATTTGTTTGCTACAGTTGTCCTTTAATAAGGGATTACTCTATCCATGAACGATAGATAGCCATATACAACGTGAAGTGGGATTAATGATTGTACCGATTATGGATTAATTGATATGGTATTTTTAAATCTGTCATTGTGAGATTAAGAATGCCCTTTGCTATTTAGCTATGGAAATGTAATTACACTATAATCCTTGTATATTAGGCAGATGTGTATTATGATTCATCACTATATTGTTCAGAGTTTTAAAATGCATTGAACACTAAGCACAGTTGGAATGGGAATCACATATTGTAGAATCACACTTATGTTTAGATACAAGATTACATCTTGTAATTTATTAAATAGTAGAGATGCCGATTTATAGAACATTCTGTTTTAATTGCTATATTTTTGGAATAAAAGGTCATCTCGGCTTGTTTTGTGATTGAATTGAGAACAAAATGTGTTGGGGAGGACTGAATAGATATGGATTCCAAGCACATTATTCTATACCCCTGCAGGGGAAAATGTACTTAGAACTGCCAAATTCATTTGACAAATTATGTTTTCAGAGAAAGGCTATAGATTGGTAATACTGTTATTTACTCTGTTCATATTGTCTTTAATAGGGGTGTATAAGTCCTTGTTAATGGGAGTAGCTTTATTATATAGACCTTTCTGTTCAGTTTAAAGGTCCGCTCTGAACAGTTTCCTTTTTATTTTTCTATATGGTGCAGAACACTAAATGAGCATGTTCTATTGGTTTACATTCTCAAATATATACCACCAGGCTCAGATGCAGAATCTGTATGTACAGCTGTATGCTCGGATCTGCACTTGTCCAACAATTCCTCCACTGAATATAATAGATGAAACCCTGGTAATGAAGACTTTGCAAAGACTGGAGAATAAGACAAATTTGTATCTTTATTGACCCCCAACAAATAGAAAATGTTATTTACTGCTGGTTTTGTATCAATAAGAAAACAACATTATCCTGAGCAATTGTGTGTGCACAATTGGAGTTATATATAAAGTCTTTTTTTTTTTATGTGCAGTAAAAAAGCCAGTGTGTCAGCTGCACCAAAATAAAAACTTGATCTAATTTTGCGTATAAAGAAAGTCGCCAAGTGGTGCCTATTTTAGATCACTTTGTTGGACTACTATTCTTTGCCAATCCTAATCTGGCATTATCTGCACTGAACTAAAGGCCACAAAGTGAAACTTAAAAGCATTGAGAATAAAAATGTACATATGGAGACTAAAAAGCCGCAAAAACCTGTGTCTAAAGGAATCAGGATTATACATAAAACAGCACCATTACATAACCCCCAATATGTCATCTTAAAATGGCACCAGCCTGCAAAAGTAGGGTCTGCTGACATGGAATATGAGACTACTACATATTGAACATGTACTTAATTATGAGACTGGATGTATTTTATTCATGCAGCACTTGGACAGAGTTTAAATGATTTTACAAACACTGTAAGCGAAATAAACCGATACACAAACAAATCCAGCGGACAGCACCTTCTACATTTTCATGATCTCACTTATGCAGGGACATTTTTGTTTGTTTGAAAATTCATAGTTTATTACAGGAAATAACATGTCATTTTCTTTTCAAAGAGAATGATGAGATAAGTACAGTTTAATTTAGTACGTTTCTTTAGATTGCAGTTTATTATAATTCTCCCATAAATCCTGCCCTGTTTAGCATCCCACATGTACTGTATTTAAGAGATGCTTCTTAAAACTTTGCATTATTAAATATTGCATTACATAGTTACGTTGTATATGGCTTCATTTTATAGTTGATTAAGGATGTAGTCATAATTTCATTTGTCCACAAGATGTCACTGTTTCTCACGCTACAAAAGAAAAAGCTGTTTACCTATATTGTTCTTTTCATATTCTACTTTTTAATATATTCAGTTTTTTTTTTTTTTTGCATAAAAGAGAAATGCAGTTGGAAACCTGTGCTATTGTTTCACTAATTGGTATGTATATTATATTAATATGTATGTAGTGTATGTATTATATATTGACGATACTATGCAGGATTTAAAATAATCTAGCATCATCCAATTATATTACCCTCAGGGAAACCATCAAACTGTAAATAAGTCATCTTGTCACATAACTCTCATTCTTCTGTAATCGTATTTTTGGAAGTCACATTTTCACTGATGCTTCCACAATCCATTACATTCCTAAGCTGTCCAAAGCACAGCAGGAGAGGGAGCATTGTGATTTTTATTTAGTAATGGGAATTTCTATTGTGATTCTCCAGCAGTGAATGTGTCTGTCTGTATCCTACTAATAAGGAAGGACAAAACCTCCAAACAAGAATATAAATAATATAACTCTGTTTTATGAGCATTGAGTGCCATTTCCTTCCATTTTCACATGTATAAGAAACATTTTTTTTCTTGCCACAGATGAAAATTATTTATTTTAAGACTTAAATACAAAAAAAGCTAAAAAGAAAAAATATTGGGGGAATAAACATAATATAAATAAAATAAGAATAAATATAAACATATAAACCAATGCTATATCAATTCCCGTAACATCTGTTTTGAATAGCATAGAATGTAAAAGGTGAGTAGTGAAGGTAAGTAGACAGGGCAAGGACAGGGCAGAGCTCCCATTAGGCAATGTACATGTGTGCATTTATTACCGGATAAAGACCAAGAAATTTGCCACGGCGGGAAGTAGCAATGTTTTCCCTGAAAATGCGTTGGATCAACCCCAAAAGAGGCCACTGCCAACTTTTTCTACTCCCTTGACATAGAGGAGAAGAGGGAGTAACCTGATCCTAAGGGTTATACCTACAGGTTTCCAAGCATGCATGTTTCATGCAAGACCGCTGCATCTGTGTCCTCAGGACCTCCCAAATCCAGCTTTTATTAGTTATAGAGAGAGTCAGATAGACCATGGAATGTTAACACACAGATAATATGTACATGTGGAGCTAGATACTATATTATCAATATCTAGCAGTGACCTCATAAAACCAGAAAGATGACAAACTGAGTAGACCATTCCACAGAATATAATAAAACTACTTTAATAAAACCACTCACAAAACATAAATGAATTAAATGACAAAATGCAAGATATGCTTTTATATATGGTGACAGGCAATGCTGCTGCTGACACCACTCTTCTGGAGGTCAACCCTGGAGCTCAGTCAACTGCAGAAAACTACTTGAAGTGCTGATCTTTTTCCAGCTATGAAGATAACAACAATGATTTGTCACAGAGAAGTCTGGACCTCGGTGAGGCGATACTACATTGATAACAATCGATCTTACACTCATCAGATTGAAACTTGTTGTGGACTAACCATGGATATATTAAAGCACAATGAAATGGTCTTTACAAGTTTACTTTAGAAGTGTCTGTTCTGTCCATTGCTTAGTCTCTGGATTACTGTATTTGCTCAAATATAAGGTGAGCCTGATTGTAACTTTGGATCTTAATAAGTGGGGGAAAAAAGGCCAAAATATAACGTTCCCTTGCTGAAAAGAAAAGTTTTGCTAGTAGATATTGCTTCACATGTAAAGTTTTTTTTTACATTTTTAATAAAAATTTGTTTTAAAAAAATGCATTTCTTGTTTTTCTTTTTTTCCTCAGACCCCCTTCATTGCTTCCATATTACTTGCCACAAGACTTACAACAGCATTCACAAGACTTGCCACTGCACCTGTATTGCACCCACATGACTTGCCACTGCACCCATATTGCACCCACATGACTTTACCAACTGCACCCGTATTGCACCCCCAGGGACTTGCCCCATTTCCCTTGTGTCTAGTGGTAGGCAGCAAGTTTGTGGGAGAGGACCAACATTTCAAGAAGGTCCCAGTAGATGACTGAGCTGTATTTAGGTAGTTACTGCAGGGTGTGCTGAGGCAGGTACACTGAGTTTCCTACACCTAAATGTTCAAGATTTAAAAAATGAACTGCATTCTGGGTGATCCTGAGATTTTCCTTTATCATTAATGGAAGAAGAAATATGTCACTGGACATAAATATTCCTGTCATATATGTGGTTATTTTAGAGAAAACCACCCTGGGCAAATGTAATTCAAATGAGTTTAGTTTGGAGGCACCAGTTATTAGTGGCAATAAAGTGGGCATCATACAATAACAGTAAAGTAAAAATGCATGATGTCAGTAACCATCGTCACTTACTCTGTTGGGACAAAGAAAACCACATCATTCCTTTTGTTCCACAATCAGTTATAGGAGGCGACCTATTCAGAGCTGTGCATAGAACCATTCTACTGATATTGAAGCTTTGAATAATAATAACAGAGTATTGAACACAAACAAACAGAGAGGAGGTGTACTGATCTCTACAGCCCATCAATAGTGGGAAAAATGTACACTTGTCTCTATCATGGAGTCCTCAGGGAGTCGCACATTATTAATACACAGATCTCCTTTATATTGTTTCTCCTTTCTTGTTTGTAATCATTGTTTATTAAGACGTTTTATGTATTTCTCTATATAGATATCTATCATTCCAAAAAAACATATTTAGTTTCTTTTTTTTCCCCTATAGTAGGAAAAAAGAATCTAAATCCACTGCATACATGCTGTTTATATCAGTGAATTTCAGCAGGTCAGACCTTGTCAAGAGCTGATTAAAATAGGAAGATTAATGCTATTGTTTACCATCATCTCATTTACCAATACACCCTAGGACATCTCAGCGTCTGAATTCAGTGTGGAGTGCAGAAAATGCTTCATCTTAACTCCTTTGTCTGAAGTAAGAAAAAGCTTCTTAATAGAGGGGCAGAGTATCCCGCTGGCTGGATACCGACACTGCAGGGTGTGCAATCTGGACAGCTATGGTCTTGGAAATGAATTTAACAGCTGGCCATTCAGGAAGAATACTGTGGTTTAAGTATGTATGGAAAAAAAGAGTTTTATCTATGGCAAAGAGGAAGTAATATTTCCCCAGTGTTCTTGCAGCACTCAACACAGTACTACTCCAGTACCCCCCCCCCCCCCCAAATCTATGAATATATGAAGCACATGTACATGTAAAAAACAAATACAATGAATATGGTATAATAATGATTCCATATAAAACATATATTGTAGTTTCCATGTCTAAGATGGCGTTTTTTCTAAACATTTTAGAACACAAATTGGGGGTTGTTTTTTACATGGAAATAGTGGCAGATCCAGGAGGGAGAGGGGGCAATGGAGCACTTGCCCCCCGAGCAGAGCCGCTGACTGGCTGCTGGGAGGACCGCATCGGGTGCCGAGGTGAACAGTCAGCCCCCATCTTGTGAGCGTGGCGTGGTTCAGTGGTGACTGGTTCAGAGCATTGGAAACACAATGAAATGATGTGCTTGTCCCCAGAACCCATAGGAATTGCCTCCAGCACCTATTGCACTCAGAGGGCATGCCACCCCCGCACCAAATGCACTCACGGGACTTGGCCTCAGCACATATTGCACTCACAGGACTTGCATCCAGCACCCATTGTGCTCATAGGACTTGCCCCCAGCATGCATTGCACACATAGGAATCATGTATTGCACTTGCAGGAATTTCTGGTGTCACTGGACATCAATGCCAGAAAAAGAGCTAAAGTTACAAGGTTACATCCATTAATACATGTCAATGGCATGTAGGTGTTCTTGCAACATTACACCATTACACCATATCATGTGCTGCTCCATGCTTGCTTGTAGTATGATGCAATTTTCACATAGTACACATAGAGTCCAGCTATAATCTCAAGTAAAAAACAAAATACATAAATCTGGTTTGGCTTCAGATTCCAGATGTGCCGCCCTAGTCACGCTCAGGATAAAATTCCCCAAGGAGAAGATCAGGATCCGCTCCATGTCACTTACTAACCTTTAGTTCAGAGTATACTCTGACCCTCTGGCATCTTCTTCTGCTTGAATGTTTTATGGATCTATGGAGTGGAAGACAAAGGAGCAATTGCCTGGAGGCTTAACATCACTGTCTTCTACATTATACTAACCAGCACCTATTATGAAAATGTGCATTAGGCCCATGCTTTTTAAAGAGGGACTAAACCCATCAGTTTCAAATGAAGATAGAAGGCTTGATTAAAACTGACCAGAATAATGCATCATTGTGCACCATTCAAAAAATGTTTAAACTTAGCCTTTTCAGAAACAAAGGCTAGAGGGTCTACCTAATATGTGCCGATTTTCAAATCCGAAATCGTGCCTCTGAGGTTTTCAAATCCGAAATCGTGCCTCTGAGGTTTTCAAATCCGAAATCGTGCCTCTGTAATCGCATAATTTCAGTGGCATGAAAATACCCGAAGTTACTGCTACTCAGGTAGTTCCAGTGTGCCTCCGAATACATCTGCAATTTGGAAATCATAAGAGACACCACAAAAATAGCAGCTCCAAACACACCAAACTGAAGTGGTAACCACAAACTCCCGATTATGTCATTGGGAGCCCAGAAATACTGAAAATCAACCAAAATAAATCAAGCCTCTGTAGGAAATAAACCTAACTTCAAGAAATTGAACAACAAATTGTTACAATCAACTTCTAGCCAATCTCTGTCTAGGAATATGTATAAATACTGAGCACATGGTCAGGAGTCTTTGCCAACACTACAACTGGGTGATAGAGGCAACAGTCAAGAAGACAAGACTGAATCAAGGCATCTGGCAGGTGGTTGTGGATTCAGTCAATGAAGTTGGTGGGAATAATTGAACTGTGGAGGTTGTGATCAGAACCTGATCAACCTAGTGGGGCAAGCCCCTGCTCTGATTGGCATTGAGTGCGCTGACACCAGACTCTCCACCGACTCTGCATTAACTGTGAGGAAGAGCAAAACCATGTCTATCTCTAAAGATCCATGTCAGGTTTACTTTTTGGTCCTGTTCCGTCATGTCTGCCTCCTGTGTGGAATGCTTTACTGTGATTTACCTGCAATGGGTAGACTGAAGTTCAGTCTTGTGGGGTCATGACCTTGTTGTGTCCAAGGACCCGATCTTGTCTGGTATGTGAGACTCTCATTCTTACCAAACATTCTGAGCTTCTAGAATACTAGACATGAGAATAGGAAAGTGTGTCAATGGAAAATGGAACTCCACTTATCAAATAAAGGACACATGGTTGAAATAGTTTGTGGTGGGGCCATTTTAGCTTTCTATAACAGATGTAGTTGCCAGATATTGGAGTGATTTGAGTTAGCACCAGATTGCATCTTCTTAATTGGCATCTGCAGTACAAAGACCGTTTTCCTGGTTCACAAAGAATAATGGAGCAGACAGAACCTGTCTACCATCAGGAATGAAAATGCACAGGATCGTGACGGACTGGAAGAATTAAAGAAGGGAAGCTGGTGTATGTGAAAATAATAATAATAATTTTAACAACAAGAAGCATTTGCCTGTTACATTGTAGCTCCTGTAATAGAATGACCATCAGTGAACAAACTAGTGAATCCTTTGCAGAGTAAGAGAAAAACTTGAATTAACAAAATAAAAAGAAACATAAAACGCTTACAGTGGGAGCAGTATAAAGTTTTATACATAACATAGGACATGTGATCAAAGTCTATGCAAACTCTGGGAATGTCTATATCATCCCTTCAATAAGAAACAATAATGCCGTACTGGAAGGACATAAAAATAATCACAATCTAAATGAAGCACAAGTTGACAACTAAGAAACCAATTCTGACCCAAGCTTCATCTCAGTCAATGTTCCACAAATGTAGTCATTAAAAGCCCCCACCCTAACGTTTCTGTGGATCCAAAAGATTGGACACGGATTAATGTTCTCCCCTTTATGAGGGAAACAAATATAAAGTTGGTAGCATGGAAGCCATTATACATATCTTGGTGGGGAAGAATTAATGTGATTAAGGCATATATCCTCCCCAAATTCACCTATGTTTTTCGTATGCTCCCATTTAAGATTCCAGCTCCTTGGCTGCAGATGATACAAGCATCTTTCTCACGATTTATTAGGAATAATAAGAGGCCAAGGCTAGGATTACAGATACTATCTAGGACACCCAAGAAAGGCGGTCTGGGGATTCCTCTAATAGGGGAATTTGCACGAGCCACTTTACTGGCGCAGGCCGTAGCCTTGCAAGAAGAGGAAGCAAAATTAGAGAAATGGTATCGATGGGAATGTGAGATAACCAAAGTACCCAATTTAGATGTATTTTTTGGGAATATAAACAAAGAACCCTATAATAGAGGTATTAAACTAAGGAGCCTGGCTCTATCCCAGATAATAGATAACTGGAACCAAGTTAAACTTAAAATAGGTTTAAAGAATAAATGAATCCCCGCCTTACCAATAGTAGTGATTGGACACCTGATGGAAAACATTGATCTAACAAACTGGGCACATAAGGGCGTGCATCAGATTACAGATCTGATAGATAGCGACAAAATAAAAACCTTCCCAGCTCTTCAAGAGCAATATGATCTTCCACCCCAAGACCTCTTTAAATACCTTAGAGTCAAGGGGTTTCTAGGTAAATATCTCTGTTGTATAGACCCTAATAATATAGGCCCACTGGCATCATTGAGTAGATTGATTCGGCAACATCATTACAAGAAGCTTATAGCAAATTCACTGGAAATTCTTAAATTGGTTAAGAGTGTTCAGCCATCTGCGGCCATTCTGAACTGGCAAAAGATCTCCAGATTCAAATAGACGGAAAACTATGGTGCCTAGCTCTGGACAGATGTTATAGGGCTGTCCACTGCCTAAACCTAAACGAGACTCAGTTCAAGATGAGCAACAGATGGTATTTAGTCCCCACAAGGCTCTGTAAGATATACCCCGCCCTATCTCCGCTGTGCTGGAGGTGCCACAGAGCCCGAGGAGACTATATGCATGTCTGGTGGATTTGCCCAAGCATTCGAGGATTCTGGCAAGATATCGCCCACCGATTAAGGGCTAAATTTGGCGAGAAATGGGATCTAAAGCCAGAAATGGCACTTTTGCATTTAAATTTCCCGGAATACTCAAAAGAACATAAGATCATTATACACATTTTAACAGCACCAGAATGGCCAAAGATAAAATCACAGGTGATCCATCAATGTAGGATGGAGAGTGGCAGGGCCTTTTATGATGTGGGGAACCCCTCGGAGGCACAATATTGGAATAAGTGGACGAAGGAACTAGAGTCTGGGCCCTTAGGTGTTTGAGGAGCTTAGGGACGAAACAGAGTAAACGGGATTATAGTGGGATATACGGGTGGAACGCTTTGAGGGTAGCGTGTTCTCTTGTCCACGCTACCTGCCTGGCCCGCCTTGCTCTCTCTTCTGGGTCACGGTAGGAGACCGACCCCCCCCCCCCCCCCCCCCTTGTCTGCCAGCGGGATAGATTATTGTCTACATTTTTATTGTCCGATAAATGTAGTACTGTTTTTATGTGACTCCCAAGGAACTTGCTTATGGAATAAGTTTGCCACACGAGGGGAAGTATGTGGTTTAAAATGTTCTTCTTCCTTTTACTCCTGGAGGCAGGTGGTATAATATACTAAGGCATTTATATGTGCTATATTCCAACATAATAGCTTTCTAAATAATCTTAAATTCCCTTTGTTACCCTTTGATCCAATTGTTACTAAGAGTCTGTGGCAACCTGTTAGTTGCAGTCTCTTACATCCTTTATGGAACGCAGTCAATCTCAACATTACTTTATACCGTGAATGTATAGAACTGAAATTATATATCCATTGTGTTACCAGAATTGAAAGCAGATGCAAAGAATAAGCTAAAATGATGTGCGTCCGTGGTGTCTCCCGCTTATGACATCACCTTGTGTGCAATACAGATTGAGGGGAAATAGAGTGCAGCCCAAAAAAAATTCGGATTTCATTTTGGGATCAATTCACCTATGTCCACAATAACCAAATTTGTCACAAAATGAGCCTCTATAATCCCATAGAAGAGGGAGTGATAGAGGCTATTTTTGGTTCATTGTATTTTGGGTTGATTTTGGTTTCAAAAAGCATTCTCAGTGAAATTGGCTATGATAGCTGAATTACATGATTTGTGGAGTCTTCATGGATGAAGTAACGGAACATCATTAACCCTTTCCCTGGGCTCCCTTATGCTGATATCCCTGAGCAAGTAATACAAAAAAAGGGAGAGTGCACAGCGCTTAAATGTAAAAAAGGGGGGGAAGGGGAAATAATGGAGGAATGTGTCAAGTAGTTGCTCAGACGAATGTGAGTGGCCACTTGGCACCATTCATTCACTTTATTTCACTTTTTCTTTGATATATTACACTATTGTGTGTTTTATTCTTTTATTTTTCATATTCCCTTTGTACAACACTGCAAGATACATACTTGTTCTAAGGGTAAATATAAGTGTGTGTAGTATGGGTTGAAGCGCACTGGTCACGTTTTTCTTTGTATTGTATTTATTTTGCTAGAAGTGAGACACTAGTGGTGCCCGAGTGCTGCATACCCGTTTACATACAGGCGCAGCAGTCTACACTTTGTGTTTTGTAATGATTATTCAGGGTCAGATCAGGGCATATTTTGAAGCTTGAAATACGGCTCCTGATTTGCCAATTAGTTCAGGCCCAAATTTCAGTTACATTGTGTAGACCCTCATATATTTGTGTCTTCTCTGTCTGTTCTCTGTTTCTATATCTATATCCCTGTATCTATCTGTCAACCTGTCTGTCCACTTATCTATATCTGAGGGTGGGTATTGGTAGACTTTGTGACTGCTAACATTTTTCAAGCCAGTAGTTGTGTATTACAAATTCCATTGTACTCAGCAAGCCACATGGCTATCTAGGAAGTGTAATCCACAACCACTGTAAAAACAAAGGGGATATAATAACAACTAGTGTAGTGATTAGTAATCTTTAACACTCCACATATGAAGGAGTACACTCTCTCCCATGATGCTCATTCAGTCATATTTTAGAAGGTGTCACTGGACACAATAGGTGGAATACCAATATATTTATAACTGACATTTGAAAATCCAGCTTTTTATGATAATTTCCCATGAGACCTAGCCAGACAAGGATTAGAGGGTAAAAGTGGGAGAACAGGGCAGGAAAACCAGGGCACTCCTAAATTTTAAATAAAAGTCTCTCATCTCTAATATTGGAGCATAAGACTTTTTGTTTAAATTATATTTTCACATGACATGTGAATAGCCCTGAATAGCATAAAGGATATGTGATTGCCTTACTTCATCCCCATTGCAGCGGAGAGAAAGGTTTGTGTGCTTTTCCATCATTGCTGTGTGCGTCTATCAATCATGTGGCACACAGTCAATATCGGAAGAGGAGATGAGCATCTCCTCCCATGCAGGAGGTGTGTCTGGTGTCACAGACTCAAGGATCAGGTCTGAATGGTGCTTCATAGGTGCATTGTTCAGATATTTTTTTTAATCAGGGAGAAGTGACAGTTCTTCTATAACCAGGCTACAGCTTTCCTATTACTCAGTATAGACCGCACATTGACACTCATAGATGGATGCTTAGCTTCATTTCTGCAGGCCCTCTTTCTGCATTTCCAACTTTGTGAGGCAATCCCTCTGTCCGGCCGAACTCTCCCTCTCTCCCGCTTTTCAAAGGAGAGATTAAGCTAAGCTGGACCGCTGGACTTTGGACCACAATCCTGCAGCAAAGATATAATTCTCCTGTGTCTGGGAAAATAAACCCCCTCCCCCCCAGTGTCCCAATTTGTAAAGTGTTGAGAGGTATGTTTCTGTAAGACCACCATGCTTATCCACCTGTGTATTGAAGTCCTGCAGTAATACTGGATCCACTTGCAATGTAAATCCAGAGCCGAGATTATCCATCAATTGATTAAATCTATTTCTGAGCAGTGTATCAGGAAAACATTGCTTCTCACTGTCACCTCTGACAGCTAAAGGGTTTAATGAAAACAAGTAACTTCATTTGCTGGGCTGTCTGGCATCAGGCCTTTGTGACTGCAGACTTAGGACATTACCCAAGGTCAGATAGTGTTTACTGATTCCTGAATCAGCAGTGTCATCGAGTGAAGAGGACAATGCTGACAATGGTCTTGTGCTACACCTTTGGCATCGCAGCCTTTTTTAAAATGGACCTGCTAGCAAAAAGCAGTAACCAAAGGGAGTGATCATCACATCGTATTGCTCACAGTTTCAGGGCTCAAGTGGTTGATTAAAGTGACTGTCACCTACCTACATATTGTCTAGCACTGAATATAGAGAATAAAAAAAAATCAAAGATAATCTATATGTTGTATTTGCAGAATTGCATGAAAATGCATAAATTAAGAGTAAAATGTGTTTTAAAGGATCACTAAACCGTTTTTTTAATCCTTGGTTCGGGTTAAAAAACCCAATGTGTATCTTAACCCCTTTGCATCGGTTTGGTGTTTCGGTCCTTAATGACCTAACCACCCAACCGGTGTCTTTGTGGCACCTGTGAGCCAGGAACTTACGAGCAGAGACCTGTCAGGGTTCTACACTGATCTTCTGACTCAAGCATTTAAAAGTCATTATTTATGTGCTTACATACCTCCTGCCTCCTCTAATAGCCTCCCTACCTTACTTTGCTTGTATTTCTTCCCCCCTGTTTGGTGTCAGGTGGGCTTGTTACCTTTTGCACCTACACATGTTAAATAGCTGCAGTTCCTTGCAAACAGGGCTTTTGCATTGAAGTTGGATGCCTGACTTCTGAGAGCTGCTGCTTCTGTTCCTCTGCATAAAGCTCATTTGATTTGTGATTCTGTCCAGGAACTGGTAATCTGAACCTGGGCGGCTCAACCAGCTAAGTAGATGATTCACTTCACCTTCTCAGACCTCACCCCCTCTCGGGTGTTCCTGCTTAGCTTCCTATCTCAGACCTCACCCCCTCTCAGGTGTTCCTGTTTAGCTACCTAACTCAGACCTCACCCGCTCTTGGGTGTTCCTGTTTAGCTACCTAACTCAGACCTCACCCCCCTCTCGGGTTTCCTGCTTAGCTACCTAACTCAGAACTCACCCCCTCTCTGATGTTCCTGTTTAGCTACCTATCTCAGACCTCACCCTCTCTCGGGTGTATTACTTACCTCAGGCCTCAACCCTTAACTCAGGCATCAACCCTTACCCCAGGCTTCAACCTTACCTTAGGCCTCACCCCTTGTCAGTGGAGGAGCTACCATTGTCGCAGGGGTCGCAGCTGCGACCAGGCTCTTCACTCCAGGGGCCAGGCTGCCATGCAACCCCTGTGACCAGGTGCCCACCGGCATTGTGGTGGTGGCACATCAGATTTCCTGAGGCGTGACCGGGTCCCTGTATGACATCAGTGCTGGGCGGAAGCAGTCACTTTGTCTTCCTACCAGCTAACAGAGCGCCGCGGGAAGAGACCGCCGGGGAGGCAGTTAGAGTGGGAGCTATGACTCCCATCATCATGACTCAGCCACTGGATCCCAGGGAAGTCACCCTCCTGCACCTAAAAGGTAGGAAACAGGAGGGTGACTACAATATTTTTTAAAACTTTGTGTGTAAGAGAATTTGTGTCTGTGTGTATGTCTGCATGTGGGTCTGTATGTGGATCTCTTTGTATGTGTATCTGAATGATTGTCATTAAATGTGTCTGTGTGTTTGCATGCATGTTTATATGTGTATCTGTGCATGTGTGTCTGTATGTGTATCTGTTTGTCTGTATGTGTATCTGTTTGTCTGCATCTGTCAGTCTATGCCCCTATGTACCTGTATGTGTGTCACTGTTTATATCTGCATGAATGTCATTCTGTGTATGTGCATCTGCATGTGCGTCTGTCTATATGTGTGTCTATCTGTATGTGTGTAGCTCTCCATCTGGACCATGCTGGCTAGGATAACACCTCAGTTGTGACAATTTTAATAATAACAAACACACTACAAAGAAAAACAATGGCAACAGGGTGGAGACAATTCTGCAGCCTGACTGTGGAACACTAGGTAAGGTAAACAAACTAATGGGAAATGGAACTTTGGGAAAAATTGTAACATACATCAGCCAATCACAGAACATTCATAATATTTGAATACCAACATTCAAAGGTACAGGCAGTCATGGGCCCCCCTTCCCAAGTGGTGCAGGGAAACCATCTTACAATTCTAACCCAGAGTCTATATAATATTTAATATTATAGTCTAAAATCATTTTTTTCTCCGTACACAGTATAAACAATGTTTCCATGATGGATGTCCATTAATAAAGTATGAAATGGATGTGATATATGATTTATAATACATTTCAACACGCCTTGGAAACAATCATGCAAAGGATTGTATGCTCACTAGGGGTTTTGCACGCCACAAAAATAGGCTATGGAATTATAGAACTAATTTAAGGTACAAATCTGTTTTTGAAAATTCTGAGTGTATAATGCGGCCAAATTAAACTCTGCTGGAAGAAGATTGCCCTTCAGTATTGAGCAAATCATCTATTTTCCAGTGGTTGGGTTATATAGGATCCCAGTGGTTGAATAATCTCTCAAATCCATGTACCTACATAATAATTGTAATACTCTGGTTGTTAGCTCACCTGTAAATACTTGCTCAGTGAATAGATATTTCCAGATCAATGTTTGGCTGCCAGCATGGCACAGTAGTGCCAGGCATCATGCCGGGCTGCGGGGGAGTAGAAGTTGGTTTGATGGGTTTTGGCAGCACACATTGTGTACAAGTGTTCATCTGTCATTGATGTTGCTAGAACACAGAAACTAGTATACTGGTTAAAGATAAAATATAATATTTAACATAATGGGTTACTTACCTTTATAAACACTATTTAATGAGGTAGGGTAATTGTCTCTTTCATTGAAAGTATACATTTAAATCCATGATCCTTGGCATTTGAATATTGTATTGATCATCACCATGCCTGCTGTTAAATTCAGTTTTTTCCCCTTGATATTACTATGACTTCTGCTGTGAAATCCATAATTATCCTTAGAGGCGTGTAAACTGATACATCTCTTGGAGGGGGGCCATAGAAGGCATCTTTTGGTCTCCATGTCACATAATTAAGATATATTGAACAATCACCTACATAGAAAAAAACTAATGTTTATTTTCCAGAAACAAAATTGTAACTCTAAGTCCCTGTTATAAAAAGGTGTAAGACTTCATGTTATTTAAAAATAATATGTTTTATTTGTAGCTCTGTGTATAAAAACATGGAGATCAAGCTTGTCTCCACCCGTTACAGCCGATAGGACAGGAAAAACACCAAAGACTTAAAAGGAGGCTCCAGTCCTAAGGTCTTCAGTCAGTAACAAGCACTACAGTAAAACATAGAAACAGATTAATGGGTGGGCGGTATAGGCTGCCATGAATAATAGCCAGGAAAAGAAAATGATAGTAAGTATGAAAACATTTTCCATATTCCTGGCTAATCATGGCAGCCTATACTTATATGGGAATACCCAAGCATCAAATAACAACAACAAAAAGGAAAGGGCCCAGAATATTTCAAGATGCAACAAATATTTACTAAGTAACTAAGAAAAAAGTTTAACGAGAGGCATGAACAGCTTGAAGGATATTACGTCCAAACTGTGCCTCATTAGGAGATCAAACATCTAGGTTCTGTGACCAATAGACAATATGAAGAGTCTGGGGGATTTTCTGAAATAACTTGTCCTCTCAATATAAACAAAGAGAGCTCTCACCATGTCGAGCGTATGCCACGAGCGTATGCCACTGCTCTTCCTCATGTGAAGTAGGAAATGGATAAAATTAAGGCAAAACGACTTCCTGGTTGAGGTGGAACTTGGAAACCACCTTAGGCAAAAATTCCGCACTGGTCGGAGAACCACCTTATCCTGCTGAAAGCTAGTAAAAGGGGGATCACATGACAACGCTTGGAGCTCACACATCCTCCTAGCTGAGGAAACCGCTACTAACAATAGCACCTTATTTGTAAGAAGCGTCCAGGAAGCTTGAACCAGAGGCTCAAATGGAGGCTTGGTTAAGGCTTGCAACACTAATGGGAGAACCCATGTTGGTGAAAACCAAGATTGTCCCGGGGAATTCCCATCCCCGGGACAATACCGGCAATTTGCGCTGTTTTAGTGCGATCATGGGTCACGTGACGTCATCGTGCAACATCACGTGACCCACGCAGTTCAGTCTATGTGATCTTGTCTATATCAGCCTGCTTTAGAAAGCCCTGTCACACTCGTCTGCTGGAAGCAGGCAGAACACGTGTGACAGGGCTGGTAACACAGACACACACTGAGACACCAAGACACACACTCACACACACTGAGACAGATACAAACTCTGCACAGTGTGTATGTGTCAGTGTGAATGAGAGAGAGAGAGAGAGTGTGTGTGTGTGTGTGTCAGTTTGAGTGAGAGTGTGTGTGTGTCTGTGTGAGTGACAGATTGCCTGCGTGAGTGTGTGCGTAATGGATAAAAGGGCTAAGTCCTCTGACACTGCCTATATCTGTCTTGCAAGCCATAGGTTAACTCCTCTGACAATGCCTATATCTGTCTAGTCATCCAGGGGTCAACTACTTTAACACTGCCTATATCTGTCTAGCCATCTAGGAGTTACCTCTTCTGACACTGCCTATATCTGTCTAGTCATCTATGGGTTAACTTCTCTGACACTTCTTATATCTGTCTAGTCATCCAGGGCTTAACACTGCCTACATCTGTCTAGCCACCCAGGGGTTAACTCTTCTGACACTGCCAATATCTATCTACCCATCCAGGGGTTAACTCCTCTGACACTGCCTATGTCTGTCTAGCAACCCAGGGTTTAACTCCTCTCACACTGCCTATATCTATCTAACCATCCAGGGGTTAACTCCTCTGACACTGCCTACATCTCTCTGGATTTTGTAATAGGTAACTGATCACATATTCTGTTTTATGGAATTGCACAGCCTGTTATCATAATAATGTTTTACCATTACAAGGGAAACAATTCCTTGAGGAACATTTTTCAAAAAAGACTGGCACCTTTCAAGGACTTTTCTTTGTAGCCTCACATGACCTCACTTACAAGCTACTGTCCATGATGTGCTCCTAGGGACTTTAACCCAAATTTAAATAATCCAAACCTACATTTTCCATATTCAGTAAGCAGCCATTATATGAATGCTTACTACCACGGCTATTCTTGAATGTGCAACACACAAATATCGCTCATGTCACTGAGGACTCTTACATGGTCTTAAAAATATAATCCCTGCATTATGTATAATGTAATGCCATTCCCATGCTCAGTCATGTACTCTCATCAATATTTAATTCCAGTGCTCTTCTTTTACAGTATAAACAATGTTTAGGTTGGGTCTCATGTATACATGAAAAATATAACATTTTAAATGTGACATTGTTTCAGTTTGATCCATGTCCTTAAAAAACAATTCAGGAGCATTAAATACACTGATTCAGGGCTGTGCTCCCCATTTCCCTGGATGTGTATGCATAATGAAACATATTAATACATGATGCAGAAGTGATTATTTCAGTAAATACACAATGGAATTGTGAATAAGGATTTTACAGGCAAAAATGTGTTTATTTAAATAATAATAATACTGATAAAATAGCATCTTATATTTTGTGGAGAACTTTAAAACCAGGATGCAATGTAACATAGATGCTGGTCCCATACTATGACCTATCAAGAGATGCATTGAGGCCAAATATTCATCTATACAGTACGTTTACATTGGTGTTGTATATCGTTAAATAGCACAGAAATAACTATAAGAAGCAAACACATAGAAGATAAACATCATCTAGAATGAAAATTGGTGTTGGACTATACCCTGTGTCTAGCTGATCGCGATGGGACTTGTAGTTCACAGGTAAAGGAGAACCACAGGTTGTCTGTCTTAAGGATACATAATACGGGCCTGTGTCAGAGTTAATTCCTGCATATAGAGTGTGACTTAAGTGGATTTAGAGCCGGCCATAAGTGTACAGTCGCCCTGTGCGAGGAACCTCCAAAGGTAGTAAAGTAGATCAAACTGCAGATGTGAGCTGTAAACTACAGTTCCTTTGATGCTCAGCCAGCCATGTGTCCACCATGGCTAAGCACCAAGGGGGCTCTAGTCCACGATTAACGCCTGACACCATCTTCTGTTAACCACAGTTTCCATGAAGCTCAGCCAGCCATACTGCTTCCATGATGCTGGCTGAGCATCATGGGAAATGCCATCAACAGAAGATAAAGCTACAGATGTTAGGTGTCCACCATGATGCTGGCTGAGCATCATTGTAAAAGTAATCCACAGAAGCAAGAGAGGGAGGTTCATCGAGTCCCTGGTGGTCTGTAGGGCACTCTACTGGGCATCAGTGGTGTGGAGTGAGCTGCTGGTCTCTCCCTTGCAGAGACTGGTCCCTCCACACAGGCTTACACTCCAAGGTCAGAGCTGGGGAGGGGATATGATGACTCATATCTCCATGCTCCCCTGTAATCGGAGTACCAAAAAGTCCCAAAGCAGAATACAGAGTTCAATCCAAAACCTGAGTTTCACCGGCCTCTGTCCCGACTTCCTCGGGAGAAATGACTGTATACCAGAGTTTGCTTAGCAGGAGAAACCCACCATGGGTTTACACCAGTGCTGGAAAAGCCCAAGTGCTCATTGTTTTGCAGGATACCAAGATAAAGATCTTGAAGTGCCATTTTCCCTGAGATTATACTTCCCTCACTTTAGTTTCCCTTTCTCTCACTTATTGTTACCTGTCCTTTTTTTACCCCATCTCAGTGCCCCCGCGTGCTCCATTTACCTCCGTCTATGATGATGTGACAGTGCACTCAGGTGCTAAGTGCTACCTAGGAGGCTCCCGAGTGCACTTGTGCCATAAGCTTACCATCACCAATATGCACTATTCAAATGACATAATCTATTGAAAAGTAATTATTCTATTTGCTGCAAACCCTAGGGAGTTCAAAATGTATTCTAAAATATTAACTGAGATTAATTTAAACAAAAGATTACAATGGGACCCCCAAAATACTGCATTTTATAAAGGCCAATTTAACAGACTGGAAGCATTCCTTTAACTCATTGGCTAGAATGGATTGCTTTCTGCAAAAGCACACAAGGTAAGTGGAATATCTTCAAACTTATAAGTATGAATATATATCCTTTAGAAACAAATACTAAAGAAGCAAATTAAAACCAGTGTGGCTCACCAGTAAGGCAAGAAATAAAAAGTGAGGGATCAACATCATCATTTATAAAGCACATAGTTATTAAATTATCTACATTAGAAAAAAGAAACTGATTTCTAAGGGAAGCAAGAGTGATTCTTATAAAATGGCTAGTAAGGGCAGAGCTGATTAAATTTCTTTTTTTTTTTATACTGAAGATGGATCAGCAAACTAATTTTATGGAACTTTAACCACAAACGTGTGATTGGCTGACACAGGAAAAAGTGATTAAAGGACAGCTAAGCTTTATTTTTCACTTCCACTTTTAATATAGAAGCACAAGTGAAAAGTTAGTTGTCCCTACTGTGACTGGCAAGGGAATCCGGCAGCCCGGTCTGGTCGGTGACTATCTTTCTTTCATAGAGAGAGGATCTCATTTATGAAAAAGATCAGCAGGGGGACCTCACCTAGATCCCTAGGTCCCCCCTACTGATCCCAGATTCCCGCACTCTGCAGACCCTGATCAGACAAGCAGGGTGAGCAATTGTCCGCACGCACACCAGCCACCAGACTTGCTGTGTTTCAGCCAGGGTCGTCTTTAATATTGATTGGATCCTGGGCAAGCATTTGCTTGGGCCACCTAGACCCTAAACCCCTCCCCGGCATGCAATCAGGCCACTCATTGCAATATTCCCCCACCAAAAAAAAAACCACACACACAAAAATAAGCACACACACACTTGGACTTTTATTGCATTGAGTACTTGTATTGCAGTGTATAAAATGTAATAAGTGTACACTGTATATATGGATCAAAATGTGTATGTATGGCTGTAATAAGTATAACGTCTTATTATGCAACACTGCAATAAAACTACTCATTGCCTACGTTACAAAAGTATACACGGATATTAGAGAGCACTTACATATGTTCATATATATTAACCCCTTAGTGACAATACATTTTCACCTTGACTTTCCCTTGGTGACAATGACTGTTTTGACATTTCTGGGGTGTTTGTGTTTAGCTGCAATTTTCTTCTTTCTGTAACTGTACCCACACAAATTATATGTTGTTTTTATCGTCATAAGAAGGGCTGTCATTAGATACCATTATGTTCGTCATATCTTGTAATTTACTACAAAAAAATCATAAAATATGATGAAAATTTTTTAAAAACACACTTTTTCGATCTTTGACCTAAAATATAATTTAGACAAATACAATCATTAAAAAAGACCCCGTCTAAATAGTTTCTAAATGTTGTCCTGAGTACAGAAATATGCATGTTTGCATATTTTTCGGTATTTTTTTGAGAGTTATGGGGAGTTTTTTTCCTATATTGAACTTTTGACCCCAACTCGAACCCCAAATGTAACCCTAACACTAAATTTAACCCCAACTCTAACCCTTATGCTATCCCTTAATATATTTTAATTTTAATTTAATTTTAACCCTATCCATTATGCTAAAAATAATTAAATTTTAACCATATAGGCTAATCTATTTAACCAGTTTTATACTAATTAAATATTTATTTTAATTATTTTACATTGCTATGCTGCTTGGCTACCACTAGGGGCAGTCAAGCAGCATATTCAGAGCAACAGAAGTAAAGTTATATTCACTTCCGAAGCTCAGAGCTCCAGAGGGCATTGCCATATTGATGGAGCATTGATGGCTCCCACGATCGCTTCGTGAAAACCGCTTGATTCCCGCAGGACGTGACAGGCACGTCCATTGTCGGGGAACAGAGTTTCCTGGCAGGACGTGCCTGACACGTCCATTGTCGGGAACAGAGTTCCCGGCAGGACGTGCCTAACATGTCTATTGTTGCGAAGGGGTTAATACATATCTATACATCTCTCCTAGAAGACTCAGACCTAGAGGACTTAGAGTAGCCACAGCACTTGTCATGCACTTATATTTCACCAACATAATTTGGCATGCCACAGTGTCAATTTGCCCCTCAGAACATACCACCGTGTCACTTTTTACAACAGAACTGCCCCTGCAGAACAAGCCACAGTGTCACTTTTCTCCATAGTACATGTTATTTTACCCCACAGAACACGCCACAGCATCACTTTGTCAATTAAAATAAGCCCCTGTCAGGTACCAATTAACATGCCACAGTCACTTGTCATTAACATATGCAACAAGCAGTTTGCCTATTAGAATATGCCACCGTTTTCCCATTAAATATGCCACAGTTTGCCCATTATTATGATACAGCCAATTTGCCCATTAATATGCCACAGCCAATTTGCTTACTAAGATGCCAGTATTATTGTGCCATTCAGATGCCAGTGTTTTTGTGCCATTAAGATGCCAGTATTATTGTGCCATTAAGATACCAGTATTATTGTGCCATTAAGATGCCAGTAATATTGTGCCATTCAGATGCCAGTAATATTGTGCCACTCAGATGCCAGTAATATTGTGCCATTAAGATGCCACAGCCAATTTGCCTCCTAAGATGCCACAGTTTTATATTAATATGTCAATGTTACAGTGCTTGTTATATGTTATGTTTTTTAAACCTTGCTTCCTTTAAGCGATTAAACAATATTAAAGTAAACAATGCCCTGAGGTCAAATGGGATTCACCCATGGGTAGTTAAGGAGTTAAACCTGACTTAAAATCCATGAGGATATAATTTCATCTTCACGGATGGTTTGAGTTTGGACAATTATTTAAAACAAATACATATCCTAGCAGGGCAATTAAAGGCCTTTGAATGTGAAATCTGTGCTGAGGACATTGTGTGAAGGCTTGGCGAGGGTACATATTCAAGAACACATCCATCTTGAATGACAATATCATAAGTAGGAGTCAGCATGCTTTTGTGAAATTTTCACTGACTTTTGTTTTGATTTTTTTTTTTTGTTTTATATTTTTCTTCAATAAATTTGTATTTTTATATATAGTCTGCCCCTGAGGAACCATCTGTCCGTGGTAGCTCTCTTGGTTGGATTTTATGGTTTTGTGAAAGCCATGAACTCAATTACACTGCACGAAGAAGCAAGTAAGTTTATAGATGTGGGTGTTGCGGTGATGTATTTAGACTTTGCTAAAGCATTTGATATGACAAAGCATTAGGGCAGGTAAATGGCAAAGGAGATTCAATGCAGACAAATGCAAAGTTATGCATATTCATGGAATTCTATTAATGTAAGAAGAATTTGTGAATCATTGTAGACAACAGATTTCGAGACACTGAGTAATGTCAGTTGGCATTTGCAAATACCAATAAGATATTGGCATGGATAAAAAGGTGGCATTAACAGAACTATACAAGGACAAGAAGTAATTTAGCTGAACCTAAAGAAAAAAGATTTCATTGACAACAACATAAGGGCATTTTTACTTTAAAGACAATAAAGGCATGGAGTTCAATGCACAGAGAAGTTGCGTTATCAAATACAATTTATGTCTTAAAAAGCATGTGTATATATATTTTTTAAACCCAGAACATGCAGAGCTATAAATGTTAATATTTACATTAATACTTAGAACTTGTTGATCTAATGAAAAGTCTGATTGTCATTTTGAGTCAATACGGAATTGTTCCCCCGATTAGGAAAAATCCCCAAATAATTTTTGTTATTTTTTTTTTGCCATCTTTTTGATTAACAGCAGGGAACATGATATGAAGCCTTTTCTCTCTCATAGAGATGATGGTAGACATGTTTTCCCAACATATTCTTCCTACAGTAAAGCATTTTTGCCCTGTAGGACAGTCACACTTCTGCCTGAATGCTAATTAAATATGGAATGGCAACAGACTTACCATTCAGACTTACCAGACTGGTCCATGGGATGGAAGTGCAATGTATATTTGTGGATAGTGAGTAGGGGGTTCCGTAGGTGAAGCCGAGACACGTTATCAACTGTTGTTGGATACGTTAATGCAAACCCTTTAACAGTAGAATTTTCATCAAACATTTGGTTTTGTATAACTGTGCTCATGATAAGACATTTTTGTTAGTGACTCACGTTCATATTGTGTATGCCAGAACTATCTGTCTTAACTACAACATTTCATGACCTGAGACCAGGGATACGACTTGTAAAAGAAGACAACAGGGCTTTATATCAAAATAACGCCTTGAAAAATGGTGCTTAACAGAAAAATAATATCAGATTTTCGGATAATAATGGTGACAAGGATTTGGGAGATTCTAGAAAAGGTCTAAGAGAAAATGGCATTATAACAATATACAGACATGTTGTGTTGTTGGTAACATGCCAAGGTGATCTCCTGCTAAACCTTGACATGTTAACGTGACTTATAAAAATTATGATTGTTAACTTCAGAAAACAGACTGCAAGGTGAATCCACTAGACGTTGGTCCATCAACAGAGTTGAAGTCTTTGATGTTTACTTCTGAACCTGCAAGCTGTTTGCTGTTTTTTGTCTTCCTTGACAGGAGAATGCACACCCTTCTCCCCCATGATCGCATGTCCTCTTTAAAGGATGGGGTATATAATCCATAGACAAGAGGGTCAGTACAGGTGTGTAGCAAGCCGAACAGGAACAGGCAGTGATTGACATATTCTGGAATTTGGTGAATCATATCTGACTCAAACCAGTACCATATCCCCAAGAGATAATAGGGTGTCCAACAGATCATGAACGAGGACACAATCACCAGAGTCATCTTCAGAGTTTTTAGTCTAGCCTTGGATATGAGGTCATTCTTACTTCTCGCCAGCTCTAAAAGACAAAGAAACTATTGATCACAAAAGCAGATAATATTACATTATCTATAGAAATCAAAGGAAATGAAGGGCAATCACAACTTTGCCAGAGCGTCCTAATACTAATACTGGAGCTAACAACGTTTATTTCCCACAAACAGTCACCTCATGATAACTAGAGCCACCAAAACGCTAATACACTCTTTTATTCAGACCTGAGAAAGCAGCTTTCTTCTGGTCACTTGAATTTCAAAACTTTAATCTTCCAAAACATTGGCACAAAGTTCCTCTTCCATTCTTACTTTGGAAAATCTAATCCCACTAATAATAAAAAGCAAACTCCTACTATACTGTATCAAGACCTCTTCTATTCTAGTCATTTTTTCAAAATCTGCCCAAATACTACTTTTTTGTCCTTTGTTAATTTTTCATGATAAATTTCTCTTTTTTCTTCCTCTTACCATCTTCTTTCACTCTCTTCTGTTTACCTCTACCCATCTGTTACAAGGGATAAAAACATTATCATTGACATGGGCCACATGTTTTTTTTTTTTAAATTACTGATCAGGTGTTTGTAGTCTCTGGAGTCTCTTGTGTTCTTAATGTACAGTATGTATTTTTGTTTGCTTTTTGACTTTTCCCAAAAAACTGATTAAACTGCCATCTTTCAAATAAAAACATGAAACACCTGGACTCCTTGATTTTTTTTTTTTTTTTTACCAATATCTTCTTTGTTTTTAAACGTTTCAGTGGGCATATATACCTCAACTTTTTAAGAGGTGGTAAATGCATGGCAGTGAAAGAGTAAACGCTGACTGTCAGAGGAGCCAGAAACTGGTCTGACCCATGCACATAGTATCTTATTAATGTACCCTTATCTACCCTAAGGATCTCCAGTCTGCACTCGCAGATCCTGCTGCCTGTAACAAGCCATTATCTCTTGTGTCAGTTACTAAAAGTAAATGAGGTATGTGAGCTGTCTCCGAGCATGATATTAAAGGGCTTCCTCAGACCCAATTAGCAGCTTATTTTGACTACAAAGAGCTGGTCTTTGGAAGGAAGAATTGCTCTGAGATTGAATGCCAGCAGGGCCCCTGACATACTGTACTGACGTTATGACGCAAGGGATGATAGGAGAGCATTTTCATGTTCTGTTTTCCGGGCCCTGACCCTCATAGCTGATATTACTGTAATAGAATGTTCAGGTCTTCATCTCACTCATGAAATATTAGAATTAGAGGTGTGTGCATGGCAAGAGCTGAAAGCACACGGAAACATTTAAACAAGGATACATTATAATATTGACTTCTGCTGCTTCTTGTATTGATGGATGGGCTTGCTGCTCTCCTGCTCCGTGTTTAAACACAAAACAGAAATGAATGAATTACTTGACTGTACAGGGCTATTGACTTTTCTAAGTAAAATTCTGGGGAAAGCTTAGCTTTGTGGCAATTGGGGACCAGTGTGGGTGTAGACACCTTTCCCAAAGTTGATCTCTATAGTCCAAACTGGATTTAAAGAGGAGCAATTCAGGCAAACAAAGGACACGTACATACAGCCACTTATCTAATGGTATTATAGACTGTTGGTGGGTGTTAGTGGATTATATGTAAAGTCTTCATTAAAATTATTTTGGAACCTCTATCCTTTTGGAATCACTATATTCTGTGGTTTTTGTAACTCTTTCTTTAAGACTACTTCGAATACTGTGTAGGTCTTCTCTTGAAGACTAGTTTATTCCTCTGGTTGCAACTTTCTTCAGTCAACAGTTGGTGTGTGAGAAGTGTTTAAGTTTAGGAGGAACATGAGAATTGACTGATGTAGTCTAGAAATGTCTATACTACATGCCCACTAAATGAAGCTGGGGAAAATCTCATAATATCCACAGGGTGAGAGCTGCTCAGGCAGATCCGTTATTCAATATGATCCATTACCCAAAAATGCTTTTTTTTCTTTGGATTTTGCCACAAGTTACAAATTCCACACAAGCCTGTCAGAATGCTGTCAGTTTATTCAGTGTCCAGACCCCTTAAACTGCGATATAGTCTTTCCAGGTATGCCCAGTTTCCCCCATGTCCACAAAGAGTAATACAACTTCACACGTGTGCAGGCCTGACACGCCAACAATACCTCATATCACAGCTACATCACAGTAAAAGGGATTGATTTGCTCTACACAGTATTTGCATTGATGCTACTGTATTTCATGAGTGCTTATTAGCGAAAATGATCTGTTATCCAAAATGACCAGTTATTCAAAATGACCATCCAAACCATTTTGGATAAGGGATACTCGACCTGTTTTTAACATACTTTTTTGTTCCAGGAATAAACAGAGGCAGAGAGAGTGATAAGGAAAAAACTGAAAAGTTTTAAATGTCACACAGTTTGTCTGACTCCTAAGTCACTGATGACTAGTAGCCAATAGAGCATGAGACTTTAATGTAAATTGGAAGGGGAGCTGTCCTCTCTAAAATGTTGGGAACCATTGCTTTAGACCCTCGGTATTTTACATGCATCTTGTATGTGCTCTAGTTCCTGTGTAATTAGGATGGTTCTGTATGAAAGGCTTAACAAATCTAGATGGAGTGATTCAGCATTAAGATCATCAATACAACATGAGGGACAGTTTTATAAAATGGATAACTCTGTAGTTTGCGCTACATGACATAATTTCTAGGTTGTGGTCATGCAACAGAGGTGGCTGAGTGCCCAGCAATTTAGACACAGGAAATAGGCCACAAGCACAACACAGGTATGTGGAAACAACTATTTTGGCCAATCACACAGCTTGCAGCCTAAAACAAAAGAAATACTACCATGAAATTGTTTTAATTTTAAGTTCAGTTTAGATTATTGTTAAAAATTGTTTGGATCAATAAAGATGCAAAATATCATAAAATTCATGAATGATATTTACATAACAAATTATAACTCTTGCAATCTGTCACAAAAAAAACATCTAAATCTTCCCTGACTACTTGCTGTAAATAATACTATCATTACCGAGCCATCTCTGAAGATACACTGAGTGAATGACCTTCACATCTCCTGACACATCCAAATATGTTGGAACCTCTATCCACGGCGAGAGCCATAGAATTAGATTGGGCTATTTTTTTATTTTTTATTTAGCAATAGTGAGAGAAATAAAGAAATCTCTACACCAGTCCATCAATTATGTTTCCTTTATGCGTTTATCAAATCTGACCTCTATATTACTGAAAAAATTTTTTTTCAATAACTGAGATAACTGTCTTCAAGAATTACATTTTGTTTAATTGAAAGATTGCAATAAGTATCGTTATTTTAAACAGAAGTGCTTGAATGAAAGAATGCAAGTAAAGTACCTTACTGGGTCCTCTTTACTCTGTATTGCTCTGTCTTTGGTCAGATTAAGGAAGATTTGACCCATCTGCATGCCTCCCAACAATCCTGCTTTGCTTGGGACAGTCTCGATTTTGGTGGAGTCTGTCCCGCTGTCCTGCAGAGCTCTATCTCTGGCCTGTTTTGCCTGGACAAAGGTAGAACTCAGTGGAATTTAAGACCGCAATCCTGCAGTAAAAATGTAAGTCTCTGTTCTCAGGGACACACTGGTTACTGTCCATGCACGGCCTTATGTGCACTGCCAGTGTGAGTGACAGTGCCTATCATGCATGAGCAGTAGCACTGAAACGCAACCTCCCAAGCTCTGCCCCATGGTTGGGAGGTATGCATCTGACGCAAGATTCTAAACAACGTGTCCACTCCGGAATAGAGCGACGATATATGGACAAAATGATTGGGACACTCCACTTAATTAGTGAATTCAGATATTTCCCTCATATAAGCACGAAAACTGGACATTTCCTTGATAGACTTTGTGGGAAAAGTTTGGGGAGTGCCCTTTTCTAATCAGGCATGACTGTGCACCAGTGCACAAAGCAAGGTCCATAAAGACATGGTTTGGTGTGGGAGACCTTGACTGGTCCGCACAGAGCCCTGACTTCAGTCTCACCAAACACCTTTGGGAGGAACTGGAGTGGAGATTGCAAGCCAGGCCTTCTTGTCCAACATCAGTCCCTGACCTCACAAATGCTTTACTGGATATATTGACAAAAATTGCCACAGAAACACTCCAGAATCTTGAGGAAAGCCTTTCCGAGAAGAGGGGAAGCTGCTAAAGCTGCAAAGTGGAGTGCAACTACATATTATTGTTCATGTAATTATAATGTGTTGTCATAAAAGTCCCTGTTGGTATAATGGTCAGATGCCCTAATACATTTGTCCCTATAGTGTCTTTTGTCCCTATAGTGCAGAGGCGTCCAACGTGCGGCCCGCGGCCAAATGCGGCCCCCCGGGCATCGAGGTGAGGCCCGTCTGAGCTCTGCTCCGGTAGCCGCACCTCG